>CM057455.1:1055045000-1055485000 GCA_016271365.2 Neoceratodus forsteri
GAAAGGGGGGGTTACTAGCGGGGTGCCACAGGGTTCAGTAGTGGAACCAGTCCTCTTTAATGTCTTTAAAAGTGACATTGCAGAGGGACTGGAAGGAAAAGTATGTCTCTTTGCAGATGACACAAAGATCTGCAACAGGGTCGATACAGAAGGTGGGGTGGAAAGGATACAAAGGGACTTGGCAAGGTTGGAGGAATGGTCAAATGTATGACAGCTTAGATTCAACACAAAGAAGTGCAAATTAATGTACCTGGGAAACAAAAACCCAGGGGAAAAGTGCACAATGGGGGGGTGAGATACTAACAACAGCAAAAATGGAAAGGGACCTAGGGGTAGTAATATCAGATGACCTTATGGTGGGCACGCAATGTGAGAAGGCAGTAAGGAGGGCTGGCGGGATACTGGGATGCATAGAGAGAGGCATCACCAGTAGAAAACAGGAAATTTGTATCCCTCTGTACAGACAGTTGGTGATACCTCATCTGCAGTACTGTGTGCAGTTCTGGAGACCCCATCTCTGCAAGGACATAGACAGGATGGAAGCTATCCAGAAGAGGGCAACTAAAATGGTGCAGGGTCTGCACCAGAAGACATACAAAGAGAGATTAAAGAAGCTTTATATGTATACCCTTGAGGAGAGAGAGGACATGACAGAAACTTTCAAGTACCTCAAAGGAATCCAAGTGGGTAGCATCTTTTAGAAAAAGAGATGTACAAGAACAAGGGGGCACAATCTGAAGTTAGAGGGGAGATGGCTCAGAAGTAATGTGAGGAAGTATATTTTCAAGGAGAGGGTTGTGGATACCTGGAACAGCCTTCCTCAGGAGGTAGTGGAGTCAAAAACAGTGGTGGAATTCAAGAATGCATGGGACAGACATAAGGCAATTCTAGTGGGGGGGGGTAGAAGGAAGCAGGCTGTTGGTTAACTAGGATCTGCAGCTTATCCATTAGGTAGGGAAATGGGCAGACTAGGAGGGCCAAGCAGTCCTTATCTGCCATCAAATTCTATGCTTCCATGTTTCTATGTAGTCTATGTATTCATTTATTTTTTTTTTGTACTTTTTATTCACATAAGCAAAACTAACAGTTTTAGGCCAAAACAACATACTTATTTCTGGTTACCAGGGCAACCTTCCCTTTTCCATCTGACTAGCAGGGCTGACTGGTGTTGCCAGACTCCTGTAGTGGCTGAGATAAGCAACATTTTAATGCAGCAGTACTAATTGTTAAATATGTTCTTCTGATGGCAGGCAAGCCCTACAGCTAATAAACTCATAATCCTGTCTTTCCACTTCATTTGTAATCTTTATTGTTCTGACATTTTTCAGAGACCCTTGCCATTTGTGCCATGTTGAATGAGGAAAAAAAGAGGTGGTACCAGTCTGCCATTCACCCATGTGTCTAATATTATTAGGATGCCTTGCCTCTTTCTCTATATGTTGATTATTCACAGGCACAAGCTATGTAAACTAAAGACAACAGACACAGGAAATCCTATGGGGACAGCTTGCACTGCCACAATGTTTTATAACCTACTGTGTGACACTTGCCCACCAATCTGCTCATCCTTTGGTCTCTGCCCATTGCCACCTTCCCTGCCCAGGAGCCTATTGTGACTACAGCTGTTCCTGGGACACCACATACCAATGATATCCCCTGCCTTTCAGCATCATAGCAGGTGCAGCACCAATATCTTGCCAGCAGCTGCTAATGTTGTCCCTGTGTGGGGCAGGGCATTATCTGCTCAATTCATGGCTCCTGTTTCCTGATTTCTCCCACCTGACTGTACAATCAATGATGTCATCTGGTGCAGGCAAGTCAGCTACATGGTCATCTTGTGTGCTTTCCCTACCATTCTAGTGCCTGCGATCCCAGCTGCACCATCAGCTGTGGTCACCTGGATGGCAGTAGAGCAGTGGTGGAAATAAATATCTCTCACTGGAGGAGCACATCCTTCTGAAAGCTCAATCCTCCTCCACTGATGGCACAATGGTGCTCTGGGCATAGGGTGTGAAACCAAGGCCCCAGCAATATAACAAAATTCTTTAAGCTGTTTTCTCTAATATGAGTATTCTTGTCAGTTACACCTCCCCACTACCACCACCTATTAACATCCACCATTAACAAGCTTAGGTTTGGGCGAGTAGATAGGGCCATCAGACAGTTGGCTAGCCCAATTTGTTCATGACAGACCTGTAAAAGTCCTGACTGAGGTTAAATTAGGATAATATGGCTCAACTGTAACTGATCCTGCTTTACTCATTAACCACCACTTTGTGTCTTATGTCCGAACATAAATACCACCATCTCCAGTGGTGCCAGTAGTAGTGTGGTGTGCCACCATATTTGAGATCACTGTTCAACTCCCCAGCCTGGGCTACAGTAATCTCTGCTGCTGAGGCATCACTTTTTGACCCCAGCTGGAGGGTTACTGACATCTCACAGAATGGGCATTTATTTTACTGTAGGAAGACATGCCACTGGAAACTGTGTTTGCCCACCACAAATCTCTCCCCCCAAAGTCATGTCATGGCAGGAAGTCTTACACACAAGAAGAAACACAATGAAAATAATGTACTCACCATAAGTTTTGATCTTCTATGAATATCTTCACCATTGATTCACATCAATGTGTCTGATCCAGTGATGCCAGAACCACTCTGGAGCCAGAACTCCCCAGGAGGGCTGGCACTGACATAAGTTGCACATACTGATACTTCTCTAGCTTTGAAGAGTATATCAGAGTATATCATGATGAGGCACTGGCTTGGAAATGAACCGTGTACTTTGGATAGGAAGCCACAGCCTAGGGGAGGGGGTGGGCATTAGGCTTGACAGCTTTTTTAAGGAAGACCCCACAACTGTCTCACAAATACTCCAGAGACCAGAAACCTTACTGTTTTTCATTTCCCTACTTTGCGTGCTTTGTGTTCTTCAACCCTAATGTCTGCATTAATGTAGTTTTTTGCAAGCCAATGTAGTGCCGTTTGACGATTTCATGAAAATAAATTTATATTAATCAGTTCCAGAGCTATAAGGATTTGAAGGGTTTTTTTTTTTCCTGAGAATTCCTAGTAGGGTTTTCATTTAATTCGTTGACAGAAAATACATATTTTTTGGTTGCAAGACCATTTTCAGTTTTCATCACTTGTCACAACCCATAAAATAGTTATTAGGGCTGTGATGGTCACCGTCTTTTTTTTTTTCAAATTAAAATACCAAAAAGGATGTATTTTAAAAAAACTGAACCTAGTTAAACAGGGCCCATTTAGCTAGATTATGATATATATATACATATACATATATATACATATACATATATATATATATATATATATATATATATATATATATATATATATATATATTTGATAACTGGGGTGACAAATATCTTTTCTGGACTCTCCAAAATCATGGGTTCCCAGTTTAGTGAGAGGAACCTTTTTTCAATTCACACCCAGACAACTCATTTAAAGAGCTAGGGGACAAAGTGGACTGTTTCTGTTATCAGGTTACATTGTTTTTATTTCACTCTTTTGGTGCATATAATTGTAATTCTTATTAATTTCAAATTAAAATGTCATTCTTTTTTGTTTTATGTTTTACAGTTGTGTTACCTGAAGGGAAGTCCTGAGATGTATGCCTCACCATTTATTGTAGCCAGTGCTGGAACTGGTGCTGAGGTAGGAGAGTCATTCTATTCATTAATGCTAAATAGCTAACACAATGTTGTCAGTCGTGCTGTTTTAAATACTTAAATTGGTATTATTTTATCATGTCGGTCTATGTTGAGGTGTTCCCAGTGTATGTCTATATTTGTCATCATAAGCACTGTAATTCAATCAAAATCTTTCTCTGCAGGTGGAACTTACCTGCAGTTAATAAGAACCACTTTGTGGATTCCTGGGGACATGAACACATGCCAGTAGCAGTGTTCACAATTAACTAGAACAAAACATATTTTTTATTATTTTAAAAAAATCATTTTTATTATTGTTCACTCATTCAAATACAACTTATTTGTGACATTATTTGTACTGAACATAAATGATTCATGTTCTGCACTTTTTAATTGATCATCATATGCCATATTAAAAAATGTGTCTGTTGTAGTAGTGAAATTGTCATTCATTTAGTTTGAAACCACTCTGTTTCAGAGCCTGCAGTGAACACAAGAAAACAAAAACAGTCAAGTTAGCATGACGCCTCAAAATGTGCTACTTATATTTTGCTCCCTTGAGCTCGCAGAACATATACAGTAAATGAGTGTCCTCACCTTTAGTAATGTCACTATTGCTTGTCTAAAAAACTGAGTTGCCAGTAGAAGACTCCAGGAAGAGTTTGGAATGACATCAGCTCAAGCAAGTATTAGGCACAAAATCATCCTTCATAATTCTGGGCCCCTCTCCACCTTATATGGAGGCATGTATTCAGAAACTAGAGACCATGACAGAGGAAGTCATGAATAAAAGTGACACCTGACTATTTAGATTTTAATTTGATGAGAAAGTAGAATGCTGCCTTAAAAACCTTCATAGTCACAGTTCATTCATAAAAAAACAGCAGACAATGGTGGAGGGGTGGTCATCATGACTACACTCAATACAAGGAACAGTGCTTCAACCCGCTGAGTGATAAAGAAACATATGTGAAAGCACAATAAATACCATATGACAGTCTGTTATAAAACATTTCTGAAACTGTTAACATAGAAGCATATAAAAACTAGAAAGAGGAATGGACAATATCACAACTGGCAAATATGAGAACACCATTATTTTACACATTACCAAAAGTACACAAAAACCTCTTAAACCTCAAGGAAGGCCTATTATTTGAGGCATTGATCAATAACAGAGCCTCTGTATATTTATGTTGACCACTATTGTAAAGACGTAATACTCAGCATACCCCTTCATGCCATAAGGACTCAAAATACATCATACAATTACTCCACAGTTCCAACACACATAATATTTATTTAGACACTTGTATAATTGTTACACTGGATATGAAAAGGCATATACCAGTACACAACACAACATGGGACTAACGGCATTAGAAGGAACCCACTTCCCTTTCCCCGAGGATGCACCTAGAAACAAGCTATTGCAGCTCTGTGTGTCTTTCCTGGTGAAAGTTTTTCAAATAAATAAATAATAAATAAAACAAAAGGGAAGAACAAGAACCAAAAACTGAGCTATTTTAAAACTTTACAGATATTGTCCTAAACAGAATATTACATGAAGCTAATAAGCAAGTTGATTTAATACCAAGAAAAGATTTGCTGAAAGACCAACAAAATAGAGAAACACAAACAAGATAAATTTTTAGCAACACTCTTGAACCAATCTGGACAAATCAAGAACATTTTACAAAAAAAAAAAAAAAAACTATGGACATGAGCAATAGAATCTTTGAAGAAATGCCCTGGATAATATCCAGAAACACAACCACCACCAAAAAAACAAGATTGTTAAGACACAACACTGGACACCAGAACCAAAGCCTAGTACATAGCTTACTACAAGTCAAAAACATTTGTTTTAAGGTGTGTTTATTGTACCCAATATGGAAATTGGATTAAAACAAAAGAGATCAAGACCATGTGCCAGGATAAGGTTTTTCAATCAATCAATCAATCAGTCAAATGTATATTTCTCTGTGCTCTTCCAAAAGATCAGAGTGGTTACAGCATAGTTTACAAAAAAATAAATTTATACAAGCATAAAATCACAAGAGAAAACAACTAATCAATAGTAGATATAAGTATACAATACAGTGGGTTCAAATTAGTTTCCATCAAGGAATGTCTGGCCAAAGAGATAGGTCTTCAATTCTGCCTTAAAACTATCAGTGGTCTACCATTTTCTAATCTGACAAGGTAGAGCATTCCACACGGTCAGAGCCAAAAAAGCAAAAGTATGTACCCCGGAGGTCTTTAAATTAACCTGGGAACCTCTAGCAATCTCTCATCAGTGGAGCAGAGTGGGCAGAGGGGGCAGTAGGGGCTTAGAAGATCTTGCAAGTTGCTAGGTCCCTGTCAGTGTAGGGCATTATAGATTCACAACCTGATCTTGAAGGTGATTCACAATATCAGGCAGCCAGTGCAGATAGTGGAGCAGAGGTGTGATATAGCATGATCTTGGTAAACCTGTCAACAACATGTATTGTAAATGCATTGTCTAATGTTATTCATGTTTTTTTCTGTATTATGCTTGTTTTCTGTAATTGCTTGTCGCCTGTGAAAACAGGCAATCTGCTCACCAGGCCTACAAGGGTAAAAAATAAAGAGAAAGAAAGAAAGAACAACCTGGCTGCCGCCATTCTGCACTAGCTGCAATCATCAAAAATCAACCCCTGGTAACCCTAGATACAGGGCATTGCAGTAATCCATGCGCGAGGTTACAAAGGCATGAACCAGAGTTGGTAAATCACCAGGAGGAATCAAGCGCTTGATCTGAGCGGTGTTCCTCAGATAGTAAAACAAGGACTTAACAATGGCTGACACCTGAGATTTTAGTGTCAAGTTGCTGTCAAACACAATGCCCAGATTTCACGACTGATTCAAGGTCAGCAGCCTGGTATCTCCCAGCCAAAGCTGGGATAACTGACCAGCCAGCAGCCCCACACCTTGGCAACCTGGCTCAGCTACCAACACCTCAGTCTTATCTGGTTTCAACCTCAGCCAGTTGGCACTCATCCAATCCTAGATCTTGAGGAGGCAGTTGTTAAAGACTGAGATTGCATCACCCTGCCCAGGAACAAAGGACATATAGAGCTGAGTATCATCTGCATTGCAGTAAAAACTTAGCCCATACTGCCTTATAATGTCCCCCATTAGCAGCATGTACACTGCGAACAATATTGGAGATAAGATGGAGCCCTGTGGAACCCCATAAGACAGGCGGAGACGTACTGAGAAATAAATTCCAGACACCACTCTCTGTGTCCTGCAAATGAGGAATGATTTAAACCAACTGAGGACTGTACCAGACAATCCACAGAAAATCTGCAGGAGCTCCAACAATACTTTGTGTTCCACAGTGTCAAATGCCATGGAGAGATAGAGGAGAACCAAGATGGAATGGCTCCTTCGATCCCTCACCGTCAGGAGATCATTAAGTACCTTAACAACCTTGTTGAAGTGTCAGTGGCTCAGTAGGTAGCACACTCGCCTCTGAGGCCGGGAGATCAGAGAGCTGTGGGTTCAGTTCCCACATCTGGCACTTGGGTCAATATCCCAGTACTGACACTGTAATGCAGCATGAGAGGGGTGCTGCATTTCTGAGGTGCCGTCCTTCGGATGAGACGTTAAACCAAGGTTCCATCTGCCTGGATTGGTGGTAGTTCAGGTGGATGTTAAAGATCCCATGGCACTTATCGAAAAGAGTAGGGGAATTTCCCCGGTGTCCTGGCCAAATTTCACTCATTCACTAAAAATACCACCAACAGCTTAATCTGGTTCAAGGTCAGTTGCCATTCATCTGTATCCCCCTCCCCCCGGGTCGTGCCTGAAAATAGGCAGGATTTGTCTAGTGCACTTACCCGGTCAACAAAAGCTAAATAAATAAATAAATAAAATAAATAAACAAGGGTGGTCTCGGTACTATGCCTCTTTCTGAAACTGTACTAGAGAGGATCATAGACATCACACATTGTTAAATGGTCCTCCAGTTGTATGACCACCACCTTTTCAATAACCTTGCCTACAATAGGCAGGTTAGAGACAGGTCTGTAGATAGCCAGGCAGTCCATATCTAGAAAAAGTTTCTTCAGGAGGGGTACTACTACCACTTTCTTTTAGGGATCAGTGAAGACCCCTGTATGTAGTGAGCATCGGACTATCCTAGCAAGAACTAGGCTGATGACATCAACACACCCAATGAAGAAGCATGTTGGGCCCAGGTCCAAACTACAGTAGGTTGACCACAGTCCCTGGATGACTTGTATGATGTCCATAGTTGCCAACTGGCCAAAGTTGGACCAGACAGACCTGGTGCTTGTAACCTTCTGCTCATCACTGCAAGGCCCATTGAAGGATGCCAAATGGATCTCTGACCTGATAGTGGCAAGCTTATCAGCAAAGAATCAAGCAAACTCATCACAGTTAGTTTGTGAAAAGGCTCCTTGAGACTGCAGGTAGGTTGGATTACACAACCTGTCAACAGTCGTGAAGATTTGAGCTGGTCAATTCTTTGCTGCAGCAATTTCCTTGGACAGGAATTCTGCCTTCTTACAGGAAATCACTGATTAATAGTTGTTATAATTGGCTATCAATCTAAGTTTCTCATTTGCTAGGCCAGATTTCCTCCAACGCCACTTCAAACTTCAACCCCCTTGCCTCAAATCCTTCAAAGTCCCATCAAACCATGGTGACTTCTGGTGAAGGGAGAGAGGACGAACACGGACAGGAGATATGGAGTTGAGGGTCTCAGCCACTGCCATGTTATAGGCTAGTACTAGTTCCCCCAGCTCCTAGCATGCACTCATCCAACTTGATAGGTCAGTACCTCCATAAGACCATCAGGGGTCAAACCACTTAAAGGGCGGTACCGGACCATCTCTATAGAAGCAGGTCTATTGGGGTGCCTTGAATCTGAACCTTATAGTATGATGATCTGACCAACTGACTGGCTCCACCCCCAAATCACAGATCTCCATCCCAAGTAGAAAGAACAGGTCCAGTGAATGACCATGAATATGAGTTGCAGAGGTAAGCAACTGTGTAAGGCCCAACAAGTTCATTAGTTGGAAGAAGTCTTGTCCAAATTGCAAGAGTTCATCATCAATCCAGGCATTGAAATCTCCCAAAATAATCCATCTCTGGAATTCCAGCACTTGGTCGATTATGTAGTCTGTGACCTCCTGCAGGAATTCCTTCCCATCCCAGGGTGGATAATAGATGAGAAGGATCCTTCTGACTATCCCCAATGCACTACAATGTCTACACACTTCCAGTGACAAGGGGTACAGTCAAAAGGATGAAGATCCCTGAGCCTGGTGGGGGAGTAGTGCCTGACCACTGATGTCCTCAGTCAGCACATCTCCATTAATTACAGTAGTCACAGTGCACAACCATACATTCACATATGCCTCACAAAACTATTCATATACACACTCACACATATGAGTCACCAACACAATACAAACAAATATTAATCCCCACCACAACCCCCCCCTCCCCAGACCAACTACAGACTATAACAAAAATCCACCTTCATTAAATAGAAATAATAACTGGTCAGCAATTTTTTCTATAGATTGACAAGTTATTATTTGCAGTTATAACCCGAGGGTTATAATGGCAAGTACGAGCCAAGTCATTCAAACACAGCCACTCCCTCACTGGCTGTTCACCTCCTCCTGGGTGCGCCAAATACTTTCAAAACATGGCGGCTTCTTTTTCTGCATAATGAGGAGCTGCCAGAATAATGAACCTTCTCATTTATTTCTTTCACAAAATAACAGTTCCACCAAATCCTCCTCAGTTTCTACTAACATACTTTAAAAACATGAAGGAAAATCTCTCCAGTTGATCCTGCTATTGGGTGACCGCATGGAACATGAAGTGGCAGAGGGAAGGGCTCCGACCTGTTTACCTGTGGTAAGCAGTGATTGCGATCACAATCTAAATTTACAACAATTGTAAAAGAAAGTACGACCTAAAAAAGTACAAGAAACAAAAACAAAACTGCTTTTCATAGGAAAAAATTGCTGACCAGAAATTATATATAATAAAAGATGAAGAAATGTTCTAAACTCAAATTTAATGGTTGCCCTTGGTGTGAGATGCTTTAATAATCCCCTTGGGCTTCTCCCTTGGGATTTATGTAGCATCCCACACCTTGGGCAACCATTAAATTCTCATTAAGCACTTTCCCATCCATTATTGTATATTTAGTGTGGGATATTCAGAATGCACTAGGCAGGGGCACAAGCCTAGGCACAGCGCAACTAGGATGCTCCAGGGCTTGGTCTGGGTGATATTCAACAGTGCTGCACCATGGCACAGCACCATCGAATATGGCATTGGGGCCACCCACACTGCACAGTGTGCAGTGGAACTACATCAGCACAAGTGGCAAGTGAGGAGCAGGGAGATGCTCCATCGCAAGTGTGGGTGCCCTAGAAAAACTACATGCACAAATGGGAAAGCCTCCACCACTATTGATTATATGCTTACTGTAGCTCAATGTTTGAATTTGATAAATATATTAACTTTAAAATATTGCAAAGAAAATGGAGCAATCATTATGCAATACTGTTATATAGGAAAGCAAAAATGCCATTGGTACTGCTTGAAGAGGAAACTACTGTATGGAAATAATAAATAATAAAATAAAATGGGAAAAAATACCAATTGACACGCCACTTAAAATAAGTGATAATTTCATCAAAATGATTAAGCCAGAGATAGAGAAAGAGCTTGAACCTGAGATAATATATAATAAAATAATATTACCAGATATGTGCAGAATCATATAACAATAAAAAGAGAACTGTATTCAAAAAGTGTTTTTTTTATTGCTGGAAAGAAAAGAAGAATTTGGCTCAATTAATAAGAAAAGTAAAGAAATATCCCACAAGAGCTAATCTAACAAATTTAAAGAAATGCAGAAAAAATATAGAGAGTTGGTGCACACAAAAAAATGGAACACCAAAAAGAACTCTGGGACTTTATGTACACGGCAATAAATGAAAGGAATGATAACAAATTCTGGACCCTGGTATCAAGGGGCACAAATACATATAATGGCCGAGCAGATTCATACATAAGTCAAGACAAATGGACTGAGTACATTACAAAAAATTTTTTTTAAAGAAAGCATCCTTGCAACTATTGATAATATAGAAATTAATGAACATTTTAGATGGCTTACAAACAAAGAAATTCAAACAGCAGTCAAAAGCTTTAAGAATAATAAAGCACCTGCACCTGATTACCTCCCCACAGACTTTTTTTAAACTAAATATAGAATGGTGGTCAACTACATTAACAGATCTATTCAATAAATTCATAATGCATGCATACATTCATTATCCTTATCCCTGCAATTACAGGCCGATCATGATACTTCCTCCTCTCTCTAAAGCTTTCGAAAGAATAGTGTCAGATCAACTCACTGAGTACCTGACAAAGCACTCCCTGCTCTGTCAAGAACAACATGATTTCAGAACAGGACACAGCACCACCACGGCACTCCTCAAACTTACATCCTACATAAATGAGGCCCTTGACGAGGGGGAAATAGCAGCCGCAATCTTCGTAGATCTAACCAAAGTGTTCAACACTGTCAGTCATGACCTACTGTTACGTCTACTTCCCTCCCTCAACCTAGCCCCAGACACAATACACTGGTTTAAGAACAACCTCACTGACCGAACACAAGAAGTCAAAATTAACACCACCCTATCCACCAAGCACACAGTTCAATCGGGTGTTCCACAATGATCAATCCTAGGTCCAGTACTATTCACCCTCTTCCTTAACTCAATCCCAAGCACGTGCAATGGTAAGCTACTGCTCTATGTAGACGACACAGTAGTCTATTTTAAAGATGGCACACCAAACTCCCTCCAACACAAGCTCCAAATTTACTTCCAGGAACTAGAAGACTGGTTCACAAAGCACCGGTTTATTTATTTATTTATTTATGAGATTTACCAGATAGGCATACTGAGCGGGAATCCACTCGTTTCCAGATGCGACCTGGGATTTACATACATACATACAATACAAATGATGCATAGGCAAAGGTGCAATTTACAGGTATCTCCTCAGTACATAAGGGTGAAGAACATCAGGTCCAGAAAGGTTACAGGCTGGACTAGGCATTTGTTAGATTGTTTATAGTAGTGCAGAGTGCATGAGTAACTGAACATAGTTTGGGGCTATGATCCCAGTGCATACCAGACAGTGACATATAGGGAAAAATACAATAGCAATCAGTTGGACAATTGTTCAGTTTATGGCACATTACGATGCCTTGTGATATCCGATCTGGACTGCAGGTTGCAGTTACATATGTCAGAGAAGTGATCCTGAAGGAGAGTTTTCAAGGTCCTTGGGGTAGAGGACTGTCTGATTTTTGCCGGGAGGTCATTCCAGAGTTTGGGCAGTCTGTATTTGAAAGCTGATTGCCCCTTTGAGGTGTGTGTGAAAGGGATTTGTAGAAGTTTTGAGTCAGTGCCTCTCAAGGAGTAGGCGGGGGGGTTGAGTTGAAAGGACAGAGCTGAGATAAGTGGGGAGGGAGTTTGACCAGTACTTAGCTGCGAGATTTGCGCAATGTAGCTGGCACCTGGACTGCAGCGAGGGGAGAGCTAGGGCACTATACAGGTCGCAGTGGTGGGTGGTGGGGGGGCATTCTAGGATGAGCCGACAGAAGGAATGAAAAAGGGGGTCCAAGCTGGCCAGGGTGGATTGTGGAGCTCTGCAATAGACCACATCACCGTAGTCGAAGATTGGGAGAATCATTTTGTGCACTAGTTCCCTCCTGACCGAGGTGGGTAGGCAACCTTTGTTGCGGTATAGTGAGCCTAGTTTTGGCTGTAGTTTTTTCTGAAGGTAGTCAACGTGGAGGGAGAAATCTAAGTGGCGATCGAGCCATACACCCAGGTACCGAAAGGAGGTGCAGGAATCCAAGGTGGTTCCATCCAGTGTGTGGAAAGTGGGGGGGAGCAGCTAGTCGGGAGAGTCTGGGCTGTGTGACGAAAGTTATGGATATGGTTTTCTTAGCATTTAAGACAAGTTGGTTTGAGCTAAACCAGGATTGAATGGCATGGAAATCCTGCTGTAGGGCACAGTTTAGTGCCTCACTGGAAGGGCCGGAGGTGTATAGAATGGTATCGTCAGTACACATTTGTATAGCTGAGTTTTGGCATGTCTGTGGGAGGTCATTTAGGAATACAGAAAAGAGAAGAGGGCCCAGGACGGAACCCTGGGGGAACCCCATGGTGACTGGGAGCAAGGGGGATACGTGTGAGCCAATTTTTACTGCTTGTTTGAAGAAGCCAGAAGGTGAAGGAAGGAAACATATTCAATTCAGTGCTTCAGAGTAACTGGTAACTGGTATTTTTCCTTTAAACTTAAGATTGTAGGCTTGTAGTGACACTATACTTTCTTTCTGTGTTGTCTTTACTTATAATTGTTTTTGGGCTGTTGAAAATTTAAAAAATAGTGGTGGTGTAATTCTGTGCTGTCTTTAATTGCTGCAAATTTTATCTTGGCTTGTCTGACTGTCCTGTAGCTGGGTGAAGGGTGTTAATTGTCTGGCCTCTGACCTCAGCTACGTGATAACTGGAGGTGGGGCCTAGTCACAGTTAAAGCAGCAAACAGAAGTTCATCTTCTCAGAAGAAGCCAGAAGGTGAAGGAAGGAAACATATTCAATTCAGTGCTTCAGAGTAACTGGTAACTGGTATTTTTCTTTTAAACTTAGATTGTAGGCTTGTAGTGACACTATACTTTCTTTCTGTGTTGTCTTTACTTATAATTGTTTTTGGGCTGTTGAAAATTTAAAAAATAGTGGTGGTGTAATGCTGTGCTGTCTTTAATTGCTGCAAATTTTCAACTCCCCCACCCTTCCCCAACTCTTAATTATATGCCCTGATAAATCTGATTGACAGGAGCTAAACACAGGGTATAGTAAGAGGTGAAGTAGGAGGGCATAAGGGGAAGAAGACCACCCTCAGCACGACAAGTTTTTGACTCATTTATTTATTTATTGGTTTCTTTTTCCTTAAAAATATATATCTGAGGATCAGTTACAGGATTTTTAGTACTGTAAATAAATAAAAGAGAACTAAGAGAGCTTCAGTAGCAGATAAGTAGTGGAATTGCAGTATAATGTGGGAGTGGTGCAATGCACTGGCTGTGGGGCAGCCATATTCAGGCAGACCTTCTGGACACTGAGGTGCTGCCCTATCTGCATGCATCTCTCGGACCGCGGATGAGGTATCCAGACCCAGAGCGGAAGTAAACTGGGTCAGGAGTACCATCACCCCTGTCCAGGAACCACCCAGTCCAATGCAGCTGCCTCAAAGGATGCGAGAACGAGGAGCACTTGGATGACAGTGGGCTCAGGGAGGGTTAGAGCAGTCAGGCAGAGGCACATCCCAGATCCTATTCCTCTCAAGAACTCATATGCCACACTGGCAAATGAGGACAACCAAATAGAGGTACCCAGGGAAGTGGAAGGAAAGGGATGTAGAGGTTAGGCAAGGAGGTGACCTCAGTGGGGAAAGCAGTGGACCCCAGAGGAGGAGGAAGCGAATCCTGGTGGGGACTCCATCACAAGAGGGATCCAGCTAGGAACACAGGAGGGGGAGGACAGGGAGGTGAGGTGCCTACCAGGTGCCACGGCATGGAGGGATGGAAGGAAGATACTGGGGATCACTGGGAAGGCAAGACAGGAGGGTGAGCTGGATGTCATTATCCACCTAGGTACTAATGACTTGGCAAATGGGGAGCCAAAGGAAGTTCAGGAAGAGTTTAGGAAACTGGGAGGGTCTCAAGCAAGTAGCTACTTCTGTCACTTTCTCAGAAGTACTACCTGTGAGAGGCAAGGGAGAGCATAGGGTGCATGCACCAGGAACTTTAACTCATGGTTGAAGAACTGGTGCTGTGAGGAAGGGTTTGGATTCATTGGTGACTGGGGACCCATCTGGAGGGATGGAGGTTTGTTCAAGCCTGACGGCCTGCATCCATCCTGGAGGGAATCTAAGACTCAATGATAAGTTTAAATGCTACATTGATAGCATTTAAACTAGCAAAGGGGGTGGCAGGCCAGCAAGGATGATACCTACTTGCTCACTCCCCACAGCTAGTAATGGAACCAGTGAACCAGAGGAGGGCTATCTCTGCAAAGCAGTGTGCAAAAGATGGAGATTAGTGTCCAAAAGGTGGATAAGCAGAAAAGGGGCAAAATTCAGCAGAAGGGCAGACAGCAAGGAGAACCAGGGATAAATGACAACCAAGGAAGGGGCTGAGTAGAACAGTGAAGCAGTCTAGGAGGTCAAATCATGGAGTCATGTGTGCAAATGCCAGGAGCCTTAGCAACAAGATGGAAGATCTGGAGGCTGTCATGGTACAGTCAGACCTGGACTTTGTGGCCATCACTGAAACCTGGTGTAATGATAACCATGACTGGGAGATGGCCATACCTGGCTACAACATATTCAGAAGAGACAGAGCAGGCAGGAAGGGAGGAGGAGTGGACTGTATGTGAAAATGACATAAGGGCCACACAGATCCAGGAGGAACAAAATGGGGAGAGATACTGTGGGTTAAGCTGGAAAGGAAAATGGGGCCAGCCATCCGGACAGGTGTGGTCTATAGACCACCAGCCCAGGAGGAAGAAACAGATAGGAGTTGATGCTAGCCATCCAAAGGATGGCAGACAAGGGTGAGGTAGTACTGGTTGAGACTCAATATACCAGACGTGGACTGGAGCATCCCAGCAGCAGCATCAACTAGGAGCAGATTTATCCTGACTCTTTCAGGGTGCCTTCTCAAGCAACTGGTCATGGAACCAACTCGCAGAAGGCAATACTGACCTTGTGCTCACAAACAGGGACAGTGTGATGGGGTAACAGTGGGGGAGCACCTGGGTAACAGTGACCACCAGTCATTGTGGTTTGAAATCACAGAAAGAGCAGAACCAAACCACACAAAACACTTATCCTGGATTTTAGGGGCAGACTTTGGGAAAATGGGGAGATGCTTGAAAGAGGCATTAAGGGGAATGGGACAGGAATCAGGGATTGAGGAACAGTGGGCAGTATTTAAAATGGGGATTATAAGAACAACAGAATTATGCATTAAGCAGGTTAGCAAGAGGAAAAGAAAGAGGAGACCATTATGGTTTTCCAAAGAGGTAGCAAAGAAAGTGAAAGCCAAAAAGATTGCATTCAGGCAATACAAAAAGACACAGGCAGAAGGGGATAGGGAGAAGTACCAGGAGAAACAAAGGGAGGCAGGGAAGTCAGTAAGGGAAGCCAAAGCTCAGACAGAAGAACACATTGCAAAATCAGTGGTTAAAGGGGACAAAACCTTTTACAGGTACATAAGTGAAAAAAGAAGGACAAAGGGAGGGTAGTGAGACTGAAGGGGAGGATGGGAGCGCGTGGAGGATGACAACAGTAAAGCTGACATATTGAACAGGTATTTCTGCTCAGTCTTTACTAAGGAAGAGGGATAATGGGTCTGAAGGAGTACAAGGGTGAGAATGGTGCAGAATGGACACAAGTCCCTTTACACGAGAAAGGGTCCTGAAGGAACTGGAAGTAACAAGAGTTGATAAAGCAATGGGGCCAGATGGGCACCCCAGGGTCCTTAAAGAACTAAGAGAGGTGTGGCTGAACCTCTGGCTATCCTGTTCAGCCAATCACTGGAAACAGGGAGGTACCCAAAGACTGGAGGACAGCAGATGTAGTCCCTTATAAAAGTGGGAACAAAGAGGAAGCAGGGAACTACAGACCAGTCAGCCTCACCTCGTAGTGGAAAGATCATGGAAGCACTACTGAAGGAGAGATTGGTGGAACATCTGGTTGTCAATGGACTACAGGACCCAAGGCAGCATGGTTTCACCAGGGGAGGTCATGTCAGACCAACCTCATTGAATTTTTTGACTGGGTGACTAGGGAGGTGGATCAGGAGGGCATTGGACATGGCCTATCTGGAATTCAGCAAGGCCTTGACACTGTGCCACATAGAAGACTATTACACAAACTGGGGAATATGGGTGTGGGCAGGACAGTAGTGTGGTGGGTAGGTAACTGGCTGGGTGGCAGGACAGAGGGTGGTGGTAAATGGCTGTCACCCCACAGAGGGAAGAGTGACCAGTGGGTACCACAGGGATCAGTGCTGGACCGTCCTATTCAACATCTTCATCACAGTGACATTGCACAGGATATAGAAGGCAGAATTTCACTGTTCGCTGATGACACAAAGCTCTGTAACAGAGTAGACACACCAGAGGGTGTAGACAGAATGAGAAGGACCTGCAGAAACTTGAAGAATGGTCAAGGGTTTGGCAGTTGAAATTCAATGCAAAGAAGTGCAAGATAATACATATGGGTACAAAAAACCCTGGCACAATATATCAGTTGGGGGTGAGGATATAGCATGCACCAAGCAGGAAAGGATCTTGGGGTTGTCATCTCTGATGACCTCAAGGTAGAAACAGTAGTGACAAGGCATCAGGTAAAGCAAATAGGATGCTGGGATGTATGGCAGGGGCATCACCAGCAGGAAAAGGGAGGTCATATCCGCTATACAAGACACTAGTGAGGCCCCACCTGGAGTACAGTGTACAGTTCTGAGACCATACCTCAGTAAGGACATAGACAGGGTAGAGAAGGTTCAGAGGAGGGCAACAAAGATGGTGCATGGGTTGCATCACAAGTCCTATGAAGACAGGTTGAAGGAACTGAACATGTACTCCTGGAGGAGAGGAGGAGAGAGGGATATGATAGAGACATACAAGTATCTACAGGAGGAACAGGGTTTAGGAAAACACTATTTTAAGCGAAAAGATGTTTCAGGACTAGAGGGCATGGGATGAAGTTGGAGGAGGATGATTCAGAGGAAACATGAGAAAGAATTTCTTCACAGAACGGGTGGTGGACAAGGGAACACCCTGCCAGAGGGAAGTGGTGGGGCTGAAACAATCATGGGATTTAAGAATGCATGGGATAGACATAAAGGAATTCTAGAGGTCAGGGGTAAGGGGAAATAGACTTCTAGGAAAACAAACTGAACTTACAAGCTCAAATGGGCAGACTAGGTGGGCCATAGGCCCTTATCTGCCGACACTGTCTATGTATCTATGTATCTATGTTTCCTGTCAGATAGGTAGGCTTGGAACCAGCTAGTGGCTAGATCGGATAGGCCTGCATCATGCAGTTTTGTGATGATTTTGGGGTGGGAGACGGTATCGAATGCCTTTGCCAGGTCAATGATTATGGCTGAGGTGAGGAACCCTTTGTCCATGCCTGAGGCAATATCGTTAGTGAATCTTAGTAGCGCAGTGATGGTGGAGTGTGATTTGCGAAAACCTGACTGGTAGGGGGTGAAGAAGGAGGTGGTGTCTAGGAATTGTGTGAGTTGAGAGAGGCTAGGTGTTCCTGGAGTTTGGCCAGAGTTGGGAGGATGGAGATAGGGCGGTAGTTACTGGGCTCGGGTGGGTTTCCACCCTTTGGCAGCGGGATGACTACTGCCTCCTTCCAGGCTGTTGGAATTTGTGCTGTGGAGAAGGAATGGTTTAGGAGGTCAGCTAGGGGTGCTGCAATGGCTGGGGCAGACAGATATAGGAGTTTGGCATCCAGACCTAACAGGCATTTACCTTTATTTGGGTTTAGGGAATGTAGGCCAGCTAGAACTTCTGTTTTGGAGACTGGGCAGAAGGAGAACTTAGAGGCAGGGGGGGAAACCGAGGCGGGAGCGGGGGGTTTAGATGTGGTTGAAGTAATTTGTAGGTTTGATAGGAGAGAATTTGCACAGTTGGTAAAAAAATTGTTGAATGTTGTGGCAACCTCACTTGGCTCGGATACATTTCTGCCCTGAATAGTTAGGGAAGGGGAGGGCGGCTGGATTGGGGGAGTGAGCAAGGTTTTGATAGATTTCCAGAATTTGGATGGATGGCTAAGATTAGCGGAGAGGGCCGCTCGGAAGTAGTTCTTTTTTGCCTACCTTGTGGCTTTAGTACAGTTGTTTCAGAGGGTGCGGTAATGCTGTAGGGATTCAGAGGTACCCGTTTGCATTTGTTTTTTCCAGGCCTGGTCTCTTGCTCGACATCTGGAAATAATGTCGGCAGAGACCCAGGGGAGATGGGTTTCCCTTACCCTTTTGCTTCTCAAGGGGGCATGATAGTCACAAATGGCAAGAAATTGATTTCTGAGCATGTCGAAAGCATGGTCAATGGTAGGTGCCAGTTGGATGAATGACCAGTTGGTAGAGGCGAGGTCATTTAGTAGGGAGTTGAGGCAGAGAGAACTGTATGCTCTCGTATGGAGAGTTCTTGGTGCACGGTGAAATGTAGGTCGGTGCACCTTCCTGATCATGTAGATCATATGGTGGTCACTCAGCGAATCAGATAGGAGCCCAGCTTTAATAATCCTGTGTGGGTGAGTTGTAAGAGCCCAGTCCAGGAGTGAGTGGTTTTGGAATTTTGGGTTGAGGTGGGTGGGTTGCCCAATCTGTTGGGAGAGGTTAAGGGCATTGATCTTGCTGCATAGTTTTGAGCAGCCTTTATCTAGCCAGTTGTAATTAAAGTCCCTGAGGATGTAGAGCTCACCGGCCGCAGCCATGTCTTTAAGAGAGGCCAGGTGGTCTATGATGGTAGTTGCTGGGTGGCAGAGGGCACAATATATCCCTGCCACGAACACCGGTGAGGTATGAGGCAGGACAAGTTTTATCATCGTGGTTTCCATGTGGGGGATGTGACCTGGGAGCTGGACAAAGGTATACTGGAAAGTGTTTGATATATACATGGCAATGCCACCGTCTTTCTTGTTACCTAGTCTGTCCTGACGTATTACTGTGTAGCTGGGCATGGTAATTTCAGAGTCGCCATGAAGGGGTTTTAGCCATGTTTCAGATATTACACAAATATCCAGTTTGAGGATATGGGCAGTGACTTGCAGCTCCGGGGCTTTGTTCAATAGGCTGCGGATGTTGAGGTGAATTAGGCTAAGTCCCTTGGGCAGTTTGTGGGGGTTGGGGTGTGTCTGAGGGCCAGGGTTGGATTCTACATCACCCACCAGTAGGAGCAACAGAGTGAGGTATTGAAGGGTGAATTGCCATTTACTTCTAATTTTATACTTGGGGTTGGAGGAAATTTTGGTGTGGTTTGAGAGCGAATTCACTAGGCTGTTTTGGGCAGCTATGCGAGGGGTGAAAGATGGGCGGACGACAGAGGGGTATGAAAACCAGCCAGGATACGGTGTATGAGCCTGGCACTTGGTGGGGTATTTAGGTGACATGGGGGGTTGAGACAAGGCTAGAGTTTAAGAGAATTGGGTCATTCTGGGACTGTGTAGATGGGGGTAGTGATGCAAGAGGAATGGCAATGGTTAATATGGTTATAGGGTAGAGGAGCATGATTTGCAGGATTTACTTGCAGTATCCAACTGAAGTTAGTGATAGTGACTTCTGCTGGTGGGATCTGATAACCTGCAGATCTGAAAGTGGGCTGATAGGTTTTTGAGAGTCACCTGACCAGACAAACTACCTATATATTGGAGTGTCGACCAAGGGTGGTGGTGGGAGTGGTGGGGAGCCAGCGCACAGTGCCGGCGGGGCAAGACCTCTGCAGCATAGCTCCAAGAGGGCCTGTGCTGACCTGCTCAGCCGTGGCTTTCTGCTTTTGAAAATTGGCGCCAATGCAAGAACAAAGGCCTCCGATTCTTGGCTCATACCTGGATTCAGTCTTTAGTTTGGGGGGGGGTTCCAGCTTCTCCAATGCTTCCTAGGGAGGGCAGACGAGACCCTCATGACCTCAAGGGGTGTGTGGGGAGGGCAGCAGTCCCCTACCCTCTCGACCCTGAAGGAAACAAGAAAAGGTAAGAGATTATTTATAGTACAGGGGAAGGGGCGTAGCATGCAATACCTGGTAACATGAGCTTTCCTAACTGTGTGGTGGAGAAAACAATTTCCTGCTCTATGAAACCCTTGAGTTAAGGAGAAAAGCTTTGCCCCAAGTTGATTTAAGTTTACAAGTAAATGTTTTAGTTTTTTTTTTGGATCCTTTGTCCCCGCGTGTTACGCGGTGTTATAGCTTTGTCCCCAAAAGATTTAGACTTTCCCGACTGAGTAACCTTAATTCGGATTACTAGCATGAAATAAAAGCTACCTGGTGGTTTCCTTGTGCACATATGGATCGTAGACTCTGTCTCAGTGAAAACGTGGCATTCGAGTTAAACTATGTGCCTTTGGTTAAGCAGGCACGGTATAGAAAGGCTTCCGAGACAGTTTTTGCTGCACTTTAACTAAACTACCATTTAGATTTTCTGCGAAGCCCTTAAGCAGTGACCCTGTTAGGTCATCGACTGGGTTTCATTAGCTGGTGCAGTACAATTACTAAACTTAGACACAAATCAGCTATCAATTCATGGAGGCTCGGTTAAGAGCAGGCAAGCGATTGAAAGCTGGCAGCAGGCTGTAGACAGTAATATGTGCAAAAAATAATGGAGACACAATATTTCTTACAAATTTAGCTACTGGCAATGGTCTAAAGCAACGTGCTAGACATGCATTTACTATATATCGGCAATGGCATGAAACACTAAATGGATGCAGGCTGAGACTCTTAAGGTAACAGGCGCTTTTCAGTGGATTAAAATGGGAATCAGGTCTGCTCATTAAAGCTACAGCATTTACATACTGAAATCACTCTGCTCGGAGCAAAAATGTTAAGCTACAAAAACAGTCTTCACATGTACGCCAAATAAAAGACCTCTGCAGCACAGCTCCAAGAGGCCCTGTGCTGAGCTGCTCGGCTGTGGCTTTCTGCTTTTGAAAATTGGTGCCAATGCAGGAACAAAGGCCTCCAATTCCTGGCTCATACCTGGATTCAGTCTTTAGTTCGGGGTGGGGGGTTCTGGCTTCTCCTATGCTTCCTAGGGAGGGCAGACGAGACCCTCGCAACCTCAAGGGGTGTGTGGGGAGGGCAGCAGTCCCCTACCCTCTCAAACCTGGATTCAGTCTTTAGTTTGGGGGGTTCCGGCTTCTCCAATGCTTCCTAGAGAAGGCAGACGAGACCCTCGTGACCTCAAGGGGTGTGTGGGGAGGGCAGCAGTCCCCTACCTTCTCGACCCTGGATTCAGTCTTTAGTTTTGGGGGGTTCTGGCCTCTCCAACACTTCCTAAGGAGGGCAGACGAGACTCTCGCGACCTCGAGGGGTATGTGGGGAGGGCAGCAGTCCCCTACCCTCTCAATACTAAACTATAGCAAAACAAAATCCATGATCTTTGCGCATCGACAAAACCCCTACAATTGCTCCCACCTAAACATCTCCAACTACCAGGGCACCAAAATTGACCAAATCACACACTTCAAATACCTTGGCATCACACTTGGCACATGACTCACCTATCACACACACATCAACCACCTCTCCGCCTCAGTAAACACCAGACTAGGGACCCTCTATAGGCATAGACAATGCCCCCCCACCCCAGGCCCTAATTCTGGCAGTGACCAGCTCAGTCTTATCTTTGGTAGACTACAGTATAATAATATATGGAATGGCTGACCCCATGGCCCTAGAATGAATCAATCTTGCCCTCAACCAAGCCAGCAATCTGGTCACAGAAAGTGACAGACTTACACACACCTGCGACCTCTACAAAAAAAGCTGACTGGCTGACCTTCATAGGTAGGCTAAAATACCATACCTGCCTCCAAGCCAAGAAAATCCTACTGAGGATGGCACCCACTGGCCTGCAGTCCCTAATAAAACCTAACACCCACAGGAGCACCCCAAGGCACCTAGCAAAAATGCCCATCCATGTCCCCCTCCAAAGGACTGTGCTAGGCCAAAGGTTCTTTAGTTACCAGGCACCTACCTGGCTCAATGAACTCCCCCCTCCCATCTCACAGGCCCCAAGACTAAGCCTGTTCAAAGCCAGCATCAAGAGGCACCTCATAAACTCAGAGACATGTAGCTGCAACTAAGCATGCTACACCACCTAGATGCAGGGTTGACAACCAACCCCGAGACGATACCCAATTTCTGCAAATATTGTTGCAAATTATGGAAAGTACTCACATATCTCCCTTATGTTGCATGTTCTGTAGACCCAGGGCTGCTAAGCAACCCTAAAGAGACTATTTAATATCTGTATTTGTATTATGTCATTTTGTAAACACCACTGTATAACACTAAGTAATGATACATGTTGTTTTCTTGCATAACCTGTTTGTCTGCCCAGACGTGGAGGCTTTGTAAAGGAGTCTCTGACTCAAAGGTTGTAATTCTGAAACTTTAATAAATAAATAAATATATTGCAGGGGAGTCACATCATTCCTTTCCAAAAAAAGGTCTCTCTTATGGATCATACTAATTACAGACATCAGTTTACTGCACATCTTATCGAAAACATACGCTAAAGTCCTACTCAGCTGACTAATAACCTGGCTGGAGCAAAATCAAATAATTTCCAATTTAGAAGCAAGATTTACTGAAAACAAAAAAAACTATGACTCAAATCTTCCTTTTGAATCTTCTGACTGAAAAATACTGCAACATCAGAAAACAACCTCTGTTTGTGGCATTTGTAGATTTTTTTATCCACCTTCAATGCTATTTTGAGACCCCTTTTATGGGAAAAATTGCAGTTGCTTGGTATTGATAATAATCTTTTTGTTTTGTTAAAAAGACTTTATATTGACACATGGAAAAAAATATTCAAAAACAGGAAATCTTACAAACAAGGTGAACAGCAGCATGGGAGTTTACCAAGGTTGTGTGTTGGCTCCAACATTATTTAATATATGCATCAATGATGTTATAAATGCTATAGATAATTCAGCTGGTTGCTTTCCAAAAGTAGAAAATAAACTGGTCCCGGTAATGACATATGCTGACAATCGATCAATAATATTTACTAGTAGGTTAGGTTTACAAAGATCCCTACAAAAAATGGACAGATTGTGTGATAAATACAATCTTAAAACCAAATACTAAACAAAAAAAAGTTAGTTTTTGGGAGCTGCAAGACATATAGGAAACTTACACTACCCATACAAAAAAATAAATTAGCAAATAACTAATGTTTCCCTTTTCATTAAATAATGGCTATCTAAAAAGATAAGCATTAAACTTGACCATTGGTTGAGGGATTTTACTCAACTAATGTATAATTTGTGCTATTTAGCGATCAGTTGAAAATCTTTTTGTCTACTTGTGCAATTGTTGAGAAATAAGACTGAAAAATACTGTAGTTAGGAATTGACTGAAATGTTCAACTTTAACAGAATTCATCCAGTCAGTTTTTATGACTTAGAACATTTTTCAGATGTTTATTACTTGAAATGCAAAACTTAGAAAATTTCTCAGTTATTAATTACTCGACATTTAAACTTATAATTTTTTGCAGACACTAACTACTTGATGATTGCCCACTTTAAGGTCTTTCTCCTAAAGAGCCATAAAGTTAAACAAGTGAAAAGGGGTCACAAAGAATCCACCATTCAGAGAACAGATCTAAATAATGAACAACTAGAGAACAAATATCTGATAATTCTAGGAGGAGACCAAGCCAGTAAAATAAAAGACTAAATTAAGAATATGTAACACTGAACAGAATAGTAAGGGATTCCATTTCTGCAGCTTTTTGTAAATGGGTCTATTTGGGTGATCTGGTAAGCAGGTTTAGGGTATCCAGCTTTAGGGAGGGCTGCCTGAAGTGAGTGATTTGGTATGGGGGCTTAGAGTGTGATCCCGCTTCAGCAAGGAGGGTTCTCAGCTAGGGTGTGAAGCTTTTCTATGGCTTGAAGGGTTGTCCATCTACAGGGAGGGCAGTCAACTCTGGTTGTGAAGCTGGTCTAGCATCTGGGAGTGGTCCAGCTGCAGGGAGAGTTGTCAGCTGGTAGAGACAAGACAGGTCTGTGGGTGGGAAGAGGGGTCAACTGCAGGGAAGCCAGTAAAAAAAGAAAAACATCCATCCATGTTAACAAAACAAAACAAAACTACATTTACCAGAATGCTCAGTTATGGCTACAGTATCCTCCTCATATTGCTTACTGCTAGACAGAAAAAAAAACTACATATCCCAGCATTCTCCATTATGGCTACTCAATGACAACTGCCTACCCCTCTTTCTGAGAAAACCATAAGAGCTGTGCAGTTGCTGCCACACCGTGACTATTTTGTGTCATTAAGCAGCATCAGTTGGTGTATGTGTGAGAAGAGAGAGAGCGAGAGAAGGAGACAGTGGGAAGAGTGACTTCTAAAGCTGTGCCAACAGATTAGGAGAGAAATGGAGCACAGTATTTTGAGGTGAGACCCATGACCCCAGGACACACTTGCACGTTCAGCAGTATGCCACTGGTCTGGGAAGTACATGTGATCAGCCAGCGATGCTGCAGGGTTTCCTGAAGCACCCATTTGAGGCAGAGAGGGAGAACTGGAGGAGGGGAGGGAGTTGGTAAAGCAGGCAAGGGGACATTGATTCAGCTGACCCTGTATATAAGGGGCCTTAAATCATTAACTGTGACTGACCCGGCCTGAGAGAAGAATAGGGAAGGCAGGGCTAGATTAACATTTTTTTGGGCCTGGCGCCAAAAGTTGCATGGGCCTACATTTTCAGGTGTTCACTTTGCAAAGTTTTAATATTTTTATTTTTATTGCAGCCCCAGTGGTGACCTCTTGTCCCAACACTGCATGAGATGGGCACACTTGTGTTCTGATCTGCAGCTCCCAGTCTCACTTCAAATTTTCCCTGATCTGCAGGTCTTTGGATCACTCCCTGCACAACACTGGGGTATACCATGCCATGAGTGGCTAAGGTTCTGGTGGTAGCAGGAGAGTGGTGGTGGGGACCGGAGTGGAGTTAAGGCAGATTTAGTTGTAATTTTTAAATACAAATGAAGGTCTAGGCCTTCAGGCCATGGCCTGGTTAATCCCTGGTATTTGAGAGAGGTCTAGGGAAAATAGGGGAAGGGGTGTAAACACAGTGGTAACTGTGCACTGTTAGACTATATAGACAGTAATGTCTTTCGCTGCTAATATGTTTACATGTTTGTGACTTTTGCACAGTCAGCCCTTACTCTTCCTGGTCCTAGCTGGAAACGTGAGACTCTAGATTCATTCTTTGCTTAACATAAATACATTTCCATACAGTTCATCTTGGTAGTCCATCTAAATAGTCTGTATAGAAAATGTTTAAAAAACATTTGCCTCTTTGGTTTGGGTTGCCAACAGTCTCACATTTTACAGGATATCCAGCATTCAAGGGTAAAAATATCACTGTCCAATTTGTCCCATATTTTTGGGTTGCCTCTGTTACTACTTAAAAACCTTGGTCTTCCAGATTGCCTAGCAGCTGTGGAGCGTCTGTGCACATGCATGAGGGACAGTCATGACTCGGGGATGTTACTAAGAGAGCAGGAGAAGCCTGCTGCTGCTGCCTGCAGTAGTAGTCTGTAGTTGCTGTGCTTGTGTGCCCTGCTGCGAGTTGAGCTGGGACTCCATCCACAACTTATTAGGGAGCTGGTTGTCCGAGCTGCTCAGCTGCTGCAACATCTCTTGCACACCAGTCTACACTCTGACTATCCTGACTGCATACAGTACTGGGGTGGGGGGTCGAAAATCATCGCCACAACACCAACACCAAGCAGGCTGCACTGCTGTGGGTTGTTATTTGGGGCCAAGGGGTCACTTTGGAGTTTGGTCTGCTGCTGCTGAGAGAAGGAGAGGATGAGCTGGTCAGCTTGGGGAGCACTCAGGACTGCTGGCTGTGCTACACAGAGATGAGGAGAGAGTCTATCTTCAGTTCAGGAGTCAGAAAAGAATGAGCGAAAACAAAGTAAGTGCACAGTTTCAATGACTCAACTCTAGAGAGGAGATGATGGCTGGCTGCTGCGAGATTGGGCTGAGTGCCTTTCGGGCGGGAGTGCCTGAGGGAGTACCTGGCTACCAGTGACCAGGAGGGAGAGACAGTTGACAAAAAAAATTATGTTTGGTCCACTTGAAATACATGCAGTGTGCATACACGAGAAGGAATGGCACTGAGCCATGGGTAAACTCGTTCACAAATTAGTTTAAAATTTGGTATCACATAGTAATAAATGGTCGGAGCGCTACCATTCATGCCAGTGATCCATTCAAAAGTATACCCCTTGAAAAATGAGTGTGCTCTAAAACATTTAATTTTGTTTATAAAAATTAAAAGCTGTGCTTTTGAGCATGCCCATTAGAGTTGACGCTAATGTGCATGTCTGGAATCATATGGCATCAGCTTTTATAAACAAAACATTTTAGAGCACTCGTTTTTCAAGGGGAATACTTTCGAATGATTCACTGGCATGAATGGTAGGAGCGCTAACCTTTTATTTACTATGTGATACCAAATTTTGAACTCATTCATGAACAAGTTTGCCATTCCTTCTCTTGGCCATGTGCTGTGTGTATTTCAAGTGGACAAAACATAATATACAGTACTTTTAGAGAAAATGAGAAATATCATGTGGTTATTTTAAGATCTCCACCCGTTACCATTTTCTATAACAAGTGTTCCTATGCACACACTGTAAAATTGGGCTCAAAGCTGATAGTGTCTATTTAAGATGTGTCCCTGATCTTGGTCATTTATCCTTTAATTGCCCTATCCCTGATTTGCAAGGCAGGAGACTGAGAGGTATGTTTCTGGCCATCTTTGTTTTTTTCTCCCGAGGAAAAAAAACTTAAAACAGTCATCAAATTTCAGTGCAATTAGAAAACTATATGAAATAAAACTGGAAGACGCCTAAAACCTTTCATAGTGACCTTCTGATAGGGTCACACATTTTGTCTAATTTTGTTACACTGCTGCTTTAAATAAATAAATAAAATATCTGGTTGATCCCACCTCCTGCTGCTGAAGTCATGATGTCCAAACAACGTCAGTGCCAGACAGCAGGTTTTAATTATGGCCTGTCTGGTGTGTTCCTCGTAGGGCTGCTTGTTTCTTCCTCCTACAGGTATGTAGCCACTTCTTTTTAAGCATACACTTTTTTGATTATCTGTTTATTTGTGCGGATGCCATGCGGCTGTCTGGTGGCTCTCCCAGCCCTTATCTTCTTTTCTCTAATTTTAGTTACAGCCCCTTGGGGCCTTACTGCAGCCATGATGAGCTGTCCTTTACTGTTCTCAGGGAGCACTCAGCTTTTGCCTGTGACTTGCAGGCTTTCACAATTAAATTACAATTTAGCCAACAGTCCACAGTGTGGCTTACACTGTGTGGTGCTCACCACCACTGCTGCGTCCACTCACTCTAAATGCGCGCTTCCCCCAAGTGTTTCTATTGTCACAGGAGCGGCTTCACTTAATGGCAGCTCCTCATTTCTGCTGCCTGCTACCCCCCCCCCCCACATAGGCAACTTCTGTGGCTGTTCGGGAAAGGGAGGAGAGGAAATTCCTCCACCTCCAGCTGATTCCTTTCTCTCTCTCTCTCTCTCTCTCTCTCTCTCTTTTCCACCCATGCAGAGTAGGCCACAACCTGGGCTCCGTATGGGCTGGGAGTTGTGCAGTCAATTGACTAGTCGACTGCATCTGTTACTTCCTTTGAAACCTTTTGACTAATTCTGAGACTTGCAGCAAGGTTAAGGAGTGGTCTGATTTATACATAAATGCATATTATATTTTAGAGCTATACTCAGAAAATGCACACATTTTCATTTCTTAAAAATGCAGTCCTGAACTATAAATGTCAAAGGAGTCTTATGCTGCTGACTTTCCAAAGAAAGGCTATAATCATGGTTATAAGCTTTATGGCTGGCTGCAACTGCAGCCCCATTATATCCTCCTCCTCCTGCCATTGCTCTAACAAAGCACCCACACATCACTAGGGCTCTGGCAGACTGCACTAGACCCCAGGGATGGGTAACAATTTATTTAAAATAAAGCTAGCCTCAGTCATCCAGGAGCTGCCCCACTAAACCACCAGGGCTAAATTTTACACAGTGCTCCCCCACTAAAATTGCACCTCCAAGCCCACAAGACCACCAGTGCCCTCCATTTATTCACCCACAGGCTTGCTAGTCCACCAAGAGCCTTCTTTAGACCACCTGGGCTACCATAGTAAAATACTGGCCACTAGTGTGTACGAATACCCTAGTTCGAATATTCTATTCTGGCCCCAAATATTTGGGTATTCGGGGAGGGGTGTAATTAAGAAAAAAATTAACAGCTCCCCACCCTCCTCTGCAGTCCCAATAACTAAATCCCAGCCCCCCTTCCCACACCCTCTGTCAGTAACCCAATACCTCCCTCCCCCCCAATCCTTCAAAAATTAAGGCGAGTGGCACAAAACCACCCCACCTCCATGGCCAGCAACCTGCTGAATGAAGCCTGCACTTGCCCACTTTCTGTACTGAAATGATGTGATCAGCTGATCATTTCAGTACAGAGGCTGGAGAGCAAGCGAGCATGGGCAGGAATGCTTCCTTCTGCAGTTGGCCAGCCATGGAAGAGGTTGGGTTTGTGCCAGTTGCCTTAGTGAAATAATATATGAATTGGTTGCTGTACAGGAGGAGGGTTTGTGGGTGCTGCCAAAAGGGGTTGGGGGGGTTGTTGGTGACGGGGACATGAAAAAAACCCAAACAAGTGCTTGCTTAGGTTGGCAGACAGCCATTGAAGTGGGTGGGTTTGTGCAGGTCACCTTAAAATTAATTTAATATATGAATTGGGTGTTGGGGGGAAGACAGTTGGTGGGTGCTGCCAGCAGGGGTGGGTGTTGGGGAAATTCAAGTTTTGAAGTGCAAACAAGTGCTTAGATTGGAGGCAGACTGTGGAGGTGAGTGGGTTGTGTTGGTCATCTATCGTGGGACTTGAATTGTGGGTGCTGGGGGAGAGAAGGAAGGGATTGGGTTACTGACAGGGTGGAGGAAAGGGGGCTTGGAGTTAATGATTTGGGCTGGGAATAGGGCAGGAGACTATTTTTTTATAGCATTTCCCCTCTCCCAAACCAGACTTCCCTTCCTCTGTTTCTGTACCACTACTACATTTTTTCCCAGCTAACCTAATTTTCTTTTTATTTTGCAGGTCTGACCGAATATGACTCCTACCCTATCAGATAAGCATAGTTTTGTGCCTATCCTGTCCTTTCCATCCTGTTGTTCCCCCTAAGAGCTATGGATCCTTTCTGACCCTTTTTCTTTTCATTTATTTACAGGTGCAGTGGACAACATTTCTCAGAGACTCCTACCTCTGGCTCTCTAGTGCTCAGGTAAGACCTGTATTGAGTAGATTGACTGTAATACAGCACCCATGCATGTTACAAAGGGAGTTTTCTTTGTGTCTTTTTGATGGAAGTAGAAGCTATCTAGGAAACTATGATGCCCTACCCCATTTTATTACTGTTGCTGTACCTACCAACTCTTTTAATGGGCTCACTCACCCCTCTTGCTAGTGTCTTGTGGGGTTTCTTTCATTGAGTAATCATTTTGTTTCTTTGCAAAGACCAGGTTTTGACTTTTGAGGCACCTAATAAGAACTTTGGTCATAATGGGGTAAATTTTGCACATGTAACAATTCTGCATTTCACAGACTCTACATTCATAGGCACTTCTGCCAGAGAACATAGTTGCCTTTTCTTGATAATTTTATTTTATTTATTTATTTGTTTGTTTGTCTGTTTATTTATTTCAAAAAAGGTCCACCAGGAGAGACATACTGAGCTGTGAACAACCTGTAAACAGATGCATCCTGTGGGAGTGGGGAGAAGGGAGTATAAACATATACATACAGAGTATAAACATGTACAGTGTTTCATAAATGAAACATTGACTATAAACATTGTAAGGCACAGAATGTATACATAAGAATTATTTACAGAAATGCAGCAACAACAGTAGATAAGAAGGATTGTCTCTAAAAGACAACCCCCATTGTTATAGGCCTGGAAGCCCAGAAGGAGAGTCAGAGAAGGAGGGGGAAGGGGGAACTGAAAAAATAGGGGGCGGGACTTTGAAGAAGTGGTCATGGGGGAGGGACAGAAAAAGAAAGGGGCTTGGCTTCAGAGAGGAGGACCTCACGGGAAGGGGTGGGGCATTAAAGAAAAAGGAGCAGAGGATAGGTTGAAGGGAGAGAGAGAAAGAGAGAGAGAGAGAGGGAGTAAAACAGAGCAAAAGGGGTGGGTACAGAATGGGACGAAAAAAAGGGCTGCACAAGGGAGCTCCCTCTCACTTCTGCTAGGCAAAAAACATTTTTGATTTGCTTAGCACATCAGTCGGAGAGTTCCTGAGGTTTGTTGTGACAAGATTTTATTGGGTAAGGCAAGCTCTTTTGGGAGCCATGTCATTTGTTGTCAAGAATATAGTTAAGAACTAGGGAAGTGCAGGGAATTAGAAACTTTTTGTAGTAATGCGAGTTTAAAAAAAAAATATATATATATTTATATAATTATATAGATATACATATATATCTAGGGAAGGTTGTAAGGCCAGTGCTGTAGATTTTAGTAAAAAAATGACAGAAGGAAGGGTAGGTCTGTTCTTTAGACAGGGTTATAACTTAGAGTATTGAGATAGTTGTCAGCGATAGATGAGGCCTTGCTGAGGGCAAAAAGAGAGACCTTGTGGGCCATGATGAGCCCATGGCTAGGAGTAGCGGTGGTGTTAGTGCTCGTGAACCCCCCCTTCTTAAGGTTGAAGTCTCTTTAGCAACTGCGTGATAGTGGCACAGACTTTCTCTTAGTCAGGTATTGGGGATAACTCAAAAAAAAAATATATATATATAATAATAAATATATATATATATATATAGTTTATAAGGAGGTTTGTAGCTGGAAGCCAAGATGGCTGGAATGGCAGGATAAAGTATTGTTAAGGAGCGCAAAAGACAGGCATATTTTCCGCTGAACAGAGGGTCAGGAGTTTCAAATGTTGGTAATCCGGTGAGCCGGTTTGAGAGGGAAGTTTCATATGGTGCCATTTACCTAGCAAGCATGGTACAGGCCGGAGACATGAGGTGGGGATATTTGGTGACGTTCATTGTAGCAAGACTACAGAAACTAAATGAGTTGGCGAGTGGGCATTTGACATTGAACTATAGCTACTGCATAGGATGTTTTACCTATTTAGAAACTGTTTATGAGCTGGATTAGTGCTGCTTCTCAAAGGAATCATTTGTGTCTGATTACATCGTTAGATTTTTCATTGAGTATGAATGTTTTAAATGCTCAGGACCAATTTCTATCACATGGCTGGATAACAAAAAAAAAAAAAGATGTGGCTAGTGGTTAGTGTGGGGTTTTTAGTGGTAGGGACGACCACATGGCTGGGGTACAAAAGCGGGTTGTAGAATCAGCGGACTAATGGAACAGGGGTCAATAAGGACCACTCGGGGACTGGGGTACAGATATGGAGCACAAACAAAAAGAAAATAAAATAATAAAGATAAAAAATGGGCAGACAGGTAAGAGGTCACCAGGGACGGGGCGAGAGCCCTGGAGAGGGAAAAGGGCAGTCCCAGTCTTGCAGAACATCCAATTTTAATGGGCTTGTCCTGGTGGTGGCACAAAATGAGAGGGGTAAGAGAGATTGAGTACCTGCAGTGGCATCTTCCTAAAATGGGGATCGCAGGGCTGAAGGGGCCAAACAAACTGCTGCATGGTGGCCACCATTTTGAAGCTGTCCACGGGGCCGCCGCCATTTTGATTACATGTACAAGGGAATGGTAGTCAAGGAGGAGAGTTTATGAATAAGACTTGGAAACAAAGGGATTTTAAAAAGGATATCAAGGGAGGTGGTTGGGATATAAAAAAAAAATGCTGGACCTATCGCTACCACATGGCTATATACGGGACACATGGGGGGTAGAGAGGAGATGGCTGGGATAATTGTTGTGACAGGGTGTGGACAAAAAGAAAGGAGCAAAAGGGCTTGGCGAGCCTACAGCAGTGACAATTCTGACTTGAGGCCATGTGATGATGAGGCAAAACGATGGCTGCGTGGTGGGGGTTTGTTTTGACTTGAGAAAGATTGCAGGGGGTGGGGAACAGGGATCCAGCAATGATGCTACAGGGGGACGGGTAGTAAAAAGGGCTAGCTTTAAGATTGGGGGGGGGCTTCAATGGCATAAATAAGAATGGTTCAAATGCCAACCTACAGTATATCAGTCTGATCATTGTTAAGAGGACACAAAATTCATGGGCATCAAGGCCACAAGGCTTGTGACTGTAAAATAAAAAAAGAGCCATGTGTCTCTGTTTACAACAGCAGATATTCTAGCCAAAAGGTTTGCAATGATCAGTGTCCTTCATCATCATAGCCCTGGGATAGGCACAGCAGTATTTAGGTTATGAGGCCATTAGAGCTGGCAAGATAATTGTGCTCCAAAGTATCTAAGGGGGCAGAACCCAAGTTTGTCCTTGGAAAATTTTTGAATTTAGAAAATAAAAATGTTGAGTTTATCCATGACCACTGATCTTAAAATGGAGGTTTTCTTAGAACAAGGCACATTTTGGGGACAACAGTGCCACTTCAACTGGGGTCAAGGTGGTGCTACTTGGTTGAAATGGGACAGGTTGGGTCCTATTTTTAGAGTTTCAAAGGGAATCCAAAAAACAATTTTGGAAAATGTGAGGCTAGTCTCAGGTACTAGTGCGTGCGTGCTGAGAAGTAATATATCAGGTGCAGTTAGGGGGCATCACAGCCAAAAATAAATAAATAAATAAACAAATAAATAAAAATAAGCATATGGTGCAACTGCATGGGGCTGCAGAGGGAGGCACTGTTTGCTCGAAAAAGATTATGGACAGCAGGACCGGGGAAGGAGGAACCAGCTAGGCGGTAATTTCTTACTTGCCACACACTACAGTACTGTTGCCACTGTCAAGGTCAACTCGCAGCCAGCGATGTCCATCAGACCAATATGGGGAAGTGTGTGTGGGAGAGCCTGATGGTGTAGGATGTTTTCAGCATATTGCTGAGGAATTTCAGTTCAGTGGGTGATCACTTTAAATCCTCCAGTGCAGTAGCTAGAAGGTATCCCCAGTCCTTGGGCCAGCAGCCCTGTGGATCATTTTGGGGAGGTGTTGGGCTAGATTAGTGGACTGTTAGAGTGACAGTTGGCTTAATGCAGTTCAAGGTTGCCACTAGGAGGAACAAAATAGTCAGAGATGGTTGATAGCAGGATCCCAATGCTGAGTAGGAATCATGCTGGGTCTTAGGTGGCACCTTGGGCAGCTGTCGTGGCCTAGGTAAGAGGCCAGGGGCCCAAGTGGCTGTATTATGGACCAAAAGGTTATTGCCCCTGGTGAAAGGTGGTGGCAATGTCCATTTATCTTAGGTAATGATAGTGGGAGTTCAATAATTTGCCTGGTGTAGTATCCAACACTAATCATTGTGGACCAGCCTAACAATATAGTAAGGTTTCTGATGGCCCTGTCCACAGGCCAATGGTATGGTGACAGTTGCTGCCTTCAAGCTGAGAGTTACTTGTTCCAATGATGGCGGCCATGTGTCCTTAGCAACCAATCACCTAGGGGCATGAGGAGAGGTATCCTGTCCAGTCATAAGTGGGGGTTTGCTAATGGTGCCAGGAATTTTGGGAGGCCCTTGGCATGAGGTGAAAGCTGGGGGGGGGGCAGCAGGCAGGTGGGACAAGTGGTGTCAGAATGCAATACCTTAGAGTTCTCAGGTGCACCGTTTAGATGGGGATGGGGTGTTAATCATCCTGAGAATTTAAGGGCTATATATATATAAAAAAAAATACAATCTTTTGATTAAAGAACAGATTCATTCCTAAGGGATGCTATTGTGGAACACAGCAATTCCAGCCCTAGGCTCGGGGAAGTACAATTAAAAAAAACAAAATGTTAAGTCTGGAGACTGGCATTCTGTGCATGTCTGAGTATAAACACCAGTCAGAGTGTGAGGAGCTTCTCCTCCACCTCATGATAACATTTGAGTGGTGGGGTGACAGTCAGCAAAGGGTGACACAGCACCACCCTTAATGAGGGAGGGAGGGCAGTGGGTGGGGCAATGGGGGGTTGGATGACCTGGTTATGGCAGGACTACTTAAGAGGAGTGGTACATTACCAAAAAAAAAATGGTGCTACAGGAGCAAGGACGCTGAGGATAAAAATCAAGGGGGTGGGGGGCAAAATAAATCAAAAAGAAAGGGTGCTTCAGATGAGCAGTGAGTACTGGAGCAATGGCACTTTGCTTGCAGGGCTGTGGGCCAGGGCGTGTTTGCACATTGCTTGGCTCATCACCACAGCAAGTTAAAAAAGGGGACCATGCCATTGGGTGCTTTGTAGTGCAGTGGTCAGGGATAACATGACAGTGCAAGAGGAGAGCTCTTGAGTGTTTTCAAGATGTTAGAGCTCAGCAGAACAAGGATGTAAATGGAACAGTCTGGAACCAGAATATAGACAAGGCCACAGTTATGTAAGTACTATGGAAGGTTGGGAGTGTCTGAGTCGGGAGGAATCAGAGACAGGATGAATAGGGGGTAGCAGAAAAAGAGCAGGAGAGGAGAAGGCCCACCCTGAAATGGTTGGTTGAAGGGGAATTTTAAAGGTACTGCCATATGTCGGCTACTATAATTTGAGTCTGTTATTGTTCGAATCAGCTTCAAGAGCAGTTATGGGGGTGTAATTTTTCAGATATTTGCTAGGGGAGCCAGTGGAAGGTGGCCCAGGTGAAGAATAATTATAGGGTGGGCCGAGGGTCCAGATTGAGAGTTGGAGGGAATGTCAGGTCGTGTGGCCAACGAGGAGGGTGGCCAGTTGTTCATTCACTTGAATAGATAAGGTGCACCAGGGGATCCTGGTTGGGGGGCACAGAAGAAGGAAGCAGGGCCCTGGGGTGGAGAACCAGGGGATATTTAGCACATTAAGTCAGATGGGGCAGCTGCGGAGGCCACAGCACAATGGGTGTCAAGGAATTTGAGCAGGGGAACATCCAGATGATATAAAAAGAGCATCAGAAGAGGAATCGCAAAGGAAGTTTTTTGTCTATCCACAGGAAGGGAAGCGGGGGGAGCAGTATGCATATAAAAATAAGTGGTCACACTATTTGTTTATATGTTGTACAGAGAATGGCTGCAGGAAAGAAATATGGTGCATGAGACATTCCTGAATATGGGGGAGTGATCAAGAGACAGGCCAAATGGAAGCCTGGGGAAGAAAACAATTGTTTTTGGGCTACCGAAGGTACGGTTCTGATGAAGGGGTGTGCAAGGGATGCATTGGACTCACGGTTATGCCATGGATGGATGGGACCTGCCAGACCAAGCTAAGAACCTAACTTAATTATTGTACATTTGGGGGGGGCAAGTGATTTAGGTGCAGGTCTGTGCTTATTAATGGTAATCAGATGCAGGAAGACTGGAGAGTGTATGGGTTTTGGGGCCTAGAGTCATGTTAGGTAGTAGAAGATGGCAGTAAGAAGGTTACGGACATGCAAAAAAAAAAGCCTGAGCAGACAAAGGATGTACAGAAGAGGGAGGAAAAGTGTGTGTGTGTGGGGGGTGATTAGGCAGGATGGCATAAAGAAAATAAAAAATTGGGTTGTATAGAGCAGAGGTGCCCAGCTGGTGGAGAAAGGAAAAATGCATGGTCATCATAAAATTGAGAGGGGCAGTGATCCTGGTGGGGGACTTCATTAAGCAGGAAGGAGTTCAGGAAAGGGGGGAAGCCCGCCTTCCATGGCAAGCTAGAGACGGGCTAGTGGAAGAATGTGAAAGAAAATATTTTCTGGAAGGGATGGGGGAGAAATTCTGGAGTTACACTAAGGTGGGGTGTAAGAGAAAAAGGGGGTGAACACCCAGAGATAGAAAATGGGGTCATGAATTGGACCTGGCCCAGATAAGAAAAAGGGTGTGGACACCCAGGAATGAATACGTGGGGAAGGAATTGGACCTGGCCCAAACAAGAGGAAAGGGTGTGGACACCCAGGAATGAAAATTGGGGGGTGAACTTGGACCTGGCCCAGATATTAAAAGATAATCACCTCAGGTTTACATCTGGGGGGCGAAAGAGAAAATGGACAAGAAAGAAAGACCCCGTCGGATTTACATCCGGGGAAGGAAGAAAATGTGATTTAAAATATGATAAAAAAATTGTGATATTTTGAATAAAGAGAATATAAAATAAAGAAATGTTTAAATATGGTATGTAAAGGAACTCAGTATTGTTGATGAAAATTTGAATGACAAAGTTTAAATAAATGGTGTGCCAACTGGCCAACCAAAATCAATACTGAATGTGGTGTCCTTCTTTGGGTGAAAGGCTCTAGAACAAGAAGGATTATCTCTAAAAGACAACCCCCATTGTTATAGGCCTGGAAGCCTAGAAGGAGAGTCAGAGAAGGAGGGGGAAGGGGGAACTGGAAAATAGGGGTGGGGCTTTAAGAAGTAGTCATGGGGAAGGACAGAAAAGAAAGGGCTCGACTCCAGAGATGATGACCTCACGGAAAGGGGTGGAGCATTAAAGAAAAAGGAGCAGAGGATAGGTTGAAGGGAGAGAGAGAGAGAGTAAAAGAGATCAAAGGGGGTGGGTGCAGAATGTGGGGATAAAAAGGGCTGCACAAGGGAGCTCCCCCTCACTTTTGCTAGGCAAAAAACATTTTTGATTTCCCACCCGCTGCCCAAGAAATTATGGGAGACAAAGGGGTAAGAAGGTGAAAGAAAATATTTTCTGGAATGGAGGGGGGGGAGAAATTCTGGAGTTACACCAAGGTGGGGTGTAGGAGAAAAAGGGGGTGAACACCCAGAGATAGAAAATGGGGGTCAGGAATTGGACCTGGCCCAGACAAGAAAAAGGGTGTGGACACCCAGGAATGAATACGGGGGCAGGAATTGGACCTGGCCCAAACAAAATGAAAGGGTGTGGATACCTAGGAATGAAAATGGGGGGCTGGACTTGGACCTGACCCAGATATTAAGAGATAATCACCTCAGGTTTACATCTGGAGGGAGAAAGAGAAAATGGACAAGAAAGAAAGACCCCTTCGGCTTTACATCCGGAGTAGGAAGAAAATGTGATTTCAAATATAATAAAAAAAATTGTGATATCTCGAATAAAGAGAATATAAAATAAAGAAATGTTTAAATATGGTATGTAAAGGAACTCAGTATTGTTGATGAAAATTTGAATGACAAAGTTTAATAAATGGTGTGCCAACTGAGCAACCAAAATCAGTACTGAGTGTGGTGTCCTTCTTTGGGTGAAAGGCTCTAGAACAACTTAGCCTTCTAGAGTGGGGGAAAGTGGAACCAAGGGAGGACATACTAGCAAAGGACTACCATCAAGGGTAGAAGAGCACAGAGAGGGAGAGGGAGAGGGGAGAGAAAGTAGAAGGAAGAGCAGAGGGAGGGAGGCATGGTGACAAGAGGAGGCCAGGCGGCATGGGTTAAGGTAAAGGAAGCAATGGATGAAGAGGCAGAGGGGTGGTAAGGGGAATGTAAGGGGGGAGATCTGAAATATGGGAAACAGGAGGGAGTGGAAAGAAGAAGGCACGGGGCCGTAACAGTTACTGGAGTAGGTGAAGTATTTGTGTAGAAGACTGTAATAAGAGCGGAAGGAGGTGGCAGAGCAGATAGGGAGAAGGAGAGAATTCCAGATTTTGGGAGGGCGAAAGGAGAAAGCAGCTTGGTCAGCCAAGGTCTGTCTATGCGGGAGAGTTACAGAGTGGGGGTTAGATCTATGGAGGGAATAAAGGGAGTTTGAAGGGGGAGGAGAGAAGAGATGAAATGTAGGATGGGAGGGAGATAAGCCAGTGCTTAGTAATAAGGGAGGAGCCATGAATAAGACAACTGACTGCAAGAGAGGGAAGAGAGAGGGGAGGTGTAGATGTGGCAGTGGTGGGTCCAGTGGCTGCAATTTAGGGCAATCCTGCAGAAGGAGATGTAGATGGGGGTCCAGTCTGGCCAGGGTAGACTTGGGTGCACTACCATAGATAGTGTCACTGTAGTCAAAAAGGGGGAGAATCATTCTCTGTACAATGGCTCTGTGGGCCGGCAGAGGTATACACCCACAGTTCCTATACAACGCACCCCAGTTTAGGGTGTAGCTTTTTGTGTACGGAGTCCACATGAACAGAGAAGTCTAGGTGGTGGTCAAGCCACACCCCTAGGTACTTGAAAGATGAGACTTCTTCAAGGGTAGACCCATCTAGGGTGTGGTAGATGGGCAGTGCTGACAGTCTAGAGAGTTTTTGCCTGGTTCCAAATGTCATTAAGACACTTTTCTTTGCATTTAAGGAAAGCTTATTGGGAGTAGAACCAGTGCTGGATATTGGTGAAATCCAGCTGAAATCTGTTCATCAGATCAGTGAGGGAGGAGCATGAGGCAAATATAACAGTATCATCACCATACATGTGTATGGATGCAGATGAACATGCAAAGGGGAAGGAATTTAAAAAGATGAAGAGGATGGGTCTAAGCACAGAGCCTTGGGGGATGCCAGTGTGGATGGGGGGGCAGGGAGTTGCCAATTTAAACAAATTGGTTTCTTTCTTACCTCATGGATAATGAAACCAATCAGTGCCTTGGGAAAAGAACCCAGCAGCAGATAGCTTGTCTAGGAAGAAGGGGTGGGCTACTGTGTCAAAGGTTTTGGTCAGGTCATCAAAGATTGCAGAGGTGATCAGGCCCTAGTCCATATAAGTCAGGATAGCATTGGTGAGCCTGAGGAGGGAGGTGGTTGTGGAGTGAGACTTACAGAAAACAGACTGGAAAGGGGAAAGGAAGAAGGAGGAGTCAATAAATGGAGAGAGTTGTGAAAGTACCACATGTTGTTGGAGTTTAGCAAGGGTAGTGAAAAGAGAGATGGGGTTGTAGTTGTCTGGAGCTAAAGAATCACCACCTTTAGGGAGGGGAATGACAGTGTCTAATTTCCAAGATGTGGGGACAGAAGCCAGGGAGAAAGAGAGGTTCTTAAGAGCTTCTATCCTAGCCAGACCAATGCCCTCTCCCCCCAACCCCACATACACATTTTATGGGATATTCATGTTGTCTGACTGTGCCAGGAATGGCAGTTTGAACAGTTGGGAGATAAGGGGCTATTGGCAAGTAAATATCCAGTCCAGAGAAAGGTAAGCATGGAGAAGGATCCTAAGGGGATAGATAGAGTGGTACCACAATCTGAAACAGTGAGGAAGGAGTGTTATGCTGGAAAGAACAAATTGTCCCTCTGAGGTGACCTTACGTCAGCACATATCTACTCACCTGGCAGGTGTTGTGGAGGCATCACATGCCCAGAGTGGGGCCGGCAGGGGACCACTGAAGGCGGGGCTCATTGACCCTTCAGATAGCCCAGATAGGCATTTGGTGAGGCTACCTCTTAGGATCACAACCTGAGGTGGGATAAGTGTAGAGAGTGTATTAAGGGGAATAAATCCTGCAGCTGCACCTTGCAGATGAAGCAGCCCTCCACTCCACAGCTGGGTCTCCTCGACTACTCCTACATCTTGCTGACTCCACCCCTCTGGCCCCAACTGTCAAGTGAAATATGTTCCTCCCAGCTTGGGGGTGTGATGGTGTGTCTCGCCCATGGGGGATAAGCCATGGGTTACAGTGGATGTACCGAGAGGGTTATTGAGAAAAGGCTGGTGTTGTGTTGGATCATCGAGGGGGAAGTCATATGGCAGGCAGAAGGCTTGGGCAGGTGGAAGGAGGTCCTGGCAGCTGGCAAAGTGAAAAAGGCATAGGTATGGTGGGATACAGCAGTCCTGCAGGACTCCCGACAGGCACAAACATTTAGTTTCATAAATTCTTCAGCAGGTTCCAGTGATGCCCTCAGCTCACCAAAGATATTCTAGGGACTCTAGAAGAGAGGGAGAGAGAGATGATTGGGCTCAGAATCTTGGTGTATGGTCAGGCAGAATGGGACAGGTAACCACAACTGCTGTCCCTAGGAAGGCAGAGTGGCAGCTTTCGATGCCCATTCTACCATAGCGGAGATTGTTTTGTGGATGGCCGGACAGAGGGGGATGCATAGCCACAAATGCTGTCCCTTGGCAGGTGTAGTGTCCCCCTTCTACCCACCTTACATACCATAGAGTTTGTTTTGTGGATTGAGCTGCTACCAACCCATGCCCACTGGTGCACACCTGCCTGGCCTGCATATGTAACAGGGTGCATTGGCTGGATTGGGTGTATCCCTTCCCCCATTGTGGATGAAGCAGGGTGCCCTGATGGCGCACATGCTGTGTATTTGGGACACTCTGTCTTTTCTCAGCCCTCAGCATGTGGAGTAGGTGCTAGGAACCTTTTAAGGATTGGGTCTTTGGTCCTCCACCTTCACCCTAGTAAGCTAGAATAGGCAAAAATCCACCCAGCTTCATTCACACCACTGTGATCCCTGCTCCCTATGCTGTCTACTTTGCTTAATCACAGTACCAGCTATCTGCGCTGTGCAAATAGTGAAGAAAATATAGACACACCTCTGTAGCCTCTACTCTCACAAGTAGCAACAAGATGTGTGCATTGCCTATGCCCATGCCAAGCAAACATAACAAAGGATGGTATGTGTATGCACCAAGGCTGTGCACATGGAAGAGCTGACAGAGTCATCTTCATCTGTGACCCCCTGCCAGAAATCTGCTCAGGGACACCAATGAAAAGACCCTAACCACTGACCTTAAAAAGACTTTCTGTGCACCTAGTCTGTGTGACTGCTTTGGAGGCTTTCACTTGATGGATAATCCAGAAGCCAATATCAGGGGTTCCTGGATGCCACCACACTGGTTGGAGCACTTGAGAGCCCCGCTAGTGGGGGTGGGCTCACTCCTTCGGGTAAACAACTCTGTGTTACCAAACAGGGGTCACAGAGGTGTGGGGGCTTCAAGTCAGTGACTCAGTAAGACAACATCAAATAGTAGCCTTGAAAGTCAACAGATGAGAAACCTGTCTAGAGGGGAGCAGCATGCATTTCAGGGAGACAGAAAATAAACTGCATGGACTTGCCAGAGTATGGCCATTAAACAAATTGCTATAAAAAGTAGAAGGTTAAACATCAGGAAAGGGAAAGGGGAAATTGTTAACCAGGAAAGGAACACTAAGCCGAAGCTTGTTTCCAGGTGTGACATGGGAGCACAAGGAAGTTAAGTGACTTGCTTATTGTCACACAGTATACAAGTGGGGGCAGTGGGATGATATATTATGAAAACCAGAAACTCAGTTGTCAGAGTTTCATTATCCCGACACTGACTGCCCAAAACATGGGTGCCTGACATCGGGATTTTGCCCACAGCAAACATTTATTTTACATTTTCAGGGTGCTTCACCCCCCATCCCCTTATTTTATAGAACAAACTCTGCTTTGCGCAAAATACCAATGTTGGGCAACCATGTTTTGGGCAGCTGGCGTTGGGATTGTCAGCCTCAGGCCACAGAGTCTGAACCCTAATGACTGCATTAATGAATATTTTTTTTGCAATGAGTATATACTGTATGTATACATGGAGTGAACATGATATGTGTTTTTTGGGGCACTTGGTCACCATATGCAAGCAAGAAAGCAGTACAGCATAGTAATTAAGGGCAATGGGCTTCAAACTTGGAGACCTGGGTTTCAATCCCATCAGCCCCCACTTATGTACTTTGTTTCGGACATTGGTTGGAAGACATGGGGTCCGATATTCAAAATGTTTGCCTGGGTGCAAAGCTCAGTTTGCATGTGCAAATAGGGTTTGTGTGTGAGAAAACTGTAGAGGGGGTGCAATGCAAATAGAAGGGCAGGGACCTTAATATTGATGCAGTCTAATATTCAGAGTATTAGTGTCACACAAGGTTGGTTTGCACAGTCTCCTTCTGCAGCAAAAATACCACTGAATGAGACCACGACATATTCCTGGGCAACCTTAGCAGTTGGCAGAGGGAGTGGGGCACCCCCTGTGCCAGTCCTAAGCCACCAAAACAGAGTTCCTGGTGTCCAGTGCCCACCGCACCCATACCTGATGTGTGAATCTCATTTCCCTGTTGTCAAGCTGCCCCTCTCCCCACCTGATCACAGGTCTGATGTTTGTATCAGGTATGGATCAGGTGGGGGAAAGGACCACTGGACACCAGGGAATATGTGTGTGTGTGTGTGTGTATACATTGGGCATGGGTGCGGGCGGAGGGAGGGACCACTGCACACCAGAGAAATGGGATTCACACATTGGACATGGAATTGGGTGGAGGGAGCACTGCTGGACACCATGGAAACAGGTTTCAAACATTGGGCATGGGATTGGGTGGGGGGAGGGACCACTGTACACCGGAAAACTTGTATGCATGTTCCAGGCAAGGGATCAGGTGGAGGTGGGGGGGACCACTAACTCCAGTCATAGCTCTGCATCTGGGACTGGGTAGTTGGGGAGGTGTGGCTGCAAAAAATCACCCGGCTACCCATGCAAATGGACCCTTAGCGCCTTGCATGCCCAATTGGCTCACTTGCATGGCTTCATTTTAAATTCTGTGAGTTGCACTTTGGTGCAAACCATTGTGGTGATAAACTCTGAGAGCCAAGTCAGGGCAACGCTAAGTGGCTTAGCGCAGGGCCGACATGACCCTGTGCTCAGTCAAATAGTGCCAATGAGGTAGTCCACTGAATATAGCCTCTTTGGGCACCAGAGCAATTGCAATGCAGAGTACAAATTTTTGTGCCCCACTTTAAATATAGGGCCTACTGTATGTTAATAACATCAATACCATACTCCATTTGTGCCATAGGTGTTGCCAGAAGAGAAGGCTGATTGCCACCTCATTGCATACAATGCCATAATCCAGCAGTGCCTTGCCATCAGTACAGCAGCCTACTAACACCATCTTTTTCCAGAGCCACAGCACATTACCTTCATTTACTGCAGTGGCCCCTCTGACCTAGTGGATGGAAATCTGGATAGGGAGCTGGTCCTGGTTGTCCCACATTGTAGTGTGGTTCACTATCAGCTAGCACTACTTGGATCAAAAATGAGACCTAACTGAGAATAGAACCTAGGCCCTCAGAATGCTAACCTGTTTTCTATCTACTAATATTAGAATCAACCTAAGTGTAACTTGGTAATTTAGGATGTTTTGTTTCAGATGCAAGATCTTAACATGTTCTCCACTTGCTTTTCTGATGCACACATTACAAACATACAAACATACGAAGCTGCGAGCAGATAAAAGGACATTTGGCCTATCAAGTCTGCTCAATTTTGCAGCTGGCAACCCTACTCTGCAACTGCCCCTCTTACCCTACTTCCTTCCAATGACCATTCCTTTTGCCCTATCCCAGTCCTTCTTGAAGCATCTCACTGTTTTACAGGCCAACACCTGTGCCGGTAGTGCTTTCCATTCTGCTACCACACATTCCATAAAAAAAATGCCTCCTCATTTCCCTTGTAAACTTTCCACCCTCCAATCTCATGTCATGACCCCGAGTGTCTCTCCCCATCCTCTCTTTGCATGGTCCCTCGGTGCCAGTCCTGTTTATTCCTCTCATGTACGTAATGGTTTCAATCATATCCCCTGTCCCTCCTGTCCTCCAGAGTGTACATGTTCAACTCCCTCAGTCTAGCCTCATATGGTAACTCCTCCAGACCCTGGATAATCTTTGTTGCTCTGTTTTGCACCCCTTACAGCAATTCAATGTCTCTCTTTGGGTAAGGGCACCAAAACTGAATGCAGTACTCTAGGTGAGGTATGACCAGTGATCTGTATAATGGCAGAATCACCTACCTCCTCCTAGAGGTTATATCTCTTGCAATACAACCCAGCATCTTGTTGGCAACTGCTGCTGCTTTCCTACTCTGAGCCAAGTTGTTCATTGCTCCCGTTATGAGCACCCCCAGATCTTTCTCCTCCTCAGTCACAGATAGCTGCACCACCCCCAGATGGTAGCTGATGAGGACACTTGGAGACATAGCCAATCATAAGAGGTTCCAGTAAGCATATTTTTTTATCACATGCTAGGTATTTCCATTTTTCAATCTACTTTTGTTACACATCCTGCTTTCATATAAATAAGGTTCAAGAGGGAAGCTTTTTTCAGAGAAAAGGATGCACAAGAGCAAGGGGTCATGTGATGAAGCCGGGGGTAGAACTGGGGGAAATGTAAGGAAATACTTCTTCACTGAAAAGCTGGTGGATGCCTTGAATAACCTCCTTGAGGAAATGGTGGGAGCAGAAGCTAGAGGGATTTAAGAAGGCATGAGATGGTTATAAGGGAAACTTTGATACAAGGAAATGGGGGGCCGGTAAAGCCAGAGACCAAGTAGGGTCTGTGGTGTGACTGTAGTTAGGGAACATGGGCAAACTAGGTGGGCCCAAGTGGTCCTTATCTGCCATCAAATTCTATGTTTCTGTACCCGGCTGTTTGTCATGCACAACAAGGTCATTGTTCTTTCACAAGCAAGTTTGCCTTGCCCTACTCTTACACCAGCATACCCACCTTTCCCACCCTGGGACTTAATTCTGCCTCCTAGTGACACCATAGCTTAACCCCCAGAGTGGAGCCATTGGGTGGGGGCCCTACACCAGACAGAGACTTGGTGCTTTGAGGGGGGTGCCTCAGTTGGTTGTGTGGCACCTGCAATTAGGGGTGGATGTCCTTCTTACCTACACCAACCAGCCTCCCAATTGCAAGCAGTACCATTACATCAATGAGCTGGCTAGGAATCAGTTATTCTTAACTAATAACTATGCATTACACATGTGGTGTACAGCTAATTGTTAGCTAATGCTCAACAAGCTGAGTGTTGACCGGAAATGATTAGTGATTAGTTATTCTTAACTAATAACTATGCACTACACATGTGGTGTACAGTTAATTATCAGCTAATGCTCAACAAGTTGAATGTTGATTGTAATTAAATTATTTATTACATAAGCTCAACTAGTAATTCATGAATGCCAAACTAATACTCAATTTATAGATTAGTTCATTCTTAGGCAACATATCAATAAATGAGAAACTGATGAAACTGTTGAGAATTAGCTAGTGGTAGGTTGAACTAGAAGGGGTTAGCAAACTATTCATTTGCATGTGAAAATCTCAACCAAAACAAAACTGAGGAGTAATTGAAAATGTATTAATTGTTAGTAATTTGAGTCAGTTGAGCATTAGGCCTGTTTTTTGTATGGGCACTGGGAACTAACCTGAAATTTGTAATGGAATTTCCTAATCTGGGGGTGTTATTTTCAAGTAACTTAAGCTGTAACATATTAACAATACTACCAAAAGCGTTCAAACTGCAGTGAAAGCATTGAATAGATTGAATTTTCTGTATGAGGGAAGGACAGTAATACCAATGTTGAGAACAATCAATGCAAAAACAATAAATCAAGCACGATATGCAGTTGAGGTATGGGTTACAGGCAAATGTGTAAAGGTTGAAACAATATTAAATATTGCCAGTAAAAAGCTTCTTAGGGTATCACTCAGCATACCAAATAACTTGGTGAGATCCCAGTTAGGTCAGCCCAGTTTTAGATATATGGTTGATGCAGGGATGATCAATTTCTGGGTTAAGGCAACAGCCAAAAAAAAAAGGATTATGTATACAGGAGAAGGAGAAATTAATGGAATATAATGAACGAAACTGGTTCAATGCAATAAATTAAACTAATGGAGGAAAACAGTCTCTCATACAGTATATAAGAACCTGAGGCAATCATAATAGTCGCATAAATCCAGAATACACACAGTTTGTAACAAAAACATTATACGAAAAATCCAAACAAATTGATTTAATTGAAATAAAAAAAATTAAAATAGCAAAATAGCAGGTGGCAAATACAAAAGAACACACTCTCAAACCATATTTAAATATCATGAAAACATCTGAACAGAACCATACTAACTAAATTTAGATTTAAAACCTTCCCAAGTAATGTATTAGAGGCAAGATTTAACAAAAATGAAACCATATCGAATTTACAGTGGCGTGAAAAAGTATTTGCCCCCTTCCTGATTTTCTCTATTATTGCATATTTGTCACACTGGATGTTTTCAGGTCTTTAGAGAAAATGTAATATTAGATAAAGGGAACCTGAGTGAACAAATAACACTTGTTTTTTTTTTTTATTTCACTTATTTAATGAAAAAAGTTAACCAACACCAACTGGCACATGTGAAAAAGTAATTGCCCCCACCTTAATAACTGGTTATACATTTAGCTGCAATGACTGCAACCAAACACTTCTATAATTCAATATCAGTCTTTCACAATGCTGTGGAGGAATTTTAACCCACTCTTCCTCGCAGAACTGCTTTAATTCAGTAACATTGGTAGGTTTTGAGCATGAACTGCTCGTTTCAGGTCCTGCCACAGCATCTCTATTAGGTTTCAGTCTGGACTTTGACTAGACCACTCCAAAACTTTAATTTTACTTCTTTTTAACCATTCTGATGTGGACTTGCTTTTGTGTTTTGGATCATTGTCTTGCTGCATGACCAATCACGCTTCAGCTTCAGCTGACGGAAGGATGACTGGACATTCTCCTTAGAATTTTCTGGTACAGAGCAGAATTCATGGTTCCTTTAATTATGGCAAGTCATCCAGGTCCTTAGGCAGCAAAGCATCCCCACACCATCACACTACCACCACCATGTTTGACTGTTGGTATGGTGTTCTTACTGTGGAATGCTGTGTTTGCTTTACGCGAGACATTATGGGATCCATGTTGTCCAAAAGTTCCACTTTGTACTCATCTGTCCATAGAACATTTTCCCAAAAGGCTTGTGGATCATCCAGGTGCTTCTTGGCAAATGAGAGACGAGCATTTATGTTCTTCTTGGTTAGCAGTGGTTTCCGCCTTGCTACTCTCACATGAAGCCCATTTTTGCCCAGTCTCTTTCTGATTGTGGAGTCATGAACACTGACCTTAGCTGAGGCAAGAGTAGCCTGCAGTTCTTTGGATGTTGTTTTAGGATCCTTTGAGACTTCTTGGATGATTTTACACTGTGCCCTTGGAGTAATTTTGGCAGGCCGCCCACTCCTGGGAAGGTTCACTACTGTTCCAAGTGTTCTCCATTTGGAGATTATGGCTCTCACTGTGGTTCGATGGAGTCCCAGAGCCTTAGAAATATCTTTGTAACCCTTTCCAGACTGATAGAGGGCAACAAATTTTTCTGATCTTTTCAGGAACTTCCTTTGATCATGGCATAATGTGCTTGTTGAATCTTTGTGCTGGCAACGTGACTCTGATGGTAGGGGTCAAAATAAGTGAGGTTTATATTGAGCAGGGCTGGCTGTAATCAAGCCTGGCTGTGTTCAATCAGCTGACTCTAATTATCCCTTTAATTGGGTTGATTTAACTAGGGGCAATTACTTTTTCACACAGTGCCAGTTGGTGTTGGTTAACTTTTTTCATTAAATAAATGAAATAAGTAAAAAAAAAAAAGTGTTATTTGTTCACTCAGGTTCCCTTTATCTAATATTATATTTTGTCTAAAGACCTGAAAACATCCAGTGTGACAAATATGCAATAATAGAGAAAATCAGGAAGGGGGCAAATACTTTTTCACGCCACTGTATGTGATTGTTCGTTGTGTGAGGAGGAGGACCGAACGTATGTGGTTCTAAGATGCCTGTAGTATAACTCCCAAAGGTGATGTCTAGGGAACTGCATTGGACACTTGAACATACCTCCAAGATGTATGTTGGACTTATTGTTCAATGATGAAAATGAAAGAAATATTAAGAACTTTGACAATGTATCTAATAGAAATAAGTAAAATTTGGAAAAAAAGGTAAATATGCTAAAACATTAGATGGACATCTGACACCCTACATGACTAAAAGGGTCCTGCTACCCAATTAGTCAATTGTGTTCTTGCCTTCTGTTTATCCTTCTTTATGGGAACTAAATCAATTGTAGGTTGTTGTTTCACCCTATCATAAATCTTAGGCCACTCTTTTATGAGGCGGTCTAATTGTAACAAGAAATTATTGTGTACAATAAAAAAGGGACAGAGATACAGCAGCTTTTTGTAATAGAAACAAGTGCAATAAAATTTATAATGCACTGTGAATTTTAACCCATATGGATTATGGAGAAACCTGGATGTTTTTAGAAGCTATTATTGTATATCTATGGTTTTGTACTCTAATGCATGTTCTGTCTTTTGTAATGGCAGATTGCAGAATAAATTATTGATTGATTGATTGAGTATATCATTCAATATGTTTAGGTACTAAATAGTGATTTTGTATGTTTCATGTTTTTATACAATGTGTTTATGTGTGTTTATTAGGTTGTATGGCTTGATATTTATATTGCACTGTATTTTTGGTCATGACATCATTAAACATCATCATTACTTAATATATGAAAGGAAGTGACTCACAAGATTGTAATAGCCTTTGAGAAAGGATCTTTTAATCTGAAATGTGTTAGGCATTCTGTACCCCTTACTATGTCTGTCTTTTAACAATGATGGCTTAATAGAATAAAGAAACTGATGGAACACTTGTTTTAAACTGGAAGATTATGGACCCAATTCTGAAAGCACTCTGACCAATGAAAGGTGCTTGCGCCAGACGACAATGATGCAATATGCACCATGCATCATAAATTGCGGTAATCCTTATTCCAAAATGTGGTCTGTGCCAGATAGGGAAGTTGCTGCAGTGAAGGGGCACCGTACCACCCTTGCAACCAGCATCAGGGTACACCAGGTCACAAGGGGGCTTATGCCATGACAGGGCTGTAACATCCCCTTCATTGGGATTCTGAAAACCCCACTGTGGCCATAGTTAGAGGTCACATTGGACCAGCCAGGAGGTGGTCTGCACCTCTTTCAGCATTGCCCTTCAAGGTGGGGAGCTGGCGGGGGGCTCTGTATGTAGGGTCTGGGACAGAAAGGACAGGGGAGTACTTTAGAGGTGTTGGGGAGCAAGTGGGTATGATGAGGGGTGATCGAGCACCCAGTGGGGGTGCCATTTTTATACACCAGAGCGGACACAATTACATGAATAGTGCTAACAAGGGCACCACAACTGGGTGCCCAATCATCTTCTCCCCGGATATCCTCCCACTCCCTAGTACCCTCAATGGTGTCCCCTGTGCCACTTCTGCCCCAGGAGCCTTCCTGGCATTGGTTTCTGTCTTGCACATTGTGGGGGTGGTGGTCGGATCCATGCTGCATGTCCCACAGTTGTGCCTAATGTTCAGCTCTAGCCTGCCATTGCAGCAATTCCTGGGTGTTTGGCACAGGAACCTCAGGTTTTACAGAATTGAGCACATGGTCCCTGATGCACCGGGTGTGTGTCGCAGCCCTAGATTGTTGGAAAAAATTGCAACAATCTAAGGGCTCATTCAGAATCGGGCCCTATTTGTCATTTTGATTCAGAAGATGGTGAGTGCCCAATTCTTTGTGTGAACAGCTGCAAGAGATGCAACAACTTTATGGATAACCCAGGTATAGAGCATTACAGTAATAAAATCTTGACAAGACAATTGCATGCACCAATGTTGTTAGGTCAGATGCCTTAAGAAAGGGCTTGATCTAGGAGATGTTATGGAGATGAAAAAAGCCACTGCAGACAGCAGCTGACACCTGATGCTCTAATGTTAGCTTGGAGTCCACAATGATCCCCAGACTTCTCACCCTATCTACAGCCTTTAGAGTAACACCTTCCAAAGGTGGGAAAATTGTATCATAATTCAAAGCAGATGAAACAAGCCACCCCGGCTCCACAAGTAGAACCTCCATCTTCAAAGGACTCAGCCTAAGCCATATGGCTGCCATCCAATCTTGAATTTCACTAAGGTACACAGTCAGTTCCAAAAATGGCTGCCATGTCATCCGGGATACAAGACACATACAGCTGGATATCACTGGCATAACAATGAAAACCCAGGCCATATCATCTAATGATCTCCCCCAATGGCAGCATGCACACAGCGAACAGCATGGGAACCAAGACTGACCCCTGAGGCACACCACTACAGAGCACAGCACAGCCCAAGATGAAAAAGCTGAGTTCCACCTGTTGCTCTTTGCCAGAAAAGTAGGACTTTAATCATTGTAGTACCATTACTGTGAGTCCTAGATATGGTCTCAGACTGGCAAACAGTACCCTATGATCCACCATGTCAAAAGCCAAAGTAAAATCATGCAGCACCATGATGAAACTATGTCCACTATCCCTTGCAAGGAGTAGATCATGGTGCACCTTGATTAGAGCAGTTACTGTACTATGATGAGGCTGGAATCCAGACTGGAAAGTCTCATAGACTTCATATGTCTCCAGGTGCTGCTCCAGCTGCACTACCAGCACCTACTTGATTGACTTCCCCAGAAAGGGATGAGAAGGTTTGATATAAGCCTGTAATTTGCAAAAACATCAGGGTCCGAAGACGGTTTCTTAAGAAGGGGCTTCAGCACTTCTATTTAAGGGCTTGGGAAAAATCCCCTCCTAGAGTGAACACCTGACAATCTCAACAAAAATGGACCTAACTTTCCCCTGCACTGCAAAAAAAAAAACATGCTGGCCAGGATCCAATGAATAGTAGGTGGGGTGCAGTCCAGAAACTACCCAGAGAACATCATCCAGTAACACTGACTCAACTCCTCTCATTAAAACAAAGTGCCCATACAGGTACCTGAAGACCATACGCTATTGGCCAATAACAGGACTCTTGAGGGTATATCAGCCCTGATAGAGGACACCTTGTCCTGAAAGAACCAATTAGATGTGTCAACTTGTTCAGAGGAAAAGGCTCTAGAGGACTGGAGACAGATAGGATTTAATAATCTGTCCACTGTGCTAAAGAGCTGATCCAGTCGGTTCTTTCCAGCAGTAGTCATCCATGACAGGAACACTGAATTTTTCAGAGTGATAGCCCATTGGTATTAATCATAATGAGCCCTCAGCACAAATTTATCTTCCTCTGAGTGAGACCTCTGCCAACAACACTCCAACCTCCACTCCTTAGTCTTCAACCTCCTCAGGTCACAATCTAACTATGGCAACCTATGGTGAGAAATCAAGAGGTGTACACAGAGAGGTGCTAGGGAGTTGACAACTGCAGACAGATCCATGCTGTAACCCTCCACCGCTGCCTCAGCTCCCATCACACAAGCCATTTCCATGCCTGAAATATCCAGTGCTGCCAGGGGACCCTGAGGCTCCAGATTTCTAAAAGAGTGGTAACTGAGCATCTCCACAGGGGAGATTAATCAAGGAGCCCCACAAAGAAACAGCATGGTGTGATGATCTAACCAACTGAATGGATAAACTTTGACATTACTAATAACAAGATTCAATGAGAAGACCAGGTCCAAGGCACAGCCATGTTGGTGAGTGCCAGAGGCAACCATGTGCACAATGCACAGTAAAGACATGAACTGGAGGATCAGATTTCCAAAAAAAGAAGCTCTATCATCAACCCAGGTATTGAATTCACCCAAAAGGAGAGGCTTGGGTGATTCCAACACCAGGTCAGCCATGAAACACTCACATTCCTGCAGAAGTTTGTGCCCATATCCTGAAGAGAAGTATATGAGCATGAATTAGCAACTTGTACCCAGGTCTTCCTTCACTGCCACACATTCAAATTACCTGATCTCTCCAATGGGGTACACCATCAGTCCCACTGTAGATCTAAAACAGATGACTGCCCAGACACCCCTGTGCTCCTGCCTAGGACAATGCACTATGGAGTAATGCAGCAGCACAGGAAAAGGATTTAGGACACAATACACAAAATAGATTCTAAGCCCTATGCACCTGCAAAGTGCTCTGAAAAACACTGAGGCACTATCTCCACAAATAAAGAGGCCTTTGTTCATCCCCAGTATGATGTGAGCCTCCCTCCTCACAGAGAATGGGATCCACCCAATCCGGCCCCCAATGTAGGTGATATAGGATATCCATAGTGCAGATGACATCTGGAGGACATGAATGCTACTGCAGTCAGGTCTCTTCCATAGCACTTATATGCCCTCCCAGCATAACTTCCTAAGACAGTTATAGAGCTTGAATGGCTCCATCCTTTGTTGTGCCAGACCATCAATATGGCATGAGGGCTGAGAGGCATAAAGCACCATAGTTTAATAAATAATGTCCTACTCATACAGTGATATACCATATCCCAAAATCCCCTGTCCCACATGGAGAAGGGAATCCATCTATGGCACAGACGTGGGCATGTGATTGAATTCCTAGTGTCTGGTCCCACTCCATTGCAGGAACATTACTGGAGGTGTGAACTGGAGTTGTGTGCAGTGGCAACCTGTAGAACACTTGTAGACTCACACTACTATGGATAATGCCCTTAGGGCTAATTCTGCACAGTAAGCTCATGCTAGGCAGCAATGTACTGCCATAATCAAGAGTAGACGTGCAATGTTGGGAAGCATGGGGAGGGTAAGTAGCAAGTCAAGGGAAGTGATCTGTTTATTGTAGATGGACTTTGTTAACCTACACCTGCATCCCATTCTTATCACCGCAGTATAGATGAGCAGTGTAATCTAGGTTGTACCTGAAAATAGGCATTTACAGTAGAATCCCGTTTATCCGGATCCCATCTAATGGACTTGCACTATGTCCCCGTCACTCCTACAATTACCAGCTTTCAACACTAAATGGCGCCGGATTACAGTGCTCCCAACTGGCGTCAGTTCTTTCACCTTTTTCCTCCTCGCCAAAGTTCCACCAAGTTTGCCCAGAAACGAGTCATCTTTCTTTCTGGAAGGAGGGGATTTCAGAGTCATCGGAGACTTGGGAGTGGATGTGGATTTCTGGGGCGATGCTGCCATGGTGCTGTTTTTTTCCCATAAAGGTCCAGGGAGGGAGCCCAGCTGAGGGAAGGTATGGATTTTTTCCGGATGTGTACCTCCTAACTCAAGAGGCTGGCTGCCTGTGGGGGTGACGAGAGCTGGACGGAGTAGTGTACCTCCCTACTGAGCTCCGTGTATGCTTCTGAATCCTAACTGCTGGCGACCCACTTGAGCCCAAAGCAGCAGGCTAGAGGCAGGCACACGTACTGTACATACAAGTGTCCCATATTACCTCAATACAGTACAGTATATTTTTGCTTGTTCCCTCTTTATGTAGGCATTTCTGTCACCGAGGAGTATGGATTTGAAAAGTAAAATGCTGAATAGTGCAGCTCTCCAGCAAAAATACTCTCGCACTTAGCCAAATGTTGCAAGTTTTTTGAGCTGTTATGATCTTGTTTTGATTGAGATGGGTCCCCGATTTTGGTTGTTTGTGTCTGTGTGCAGTCTAGCTCTCCATCAGATACAGTCACTGACTTTTTCATGATTCATCAGAATCCCGTTCATCCGAACTCCCGTTTAACAACAATAAACATGTCCAACTGGGGGGGGTTCAGATAAATGGGATTCTACTGTACTTGTCTAGTGTCCTTACCTGGTCAAAAAAAACTAAATAAATGAAAATGAGTGCACAGCACAGTTCAGTCTAGAGAAGAGAAGAGAAGACAGAAAGAGTTCATGATGTCAATGTCTCAGATACTAAAATTAATAGGCAGGGTGCACTAATGTTTGAGCAGGTGATTGCAAGCCAAATCAGAGGACATGCACTGAACTGAAGCAAGAAATATAAGAGAAATGTCCTAATGCATTATTTCATACAGAAGGTGGTAAATATCCCTCCATTTTTTATCCCTTTTAAGCCTGAGTGACTGAAGGGTATGAGCAGGTACTGCTCACCATTGTGGTATTTGCTGATATAGCTTAAGTGTTTGTCTCTCACCCAGTCCTATAAAATGAACTTGTCTACCTGACCATTCAGTTATCTTATTCCACTCCTATTTCTGTGATGGGCCTCAATCTGTTCAAGTAGGTGATATATCACACAATTCATTGCTTCAGAAGTACACTGTAGCTCAATTATGGGAGCCACCCTATTTTTCATCTGTCTTAATGACCTCCCTTTATTCTATGTCACTGCTAGAATCCAAATGTACATAAAAGACACAGTTCTTTGTGTGTCTGATACCATGGTCCCAGAGCTGGAACTAACACTGCGTCACAACTTTCACAATTCCCAGTGATGGTTCCCCTCTAACCATTTCTTACTGTCTGCCAAATAAACTGTTTCCATGACTTAGGTAGTAAGAAGTGAATTGACAGGCTCAATTTTCCTCCATCATCATGACACTGGATGGCACCACTGTACCACAACAAGTCCTACAGTAAGTATCTGTATCTTCCACTCATGGTTCACTTTGAGATCATTTTCATGATGATCTAGCCAATGTCTGTCTACACAGATATGGTATACAGTGCCACCACCAAAACTGTCTTGGCAAAATACCTTCCCTTACATTTCTTCTGCTGTTTTGCCATTACCTGTTTCCTTTGCGCAAACTACTGCTTCAGTTTTATAGCACTATAACTTCAGTCCTTTATGAGCCACATCCCTCCCCCAGTGCACTCACCTCACCTGTTGCTTGAAGAATGTTATGCCTCATCTGCTGTTTGACTTGGCTCATAGAGCCCTGTGCGAAACAAGTTATGACTCACCAACTACTTTATGCAGGGTTTTGCACAAGGCAAGTTATATGTCTGACACTAAACTTCATCAAAAAGTTAGAAAATTCATTGCATAAAACTATATTAATGCATGTATTAATGATACATTAGTGTTCCAAAGTCATAAATGTCAGGAATTGTGGTGTTAAGGTTTTGAACCAAATGGCCACCGCACCCCATCCCCTACTCTCATAAATCAATGCAGAGCTTTAGGTCTGGGTCCTTGCCCCACAGGTCTGGAGAGTACACCGTGTGTGTAACCTTCAGATCTGAGTCTGTGTACCATGGGTCTGCTGCTTCAAGCTACAGGTCTAAGGCCAAGCCCCATGAATCATGTGATTCAAGTAGGTCCCCCATGGCCCTACAGCTGTAGGACCTGCACAAAGCAATCTATTGTATTGGTACAGGGCCATGCCTAATTGGTCTGTTATTTCACATAGGGACCTCAGGGTCCTGCACAAAGCAAGCAACAGGTTTGAGGATGTGCCGCATGGGATCGCTGTTCACCTATTGCTTGCAGGGGGCCAATGCAAAGTGAGATGCAGGTAAGGAGTGGTGCTCCACAGGTATGCTTTCATATGGCTGTCAGACTTTGCATGAAGCAAGCTCTATAGGGACTTTGTACCTAATTGTTTCAGTTCTCAACTTTTTATGCTTTATGTTTCAACCTTAATAAAGCATCAACATAGTTGTTTCAGTTTATGTCCACTCTTATTGACAAAGATATGTAATAACTGATGACAGTTGTTTTCCATAGAAAAAGCTTGTAATAACTGGGGGACATTTTTTCTCATAGGAGAAGCTGGTTATTATTTGTCATTATAACCAGCGAGTCATAATGGCAAACATGCACTAGCTTCTCCTCAGCCCATCTCATGCTGGGTACCTCACACAACTCCTCAGCCATGCTTGCACTAATTGCCTCGCACAGCTCTCTCAAAAGCTATCATTCTCAACTATGTGTGACTATCACGAAATGCACTCAGAAATAAAAAGTACCAAAATATCTTGCTCTCACTAACCTTTTCCACCAACTACAGGCAGATTTTTTTTCTCTCACTCGCTTGGTCTCGCAGTTGTCTCTGCACACACATCTTTGAACTCTGACCTCAAACTAATTTGCATATCATCATGACAACTGATGACCCAGACTTTGTAAAACATATTTTAAAAATAAACATCTTAACACTTGATAAAGGTTTCCTGAAAATTAAAAGTGTTTCATGCTGAGATCTGTTTCCTCAGTTTAGACTAACTGCCGTTTTCAGTGTACAAACAAAGCTGCTGCCATTCTGACAATGTAATTTAAAGCAAGCTTTTTTGGCAATTTAAAAAAAAAATGAGTAAAACAGACAAACTCACATTTTAACAGTATGTCTCACTTTATTCACTTTCCTAATTGTAATACCACGTTTTAATAAACAAAAAACAAGCACAACACTTTTTCACAACACTTTTTTTAAACACTTTTTTTTAAGAAATCTGTTTAGAGAAAAAACATCCCCCAGCAATTACACAGAACAATACTAAGTAAGGCAAGGAGCGAGAAGGCAGGTTTGCTCATGTATTCTCCTATAGTATTATGCTGAATAATACTGCAATTTCTCCCCTGAAAGTATAACTTATCTAGGCATTTTTTTAAATTTGACTTTGGTTGTACTAATGATTATTTTTCAGGTAACTTATTCCATGGGTTCACCACTCCAAGGGTGAAGAAATAGTTACTCCTAGAAGAATTAAACTGTTTGCCAGCTATTTGTAATGGATGGCCCCTGGTGCCATGAATATTATTCTTAAATTCCATACCAAGTTCTGTCATTAAATATGGGTCATGAATAATATTATATAGGGTCAGTAAATCCCCCTTAAGTGAAGTGTCTCGAGTGACATTAGATTTAGTGATTGCAGTCTGATCTCATATGGCAGGTCATATAAGCTGTGAATATATTTAGTGTAGTTATGCTGAATTCTCTCCAGTTGCCTGCAGTTTGATTTCCTATAAGGGCAGCATAGCTGGAGGCATACTCCAAATGAATTCTAGCATAGGCCCTGAATAAGGGCATTACAACTTCTGCATCTCTTGATTGAAAATTTCACCTAATGGACTAAATCACTTTATTTGTTTTATTCATTGCCTTGTTAACTTGTTTAGTGTTGTCTAAATTGTTCGTTATAATGATTCCCAAATCCCTTTTCTCACATGCTGTTACTAGTGGAAATCCTCCCAAGGCATATGAAACATTTGAGTTCTGCCTGCCTAATGCATGACTTTACATTTGCTAGTATTCAGCCTCATACCCCAGTTGTCCAACCATGCAGATAGTCTATCTAAATCTTTCTGTAGAACTTAGATCTGTTATGCAATTAAACAAGGGCCCCCTATCTTGATGCTATCTGTGTACTTAACAGTGGCTGATAAGGTCAGGTTAGTCATATCTGACATAAATGCTTGAAAAAGTGTGGGGCACAGAACCGAGCCCTGGGGTACCCCACTAGTGACACTCCCCACCTTTGGATAGTTGACCATTTATCACAACCCTTTGTGTTCTCCTTGACAACCAGTTACCAAATCCAACTCATGATGTTTTTGTTGATTTGAAAATTATTTAATTTTTCTATCAGCGCCCAATGTGGCACTACATGAAAAGCCTTACTAAAATCGATGAATACGACATCACAGGGTATTTTGTTGTCCAACTGAGAACTTATATTTTCATAAAAACACATTAAATTAGACAAACATCCTCTGCCCTGCTTAAATCCATTTTGATCTTTGTCACTACTATTTAATACATGTATAATAATGGCTTTATCTGCTGGCAATTTTGTACATTCGTATGTTCGTACTAATGTCTTTTATAAGACCTTCCAGGATTTTACAGACAGAGGAGGTAAGGCTAATAAGTCAATAATTCTCCCAAACAGTTCTCAGGCCTTTTTTATGGATCAGAATTACCTGCGCAGATTTCCAGTCAATGGGCACAAAATTACTGTTCAAACATTCATCATATATTCATTTCAATGTGTAGGCCAGACTGTCAGCCAATAGATTCAATAGGGGACCTGTAATGTAATCAGGGCTAGGAGAAGTTTTTCCCCTTTGGGTTAGAAGCTTCATTTTTATTTGGTCAACTGTAAAAATTAAAGGATTTTCTTCATGCTGGTCAATTGTGGTGATATTATACGTATGAGTACCAAAGATTTCACAAAAGTTCTCACTGAATACTGTATATTGACCATTTGTAAGTGATCATGTATCAATTTGACCCTGCATTGTAATGGTCCAACCTAACTAATTGGCTTTTCTAGTGAGTTTATATAAGCAAAGGAACATTTGCTGTAGTTTTTGTTGGCATTCACGGCCAAATTATATTCCAATCTCTTTAGCCTTTTTGATTTTATCCTTACATTTCTTTTGTATTGTCTGAAATGCAACCCAGGTTTCATTTGTCTTAAGTTTCAAGAATTCACTGTATTTTTTATTTTTGTTGTTGATTAGTCTTTTGATTGAATTATTCAACCATTTGAGGCAGTGCTTTTTGTTGTTGTATTTAGATCTAGATTGTATATATTTATCAAATAGGTGTACTAATACTTGTTTGAAGTAACTCCAACACTCAGATACTGGATGGTTATGGAATATCATATTCCAATCAATATTGCTTCATTAGTCTTTCATGTCTTTTATGTTGGCTTTCAGGTAGAGATACATTTTAGTCATTCCATTGCTATACAATACGTTTCTCTAATGGATGAATTGAATGGTATTATGGTCACTATTAACTATTATTTATTGATAAATGCTCTGTACACAACACTAGATCCAGGATCCTAGCCCCTCTAGTTGGTGTTAATACATTATTTAAGTTGAAGCTGACTGTATAAGGACAATAGTTTTTTCCATTTAGAGAATGTGGTGTATTATTATTCCAGTTCATATCCCCAAATTAAAATCATCCATAATCTCATTTGTTTAATATCAGTTTGACCCAGAGTGGCTCAGTGTTAATACTATGTGATTTTACCTTATCAGTTATACCTACTGATTTAATTTTATTGTTAGCAATCAATGCCACCCCACCTCCTTTCCTGGTTGTTTGATTGTGTTTGTAAACATCATACCCTGATAATTTAAAATCCCATGATGACTTGTAGTCCCACCACATTTCTATAATGGAGATTATATCAATGTCATCTTGGTTGATCCTTAGCCAGAGTTTGTCTACCTTATTATTGAAGCATCTGCCATTAAAATATATTAAACTTTAACTCAGTACTGTCAGGTATATGTTTTATATTGTGTCCTTGAATTATTTTTGAAATAGTTCTGGAGTATTCCTTTTAGGTTGTTAATGTAAAACTGTTTCATCATGGACTTGTTCAAAGTTAACTGCTAGAATTTTGGTGCCCAACTTTTTTAAATGGAGTCTATCTCTAGAGTATAATTCTCTTCTATTAAAAAATGAGTCCCAATTCTGTATTAAATGAATATTTTCATTTTTGCATAGGTTTGACTGTCTCTTGTTAATCGTGGAAATAGTTTTATTTTTCTCTCAGTGGGCTCTGGTGATAGGTAAAATCTCTGAGCTGCTGCCTTATGACCTTGTTGTTTTTACTTTTTACCTAGGTTAATCAAATCCAAACATTTTTTTTCCTGGCTTTTTCCCACTTCATTTGTCCCAGTGTGAATAATAATGGAAACATTCTGGGGGAGATGTGACTTGTTTACCCCTGTGTTAATATTATGGATTGTGGTACCTGGTAGGCATGACACAATATTATTTAATTTATATTTCCTGCATAGGTGACCATCTGTATATTTAACAATAGAGTCTCCAATAACAATATTAAATGGTGGAGGGGCATACACCGGTTCGGGGGTGTGATCATTCTCCATAATCATTTTTGTCTCAGTGGCAATGGATGGGCCCTGCTCATCCATGTCTGTAGGGCTGTAAATCAGTTGTCAGTGGTTGAAGGTGTATTGTGAGTGTTTAGGGTCCTTTTACAGCTTTTGTGATTCCTATATGTCACTTTACTCCAGTCCTTATTTTTGTCAGTGTAACATTTTTTAGCTAGGTGTTCTGTGGAGAAGAGGCTGGAATTACTATCCTCAGATCCTTGCTCCCTTTTTCATTTGTCAGGGGAAATATTACATACCTCATTATCTTTGTCTAAAGACTTCGCTAATTTTTCTAATTAATTTATTTCCACTATATTGAGTAATTCAGTTTTCAGGATATCAACCACAATCTGTAGGGCATCTAATCAACTGCATTTACTGCAGTCTGGAATGGTATATGACCCCAAGCTGTACATATTACACTTAGGACATTGTTGTAAAGCCCCTTAATTGAGTAAAAGGTCTAGGTGGTTGGTATTATCCATCTTTGAGTCAGTATGCCTACTACAGTAGTACAAATCAGCACACTGTAATATTTCCTTAACCTAACAAAAATAGTGCCCTACTTCCTCTGCTACCTTGGCAGATGCATGCTGCCTGCTTTTGCCTCGACTTGCTTAGGCAGCTGAATTTATCACCAATCAACTGGAAGTGACATCACTTCACCCTCCATTTGTCCGTGCAAGCTAAATCTTTTAAAAATAATTAAATCAATAACTGTGCAGCTTAACTGCCTTTAAAAAGGCAATTAGAAGGCACCTGATGTGCTGTAAAGTGCATTTCAAACTGCAGTAACTCTGCAGCAGTGTTTTCCATAATACCCTGTAAGTAGGTCAGAGGTTGCCCACTGGCAGACACACTGCTCTCTTGAGTGATGGAATACTAAAATACAGTATGTCCACAAAGTAATAAAGATAAAAATATGCCCTTTCAGCCCTCGGTGTGGTATACTTAGATAAACCTCTCAGGCTTCACCCTTGGGGTTTATGTATTATCCCACACCTTGGGTGTGCATTAAATTCTCATTATGCACCCCCCATGTAAAATCTATATGTTATAATTCACTGTTGTAACCTGTAGGTTATAATGGCAAACATGTGCCAGCTTTTCCCATGTAAAGTGAAAAAGCACACACACTCACTGAGCCACGTGGCTATCCCCACAACACTACACAATCATTAGGCAGACAATAGCAGACAACTATTCTGTCAAACTATTTTTTCCTCAGATAAACTCCCTTCAAGGCATTACAGGATTCAGCACTACATCCATAAAAATGGAACTGCAAATCCCACTAAAAATCCCTCTCACTGTTCGCCATAGAAATCGGTGACCCCTGAAATTGTCTCATTTGTGTTTCGCCATGAACACCAATTTTCAGAGGTCAGCCTTCTTACCAGTTTTCACAGTTTTGCACTATAAAACTTAGTTTTAATATTTGCCTAATGGGCAAACAAGATATTAACAGTGTTCTCTATGAAGAGAAAATGTTAAAATAAACCACACTTCACATAATTTTGTTACATAGAAACAGAAATATAGAATTTCAGCAGATAAGGACTGCTTGGCCCATCCAGTCAGCGCATTTTTTCTTACCATCATTATCACCACAGACTCTACTGGGTCTACAGCTCTTCTCCCCCCCCCTTCCTTTACACCACAATTCACTTGTGCCTATCCCATGCATTTTTGAACCCCACCACTGTTTTTCCACCTCCAGGAATCAACCACTTTTTCTGTGAAGAAGCATTTCCTCTCATCTCTCATGAATCTACCCCCTACAGCTTCATAGAATTTTTCCTTGTTCTTGAGCACTTTTTTTCTGAAAAATACTTCCCTCCTGTATCTTATTGGCTCTGTGAGGTATTTAAAGGTTGCTATCATATTCCCCTCCCCCATTCCAGTGTGTACATATTGAAATCCTTGCATCTCTCCTCATGGGGCTATTGATGCAGACTGTGCACCATTTTAAGTGCCCTCCCTCCACTCAGTATATGTCCTTCTGGAGATGATTCCTCCAGAACTGGACATTAATACTCCAAGTTGGGTCTTACCATTGATGTTTACAGAGGCAACACCATCTCCCTCTTTCTGTTGATGATACCCCTCCCTATGCACTCCAGCTTCCCACTAGCCTTCCTGAGTGCTTCGTTGCACTGCCTGGTCACCTTTAGGTCATTCAGTATGATTACCCCCAGGTCTCTGTCCTGCTTTGTAGCCATCAGTGTCACTGCACCCACTTAGTAGTCTGCCCAGGGTTTCTGTATGCTAAGTGCATTATTTTGCATTTTTTTGCACTGAAACCCACTTGCCATATCCTTGACAATGCCTTTAGTTTTCTCAGGTCTCTGTTCATCCTTTCCACCACCACCCCCAGAGTGTTCACCATGTTGGAGATTTTGGTATCATCTGTAAAGAGGCAGATTTTCCCTTCCAGATCCTCTGCAGTGTTACTTATAAAAACAGTTAAGATGACTGGTCTCATCAGTGATCCCTAAGGCACCCTGCTTGTCACCCTCCCTTCCTCGGTGTGAACTCCATTTACCACAACCTTCTGTTGCTTATACTCTAACCATTTTCTTATCCAGTTTATCATCTCTGGGTCCACTCCTAAATTACACAGCTTGCTTACTATTCAACTGTGTGAAACTTTGTTGAAAACCTTAATGAAATCTAGGTAGGCCACATCTGTCCACTTCACCCTGATCTAATTCCTTGGTTTCCTAGTCAATGAAATCTATCAGATTATTTTGACATGACATCCACCCATGAAACCATGCTGCATCACGTCTTCTAATCCATTGGGTTAAATATATTCTACAATCCTTTCCTTCAACAGTGATTCCATTAATGTTCCAACAACTGATGTCAGGCTAGCCTTCTCCCGACTATCACTTTTGTGAAATGGACTACTTCGGCCTTCCTTCAGTCCTTCAGAACCACTCACCTTTCCAGTGAGCTGCTAAATAGGACTATCAAAGGTGCACCAGGGGTTCAGAAATGCATGGGATAGGCACAAGTGAATTGTGATGTAAGGGAAGGGGGCAGAAAGAGCTGTAGTCCCAGTAGGGTCTGTGGTGATAATGATGGTAAGAAAAAATGTGCTGACTGTTTCCCTGAGCTCCGTCAGTACCTTTGGATGCACCCTGTATGGCCCCATTGCTTTTTCCAACTTCAAATTTGTGAGTTGCTTCAGGACTCAGTCCTCCAAAAAAGTACTAGTGTACACCTCCCCCCCAAAACTCCCTTTACTTTTTTGTGGCCCTTCCCATTCTCCTTCCTCTGGGAAAACTGAACAAAAGTATTTGTTTAGAATGTCTTCCTTTTTCTGATTCCCCTCTGGACAGTCACCCTTTCCCTTCTAAGCCTTACAATCCCCTCTCCCCTTCTCCTTCCTCTGTGAATACTGAACAAAAGTATTTGTTTAAGATGTCCTCCTTTTCTTGGTAACTGTCTGCACAGTCACTCCTTTCCCTTTTTAACCTCACTATCCTACCCTTGGTCTTCACCTTTTCACCACATACCTAAAAAATGTATTGTCCCTTTCATTACCTCCTGGGCTGTACTCTCTTCAATTTGCACCTGTCCATTCCTTACTGCTTTCCCTATTTCCCTTTGTTTCCCATGATACACCTCCCTAGCCTCCTCCCTCTGCATCTTCTTATGCCTTCTGAATGCTACCCTTTTAGCCTTTGCGTTTTTAGCCATCTCTTTGAGAACCATAGTGGTCTCTTCTTCTCTTGAATTTGCTCACTTGTTTGACACAGAGGTTTCATGCCTTTATTATGCTTCCTTTTAGCTTTGCCTACTGTTCCTCGTCACCACCGAAGACATCACCCCCTGCCAAGTCATCTAGATGCATTTACCAGTCTTTATAAAATCTGCCCTCCTGAAGTCCAATACCCTCATTCTTCTGTGGTTCAATTCCATAGCTGTCCTTATATTGACTTAGACTGTACGTTGATCACTGGTTCCCATGTAGCCTCCCACCTTGGCGTCTGCAACATTGTCCCTGTTAGTGAGTATCAAGTCCAGTATCGACCTATCATGAATGGGTTTGCTGACTAGTTTCCTGAGGAACACCCCCTGCAGAGAGTCAAAGATGTCTCTTCTTCTAGCCAAAGCCTCTGCTGGGAGGCTCCAGTCTACATCTGGCAAGTTGAATGCTCCCAAAAGGATCACCTCCCCTTTTCTGTCATCTTTTTTTTTTTTGTAACCATCATTTATGCACCCTTACCTTCAGAGCATCTCTCAGGATCCCTTCCATCAGCCGCTGAACACAACTGTCCTCCTGAACCAACACCTCCGGGCTACGTTGGGTAAGCAGGGACTGGGCACTCCCCCCGGCCCAAGGAGTGGCCCCAGACCACAAGGAGAACCGGAGAGAAGGCCGGTACTGCGCATGAGGTTTGAATGGACTGATTTTCGATCGCTGTCCCCTCACCCAAAGGAGGGGGGTATTTCCAGTTTTCTACCCAGAGCACGGACATGCATTGATGTCCCGCCCAGCGAGCATGGGCTCCCACACGCCCCTGGAAGATGTCTGCTGTTCTCCCATCCCCAAGCATCTGCTGTTGTGCACTACAGAGCCCCCAGCATCTTCCAGGGGGTACCAGAGCATCAGGAGATCCCCAGAGCCCTCGCCAGGACTAGGAGAGCTGTCTACGGATGCTTAATCCTAGTCCTCCCCTGCCGACCCCTGGTTCCCTGAGTTCGCCCGAATTCAGGTCACTGGCATGGTGCGAGATGTGATGTCCAGTGCCTCAACTCTGAGCACCCCCAGGCCCCACCCTTTTCTGTCATCTTGCCAATGGCTTCAACCAGTACCTTAACTTATTCTTCCCCCTGTGCTGGAGGTCTGTAGATCACTCCAATGTGAATGTTTGCTCCATTCTCCATCCCCAGGATGACCCCCAGTACCTCTGCCTTCCCTTGTATTTACTGTACCTCTGTCACTTGCATGCTTTCCATCACATAAAGCACTACACCCCCTTTCCTTCTCACCCTATCCTTCCTGAAGAGAGTATAGCCTGCTATGGCCATGTACCAGTCTTGGTTTTCAGTGAATCATAACTCAGTAATGGCCACAATATCCAAGTCTGCCTCTGCCATGATAGTCTTTAGTAACAGAATCTTATTTCTTAGACTTCTAGCATTCACACACATAGCCTAACATGTTTTGTTTGCACTCTACTTGTTACCACCTTTTTTCCTTTTAGCTGTCTCTACTTCCCCACTCTCTTTCTAATGCCCACTTTCCCCAACCCCTTCATCTCTACCACCCTGATTCTTTTATTAATTTGCTCTCTATGGGATTCCTCTCTCCCCAGGTACTGTCTTCTTTAACCTATGGGGTAGGTAGTTTCTGCCTCCCAGATTCCTTCCAATTCCCTCCTTGGTTAATTTCATTGTTCATGGAAGTAACATCTAAACTGTCCACTGATGACTCTTGCTCCCCTTCTAGATGGATGCAGACCATCACCCCTGTATAGGCCCTTATCCTCCCACACGGGTCCCCAGTCTTCAGTGTAGCAGTACTTCTCCTCTCTGCACCATTCTTTCAGCCATGAGTCGAAGCTCCTGGTGCAGAGATCCGTTTTTCCCCCATTGTAGTCAGGCAGCACTTCAGCAAAAAACACTGAGCATGCCACCTGTCTAAGACCCCTCCCTAGCTCCTAACCTCCCACACTATCCCAGCCCTGTCACTAGCCAGGTCATTAGTCCCCAGGTGGCCAATGCTATCCAGCTCTCAGTCTTGTCCTACTGTCACAGTTATCCTCAGGATCTGTTTCTCATCCTTCAGGGCCATGGCACCACCCTGCATCTAAACTGCTTCTCCCCCCTTCCTATTTAAAAACCTTTTTCCCCTCAAAGTTGAGTCCCCCATAAGAAGTTGATTCTTCCTCTTCTGAGGTTCTCTACCACAATCCTTCTGTTCTCCACTACAGAGAGACCCCACACCCTACCTGATTACTACTGTGTGTGCCTCCCCCCAGCAGCCCCACCCTGCCAGAGTGACAAAGGAATAATGCAGTGATACTGGTTGAGGAATATACCTCTGTTCTACCAGCCCTACCCTTCCAGAAACCACCATGGTCCATCCGTTCCTCCTCCCTGGCATCCACTGAGGTAACTGTGGTAGAATTGTTGACCCCAGGTGGCAAAGAACTCCCTTGAATCATAACCAGCTTGGCCTGGAGTCTAACAATCTCTTCCCTTAACCCAAAGAGGTGTGTGCAGATGGAGGAGTACTGCAGTCTCCAGAATGTCTCTCTGAAAACTGCCACCACACAACCACTGCATTGCATCACACCGAGCATTCTGAACTTCTATTTTCCTTTTCTTATCTGGAAAAGTTTTTGTGCCCTTACACCTAATAGGCTGTTTAAAAATTTTCTTTTTTTCCTTTGTTTGTTTCTATTTGTGTTCCACATACTTTGTTTAAATGTTTTTATACTCCTACCCTAGATTGGGTGTTGCTTGAATTCCCAGTTTTGACCTACCTTTTACCTTCTGCCCTTCCTAGTAGTGACTGTTACAAAGTAGTGAGCAGGTGCCTTTTCTTAGCTGACTGGCAGAGTCCCCTGCTTCCTGCTTCCTCCTGTCAATACCTGCTGATGCCTAAGACAGCAGTGTTACACCTGTTCTACTCCGGTGCTCTTCCACTCACATGTTGGGACATGAATGTGTGTGAGGAGATGTTAACTGTGGTTGCTTTTATCTTTCCTGTGCAGCCTAAAGGACAAGTATACAAGCTGTTTACACATTTTTTTTTAATTACTCAATGGGCTTGTAAAGGAGAGGCTGTTGTTTGCATTAATACTGAAACCACATTTATTAAAGTAGGAGAAATATGGTTTCACAGCATTTGAAATTTTTAAACATAGCCTCTCCTGATTCAAAAATACTGCTTTTAGAATCCTAAAATTGCTGCCTTGATGATGTCAATGAAGTGAGAGATGCCAACTTTGTAGATGTATTCTTGTTCTACTAACTGTATTCAAATGTGAATAACATTAAAATGAAAAATTACAGCATGGTACTTTGAGCACAAAAGTTGTTCAGCACAAATATATCTACAAAATAAGAGGTGTTTCATTTAGAGATACCTTTTAGTTGTTTTATAATTAAGCAAAAAACAGCAGAAAATTACATTTTTTTCACTTTTTCAACATGCAAATGCAAATAACTTTAAAACAAAAAGTATACCCTGATACTGTGAGCACAAAAGTTGTTCAACACAAAAATATCTACAACATGAGTGGTGTTCCATTTATAGATACCTTTTAGTTATTTTATAATTAGCAAAAAACAGCAGAAAAAAATAGTTTTCTTTTTCGCTCTTTGCAACAAACAAATGCAAATAGCTTTAAAACAAAATATGATAGCATGGTACTTTGAGCATAATAGTTGTGCAGCACAAAAATATCTGCCAAATGAGCAGCATTTAATTTCTAGATACATTTTAGATGTTTTATAATCAGCAAAAAATGTTAGGAAAATATACTGTATGTTTTCCCTTTTTGGAGGTACTGTGCGGCATAAATGGAATATGCTACCTCCCTACTGGAAATACTGTTGATATTTTTTTGTTCTTACATCTTTCTCAATTAACCAAACTGCAATTTGCTTTTCAAATAGCTCCCACCTCCTGCCATTTGAATGGGGGGGGGGTGCAATACTGTTGCATGCTTATTGGGCCAAATGTTGAAATCAATTTCTAGTAGAGAGGTAGCATATTCTATTTATGCCATACCTCCAAAAAAGTGAAAAATGAATTGAATTTCCTGTCATTTTTTGCTGATTATAAAAAATCTTAAAGGTATCTATAAATGAAACACTACCCATGTGGCAGATGGTTTTGTGCTGAACAACTTTTGTGCTCAAAGTACCATGCTGTCATATTTCATTTTAAAACTACAGTCTATTCCACTTGTGTGCCTTTTGGATGTGTGCACTTTTCGGTTGTGTGCACAAACCCTCCCAGTTCTGATTCATTCATTATAATTTCAATGTTAGAAAATTCAGCTGTGTGCACAGCGATTTTGGTTATGTGCCCTTTTTTACCACTTTTTCATTTCAGCAAGGCAATTGATACTTATTGACACCCACACTGAGGTGCTACTTTATAACCACAACACATTAAACTGTAAATTGTTCTGATGCAGTTCGAGTAGGTGCTAACAGCTGTCTATTGTGGTGCATATTAGCATTGCAAGTGAGCATCCCATTAGCTTGCCATTTGTGGTTTGCCTGCCTTTGTGCTGTTTCTCATTTCTTGTGACACAATCCAAAACTGCTTCTGGAAGGCTGGTTTGTCAGAGCAAAACACACATTTACAGGATGAGCTCACCCTTTCAGAACCTGAAATGGACACATTACCTCTACTGCCTGAATGCTGCCTGAGGAATGCTTGAGGACTTTGCTGCTTACTTGGCAATCAATAACGAGGAACCTACATCTGGTGAGCTTCTGAAGCTGCAGAGCCCAATTGCGAGGAGGGTGACAAGAACAGCAGAGATGTGGTCAATGATGCGGAAGGTGCAGCATTACACAGACTGTCCATAAGCACATAGCAAAGTAAAATTGCATCTTTAATAAACAAGATGAACTGCCAGACTATGTGTTATTTTTACCGAACCTTTATCTTTAAGCACTTTATTGATTTCATGTATTAAAGCACTCGTTAGGCACTTTATAGATTTCTTTCTTGCATAGCACAGTATTGAGTAGTATGTGGCTAACTTTTAAATTGTATTGAATAAATGGTTTTAAAGCAAATTCAAGGTTAAGGATCTTTAGCAATGCAATTCTTGCATTAAATGCTTTTTTTTTTCATCATTTTGGATAAGTGCATTTTCAGTTGTGTGCACATGAATTGTGATCCCCAAGCATGTGCACACAACCAAAATTGACCGTATTTGCATTTGTTTGTTGTAAAAAGAGAAAAATAGAATGAAATTTTCTGCAGTTTTTGCTAATTATAAAAAAAACTACAATGTATCTATAAATGAAACACCACTCATTGTGTGGATATTTTTCTGCTGAACAACTTTCATGCTAACAGTACCATGTTATCATTTTTTGTTTTAAAGTTATTTACATGTGCTTGTTGCTAAACTGACAAATAAATTGAATTGTCTGATGGTTTTTGTTAATTATATAAAAACTAAGAGATATCTATAAATAAAACACCACTTATGTTGTAGGTATTTTTGTGTTGAACAACTTTTGTGCTCATAGTACCATGCTATCATTTTTTGTTTTAAAGTTATTTACATCTGTTTGTTGCCAAAACGACAAAACAAATTCTGTTGCTTTTTTGCTAATTAAAAAAAAACAACTAAAAGGTACTGATTAATGAAACACCTCTCATTGTGTAGAAATATTTGTGCTGAACAACTTTTGTGCTCAAAGAACCATACTATTATTTTTCATTTTAAAGTTAGTCGCATTTAAATACAGTTAGTGGAGCTAGACTACAGCTACACAGCTGGCATCTCTCACTTCATTGACATTATCAAGGTAATTATTTTTGGATTCTCAAAGCAGGATTTTTGAATCAGGAGAGGCATTTTTTTAAAATTTTCAAATGCTATGAAACTGCATTTCTCCTACTTTAATAAATGCAGTTTCAGTGTAAATGTAAACAACTGCCTCTCCTTTACAAGCCTGTGGAGTCTTTTAAAGAAATGTGCAAAAAGCTTGTTTATTTGCCCTTTAGGTGGTACTTCCTGTTGGACTACTAAGTCCCTGATTGGTCCTATGGCTGCTAAGCCATCCTGCCACAACTAACCTATCAGAAATGTGACTCAGTCCTACCTCAAATTCCCAACTTGCTGAGGCCCCAGGCCAGAGAATTGTTACCCTGTCCCCAAAGAACAGGGCTAGACATAGTACTTATAAGATTGTCTCTAAATATGGGCTACTATGGCTAGTCTCAAATTTACACAGTCCAAGGCACTCTCTGCTCATGGACTCCAAGTCAGATGAAGACAATACACATGATTCAAAAAGGCCAAAAGTAGCTATTTATTGCAGAAACATCCAAACATCCATTGGCAGTATAAATTAAAACACCTGCGACATCCAAACTACCTTCCAGTGCTTCAACCAGGTGTAATCTTTGTAAGAGGCTGAAATTTACTCTTCACACAATAATAAATACATGAATTCAAACAAGTTTCATCACAACTTACCCCAGCTATGTTGTCTATAAAAAACACAAGCCTTTTTTTCTGTCCCTCCTGTGGCAGATGCAGGCAGACTCTGCTAAAAGCAGAATCTGCAGGAAAATTGGTCTTTTATAACAAACAACAACCAATCTCCTATCTTAAATATTCTCTGACATTAGTGACCACTGCTTCATCACCTGCATGAGTTCTAATCACACTACCTCAGGTACATCTAAATTCTCCTTCAAAAGGTGCCTCTGATATCTTGATCCCTGTGCATACACATCAGATCTATCTCACTCTGTGCACTGGACTTATTTTTACTTAGCAAATTCAGTGTCCACTGCCTACGATATATTCCAAGGCATAGTATTAGGCGCCATTAATAGGCATGCACCCTTTGTGAAAACTCATGTTAGGAATAAATCCTGCTGGTGGTTTACCACTGAGTTAAAGGAGGTTATGCGTAACAGAGATATGCTGTGGAAAAAAGCTCATAAATCTAAACTTTCAAATGACTGGACCCTCTTTAGGAAGGCTAGGAACCTCTGCACCAGAAACAAAGGGTAAGTTTTACTGCACCCAATCTGACCAGTCAGCTAAATGTTCCTCAAAATTCTGGAAATTAATTAAACACATGGAAGGTCATCCCTCCGGTGCCACCTTGCCATAAAAAATTTTGACTGGTGCCAATATTGTAAATGACAAACCGTTAATTCTTGATGCCTTCAACAATCACTTTGCCACTGCAGGGCTTGCCTTCAACACTTCCCCAGCATGTTCACTCCATTCGCAGCTGGGTGTCAATAATCAAGATACTTCCTTCTCAAACACATCCTTCTCACTCCAACCCACAACCCTGAAGGAAGTCGAGGACCTTCTGCTCCAGTTAGATGTTAGGAAAATTGCTGGTGCTGAACTTATTGAGCCTTACCTCCTAAAGTTGGGCTTCCATGTCCTTGCAGTGCCCATCACTCATTTGTTCAATTTATCCCTCTCACAGTATAACCTTCCCACTATATGGAAGACAGCACATGTTATCCCTCTGTTCAAATCAGGAGACCCCAGTGACCTGAATAATTATAGGTCAATCTCCACCAACCAACTCTGTCCTAACTACTAGAAAAAATCATGAACACTCAGCTCAGAAACTACCTGGAATCAGCAAACTTGCTTAATCCACTATAGTCAGGCTTTAGAGCACAACATAATACAATCTCAGCTGTGGCTAAGGTTATAAATGACTGGCAGTGCAAACTAGACAGGAAGAATTTCGTAAGTGCAGTGTTCTTGGATCTAAGCAAAGCTTTCCATACCATTGATCATAACCAGCTCCTCACAGCCCTCTGGTATATTGGATTGGACTCTCTAGCTATTAGTTGGTTTGAGAACTATCTCATAGGCTGCTATCAGCAGGTAAAAGTGGAAAGTGAAGTTTCTCCTTTAAAACCCCTCCTGAGGGGCATACCTCAAGGTTCCATCCTGGGGCCACTGCTATTTGCTATCTATATAAACAGAATAGACGCCACCATCAAAAAAGCCCAAATACACCTCTTTGCAGATGACACTGTGCTCTATGCTAGAGGCCCATCTCTAGATGTGGCATGTACAGCCCTCCAGGATGATTTTCACTTGTTGCAACACCAGCTCCTAAATCAAACGTTGCTTTTGAACACCAAGGAAACAAAAGCTATGCTCTTCTCACCCTTTCCCAACATACCTAACCCAGCCTCGGCTGGGTCTCTCTCTTCGATATCCACTGCCCTGGGTGAACAGTCAGAGTATGTAACTCACTTCAAATACTTGAGTGTATGGCTTGACAACAGACTCTCTTTCATAGACCATATAGAACAATTGACAATGAAGCTTTGTCAAAGGCTTGGCCTACTCTATAGGATAAAAAATATCCTCCCACCAGATGCAAGGATGAGGCTAGTACAAACTACCTTCCTACCCCAACTAGACTATGCTGACTTCCTTTATAGTCATGGATCAGTTGGCGCACTTTCAAAACTTGACAAGGTCTCTCATAGAGCTCTAAGGTTCATAACAGATCTTCCATACTCCACACACCACTGTTTGTTGTATACCTCTGTAAGTTGGTCTGCTATTACCCTCAGATGACAAAGAAATGCCGCCATCTGGATATACAAAGCTATTATCAATAAACTGCCTGACTATATCTCGGTCTGCCTGTCACCTTGCACTCTAAGCAGATATGCACTGAGAAGTGCCTCCTATAGTACCCTAAAGGTAAAAAAGGTCAGATCTCACTTTGGCTGGCTGTCCATTAGCCATGCGCTTCCCCAGCTATGGAATAACCTGCAAAAAACTCTGAAATTAAAATCTAAAGTCAGCATCTCAGCCTTCAAAGCACTCTATCTTCAGCACAATAAGGAATCCTGTGTTTGCTAAGCCTGACTAAACCACCCCACCTTATCATTCTTGTCTTGGCTTCATCCTAGATTGCGATCCCAGCCTCTGCCTGGCCCTCTCCCTTCTGTTTCAACCTTGCTTCTCTCCTTCATCCTTTCTGCTCTCCTACTTTTGTCAATCTACTGCTTTTGTCCCAGTGGTATATACACTTTCCCCTCCCTCTGCACCCCCTGTCTAATCCCATTCATCAGGTTCCTCATTTACCTATGTACCCCCGGTTCATACTCCCCCCAATTTGCCTCTGATCTGTTTTCCCTCCACCCTTTCCCTGCCCTACTGCCCCTATTCCATCCCCCTACCTGTGCTCCAGGGCTCATTTGTTCTTCATGGTGTTTCAGGGTCCCCAGTCCCTCCCCCATGGCTTCTGTCACCCTATCTTTTCACTGTTGCTGACTTCATCTGTATTACTGTTGTTAGCCCAGTTTCTTATTTGAAAACATTTATGGCACTTATCCTGCATTCTCTTGCAATGTATTGTCCATGCTCATTTTTGAGCATGCCTGTGTATCATTATTTCTGTGTATTACCCTGTTATCTTGTATTTGTGTTCACCCAGGTCCACCTTGAAAAGGAGCTCTGCTCAATGGTGTTCACCTGGTTAAATAAAGATTTTGATTGATTGATAAATCTGTCTCAGTTCCACCTCCAATTATCAACTAGCTGAGGCCCCAGGCCAGAGAATTATCATTTTTTTCCCCAAACTAAAGGGCTAACTAGGCATAGTTCTTATAATATGGCTCCTAAATGTGGGCTACTATTGCTGGTGTCAAATTTACCCTTTATTCAATAATATATACACCAGTTCAAACAAGTTTCATCACAGCTTACTCCACATATGTTGTTCCAAAAAGACAAAAGCCTGTTTTGTCCCCCTTGTGGCAAATGCAGATAGACACTGCTTTTTTAAAACTTACCTTATTTTTACAATTATAAAGATCAAAACAGAAACATCCAAAATATCAGACCATGAAGAAACCAAAATAGGTACTGTAAAAATGAACATTAAAACAGAAAAGAGGTTAACATCATTACAAGGTTGGACAACATTATACAGTGATCAGAAGCTAAAAACCTGATATAAAAAGTATAAAGGTTACATCACTTTCAATAAATGCAAAGTCAACTATTATATCATATTACATTAAGTATACTAGTACTATGAGACAGTTCTTAGTACAAATGCTCTAAAATCTTAGAAACAATGCAGGTTTAGAGCAACATAAACTAAAGATGAGAAAGGCAGACTGATAAACATGTCTCAACAGGCATATAGAATGGACTATAACTGAGTAGTTAATATCTCATATACATTGTCAACTGAGCAAGTGAGGAGTGTGCAGTTTCTCCCACCTCTGCTGATATGCTTTAGTGTTATTATGAAGGCTAGCTATAGTCTTTTCTATTTGGAAAAAAGCAAAAATTTCTCTGTACCATTCTCTATATCTAGGGTATGTAGGATCCTGCCAATGATGAAGAATAATCAGTTTGGCTACTGAAGTTATTAGGACCATATGATAACATTGTGAACCCAGTGAGTTATCATATCCAATATGTAAAAACAACACACTGGTGAAACATGATCATTCAGGCCTAACAGGCAATCTAGATGTGAGTTAATTTGTTGCCAACAAATTGAAGAAAAAGAGCACTCCCAGAGGATATGCTTGGGAGGGTCCTCCTGGGAATTAAATTTTATACATAAGGGATTATTAGATTGACCAATCCTATGCAATTTCTGAGGAGTCAGATTTGTATTGTGGAGAATTTTATATTGCATAAGGTGCAACTTGTCCACTCTAATATATTTATGCACATAGTCCCATAGACCAGAAGACTCAAAATAAGATGCATAATTGGGGACCTCTTTTTCCCAATATGTGCATTTCAGCAGTTGATTTGTGCCAATCAGATCCAACAATGCTTTATATAGATCCTAAATGGTGTGGTCTTGGGTGACCAAGTGTACAAATTCTTGGTATAGAGAACCATCTGAAAAGAACCAAGGCTGGGAACCTAGTGTAGTATGGAGAAGATGGGTAAGATGAAAACAGGAAAAAATGGAGTTGGGGAGAGGTCATTAGCATTCTGAAAAGTAGCAAAATTCAGAAGGGTATCATCATTAATAAGGCAGTTAAGATTATCAAGTTTTGCCTGGGGTAAAAAGGAAGCAGAAATTGGTTTATTGCCCAGTTTAAAATTGGGATTAAGGTGAAATGGTTGCATTAAATCCTGTTGTGGTTTATACTTTAAAATGTGACAACATTGCTTATTAATCTAAACAGCCATCCCATGGGGTAGAACATAAAGAGGAGGGGATTTTAGACCAGGATAAATGTGGTAACGCCTGAGAAGTAATGCCTGCCTTTCTGCATAAGAAAATGTCAATATCTTTCCAAAAAGGGTAATAGATATGCACAGGTTTTCCCAAACTGAGGGAGCCCCATGCCAAAAATGTATTAACTTGTACAGCTAAATAATAGCAATAAAGATTCAGAAGTTGTAAGAATCCATGTTTTTTTTTGGCCAGGGTCAACTTATCCTGCAAGAGGTGAGGGCTTTTACTTTTCCAAAAGAAGTCAGAAAAAAGGGTTTTTGATTGAGAAAACCGCTTTTAAATAAGAGGAATCCCAATCATGTTATGGGGATAGAGGAAATGAGGTAAAACATTCAGACGTAGTAAGGAAATTCATCCCCATAGAGATAATGCTAATGTTTGCCATCATTGTAAGTCAGCTTTAATAGTCTGATACAAAGGGTGAAAACTGGCTTTAAAAAAAGATTGAGGGGTAGTTTCTGACTATATCCCTAAACAGATGAGACTAGAAGAAGACCAACAATGTTGAAATTCTGGAGGTAAATGTAGTTTGTAGGTTCTATAATTTAGAAGCATAATTGTTGTTTTAGAAATATTCAATTTATAAACTGTTAATCTACCACATTCACTTAAAACCTATAAAACAGTGTTCAGCAACTGAGAGGAAATAGAAATATGCAGGAATATATCATCTGCATAAGTGGGCACATTAAAACTAGAGGGCCACTCGAGATGCCAGTATGTGATGATGGTGGTTAATATGTGTGGTAAATGTTTTCAAATACATATTAAAAAGGCATGGGGATAGGGAGCATCCTTGGTGTATTCCTCTTTTTAAAGGGAAGGGAGTTTATTCCCCCCAGTCGGGGGCAGCAAGATTTTATTGATCTGGTGAACTAAAACACTTGAAAGAATTTTGCAAACACATTTAAAAGAGAAAATTGCTACATAATTGCCGACCATCAGGATGTCCTTCCCAAGCTTCAGAATCAATGATATAAAAGCTTCAAAAAAAGAAGAAGGGAAGGGAGACCACAAGATGCAGAGTGCTGAGTAGAAGCTCCTCTGCACAGCTCCAGCCTCCTGATCTTATAATCATTTTTTTCGGACTTCCAAACTACCTAAAACCCTTCGCTGTCATCTAATTCTGCCTTCTAATCATCCTGGGCTTTGGATTAGCGAGTTTGAGTACTGATGGAGGCTTACATAAAAAAGCCCTGCAGAAACACACTCCACCAGTCACCCCCGAGAAGGCCCCGAAGAAATCTTGGGCCTCAAGTGGGCCAGACAGGCCCAATTATCCCAGCCAAGTCTCAGAGCAGGAGCCTTTAACCCTGATCAGGTTCCTAGAAGAGTTTAAACCCTTCTGTGAGGAAGTGAAAGAGATGGCGACTGAACTTAAAGCCCTTTCTAAAAAGCTGAACGAGGTCTCTACAACAACCTTGGATAATACTGCTCACATTGTGTCTCTGGAGAAATGCCTGGAAAAGGTAGACCCTGGGCTAGTGGCTATACGGCAGAAGATTTCTTGGGTTGAAGCAAAATTAGAGGATCTTGAGAGCCACAGCCGTAGGTACAACATTGTAATATTGGGGCTACCAGAAGGTGAAGAGGGCCAGAATGCTATCATCTTTATACAGAAGTTGGTGGAACGGGTTGCCGGCTCCTCTCCCTTCGGCTTTGTATACACCATTGAGAGGGCGCATAGGTCTCTGTGGCTGAAACCTCCATTAGGAGCTGCTCCCCGCCCTATTATATGCCGATTTCTACATTTCCTGGAGAGGCAACATTTCCTGTCCAAAGTGAGAGACGTACAAGAGGTCCGCTGGGAGAACTCAAAGCTAAGAATAGCACAGGATCTGCCGGGATCTGTCCAGCAGAAGCGCACAGCATTCCATCCCATTGTGTCCAAGATTATCACTGCTGGGCTCAAGTTTAGGATGGGGTACCCAGCCAGGCTGCAAGTCTTAGTGGACAGATCCTGGTCAGCCTACGAAGATCCATATACTGCTCTCTCCGGCCTCAAACTCACCCTGCCTGACCTGTTTTGAGATCCATGAGGAGTTCTGTACTTATGATGAGGGGGATCCCTGCATTGTCAAGCTGCTGAGTCTGCTTTTTATGTAGAATGTTGACTAGGATAGCAGTCACTGAATGAGTCTGGGAGATCTCGTTATTGGAAGAAGCATAGCCACCATCTCGCTGTGCTAACTTGATATGGGACACTTCTGCTCTGATTTTAAGCATGGGACTGAAGCTCACACTAAGGATTCATTTTGAATGAACGGTTTACTTACTTGGGGGAAGGTGTTCTTTACTTTAGTATTGTTAGGAGCACAAGTCTTCAGCAATAAGGGGATGGTTGTTTTATACCACTCATGCTCACTATTAAAATCTGGGGGTAGATTAATTCAGGAGAAGTGCTGGCTTTTTCCTTTATTTCTATCCGTGTAGTGATGCACTTTTGCTCAGTAGCCACAATAAAGAGCTCAGTGCATAAGAATTATAGTTCAGTGTTAGCTGACAATTCGGGGCTGATTTCTTTCTGCAAGGCTCCCTGCTCGAAGCCTGGGTTATTAAATATACCCTTTACTGTGTTATTTGCCTTTCATGTGGCAAGATACCGAGGTAAAAGAGCCCTATTTTCTACATCTTTTACCTGGGGTTCCTGGGCATTTGTGTCTTTTTAGCAGGCCACATGAATCCTGTTAATCGGGGCTGATTTCCTCCTGCATGGCTCCCTGCTCGAAGCCTGGGTCATTAAATATAACCTTTACTGTGCTATTTGGTTTCGCGCTAGCAAGACGCCGAGGTTAAAGAGTCCTATTTTTTATATTATTTACCTGGGGTTCCTGGGTATTTGTGTCCTTTTAGCAGGCCACATGAATCCTGTTAATTATAATAGCACACTCGCCATGCCCCTATGTCATAAGCCTAGCACCTCTTTTAAGCTACCAGGAGTTGCTTAGGTAGCAGAGTTTTCCTTTTCCTGACTTAATGTTTACTTGTTCATAGTAAAGGGTTGTTGTATTTGTTTGGGGCGAAGGGTATTTTCGGGAGGCTGGGGGTGAGGAAGGGATGCGGTACTTTGCTAGCGCTGTTTGTGACAGTTGGGGTGGTTGGGTGGGGGTGGTAAGATCTGGCTTAAAGGTTATATTTTATGTTACATGAAGGGGAAGCTTATGGGTGGTGAAGGGAAGAAATGGTTTGCATTGGGGGCGGGGGTAGGATGGGGGGACAGCACTATTTAGGGGAATCTGGATAAATACCTCTCGTTGTTATTGTACAGGGTCTTTTGTCCTAAGCTCAATACTACTGATCTAGATGGCCAATAACATGGTTTTTGAAATTTGGAATGTGAAGGGGATTAGGAAAAAGTCCAAACAATATCAGGTGCTTAAGCATTTAAGTCTATTGCATTCCCAGATAACGTTTCTACAGGAATCCCATTTATTAGAGTCAGAAGCTTCTCAACTAAGGAGGCAATAAGTGGGTCAGGTCTTCAATGCCTCGGGATCCACCAACAGTTGTGGAGCCATGCTAATTATTAACAGAGGCATTCTTTTCACCTCCTCACATGTTATTAAAGATCCGGGGGGCAGGTTTGTCTTGGTTCAGGGCACTCTCTGGTCCATGCCACTTTTACTTTGCAGTATCTATGGGTCAAATACTGACAATCCTGGCTTTTTTATGAGGCTGATTACCATTATTCTCCCAGTGCTTCCCACGATGATCATCATGGGTGGTGAATTCAATCTGGTCTTGGACCCTAATAAGGATAGGTCAAGCAGTGGATTGAAGGGACTATCCCCTGGGCAAAGGGCATTCAGGGACTTGGTGGATCAGTACGGGCTATGTGATGTTTGGCATATCCTGCACCCCAACTCCAAGGAGTATACCATTAGCTTACTGGTGCATGGATCGCAGTCCCGCATTGACTACGTACTAATTTCCCTGGGGCACTTGCCTGAGGTTATGTCCACCTCAATCCAGCTTGGCCCTATTTCTGACCACTCCCTTGTGGTATGCAATTTAGCTTTTCTTAATATGCCCAGAAGAGAGACCCATTGGAAACTCAATGAACAATTATTAAAAAGTGCCAGGTATTGCAAGCTTATAAAAGAACAGATCGAGCTTTTCTTCTCATCCAACCCGATTGATAGTGCAAAGCCGGATATTTTATGGGGCACCTTTAAGGCCTAAATGAGGGGAATCCTTATCAGTTAACATCTAAGAGGAAAAGGGCACAAGAGGAAGAATTATTATCTTTACTGTCCCAAATACAGTACCTAGGGGCTAACTCTTCCATTAGCACTTCGAGTGAGGACAGAAAGAAGCTTCTGGTAGCCAAAGATAGATATTTAAACCTGCTGAGGGAAAAGGCAGAGTTAGCTGTTATCTGAACCAGAGCTAGTTATATGGATTAGGGAGAAAAGGCGGGTGATTACTTGCACTACGGTTAAAACAACAGGAATCTGCAATATTCATCCCCCCAATTCGGGCCCAGGTGGACGGGTCTCTGAGAGTATCCCCTTCTGAGATTGTACAAGAGTTTGCACTGTACTATGAACAATTATACAGGGACATGGAGTGTCCTCCTTGTCCAGAGACTCTGGAGGCGTACTTAAAGGACTCCCATCTGCCTACCCTATCAGAACAGCACAGGAGCTTCTTAGCCTCACCAATATCCCTGGACGAGATCTCAGAGGTTATCGGAACCTTGCCTTCGGACAAGGTCCCGGGGTTGAATGGTTTTTCCTCACTATTTTATAAAGCTTTCTGAGAACTTTTATTGCCAGCACTTCACCAGCTATTTCAATACATTCTCTCCGGGATTGTGGTAGATACCTATCTGTTCAAAGCGCTGATTGTTCTTCTCCCCAAGCTGGACAAAGATCCAGAGTTAGTACAGTTATAGGACCATATCCCTTTTAAATCAAGATATTAAAATCCTCTCGAAGATATTGGCCAAAAGATTAACAATGGTTCTCCCAGACCTGATAGGCATGACCCAGGTGGGGTTCATGAAGGGCCGATCATGTTCAGATCATTTGCGCTCCCTTCACGTGTCTTCTCGGAGTCCAGGGATGCCACTTTTCCTGCTGGGCTGGTCTCCCTGGATGCTGAGAAGGCATTTGACAGTGTGAATTGGAATTTCCTATTCCATGTTCTCAAGTCCTTTCAGTTCCCTACCATCTTTATAGACTGTATTCATGCATTATATCAAGCCCCATCAGCTAAGATTTCAGGAAACAGTGTATTTTCTAAGACCTTTTTTCTATACTCAGGTACCAGACAGAGTGGCCCCCCTCTCCCCCCCTCTTATTCAATCTTTAGTTGGAACCTCTTATTCAAAATATCCTCAGCAATGTGGGGATACAGGGCATTTGAGTGGGGTACAATGATATCAAGATTACAGCATATGCAGATGATCTTCTTTATCTATCCCACCCGGTGTTATCTATTCCGGCCTTGTTAGGGGAAATTTCTAAATTTAGTTCCCTTTCAAATTATAAGTTTAATGCTAACAAAACTTCCTTCTTTCCCCTGAATCACAAAGTCCTTAAGACCAATATTACCTCCTTCGGCTTGTATTGGGCACCCGGATGTTAAAATATCTGGGCATCAAAGTAACGCGTAATCCCTCAGCATGGTTCAAAGAAAATTTGGATCCTCTTTCCCAGTTAATTATTCAGGACCTGAATAGATGGTCCAAACTCCTGGTTTCACTGTGGGTCTGGATTAACATAATCAAGATGAATATCTTCCCACAAATTTTTTACCCCCCTCTCTTCTTAATTCATTTATCCCTTTATCCTGGTTTCAGGAAATGCACAGAAGTTTCACCAATTTTACTTGGTCAAACAAATACCCCTGATTGGTATACCATAAGCTGGCCACCTCTAAACTCGATGGGGGACTGCGGATTCCTCACTTGGCAATCTATTACTGGGCCAGCTATCTGGCTAAATGTCTGAAGTCGGTGTGTCCAGGCTCTGAGAGTCTGAGACTTACTTGGCTCAAAATAGAACTAGACTTAATTTTGTCTATGAACATAGATCCCCAACTTTGTTTTATGTCAAAGTGTCTCATTTACAAGGTGCTAAGAAATGTCCCACTTTTATGACTTCTTTAAAAGTCTACATGCAGCTTTGCTCTTTCCTGCGCTATACTCCATATTTGGACCTGTCCCAATCTATCTGGAACTCTCCGGCCTTTATTATGAATAAACAGTTGATTCCCCGCATATAGTTGCCTCAGCTGGGTGAAGGGATAGTAGCCACATTTTTGGATGATGAGGGAAAGTGGCTTCCAGTAGCTGAACTTATCTGGAAATTTAATATCCCAGCATATTCACAATTTAAAGTGTTCCAATTAAAGCACTTGCTTGCAACGGTGTTGGGTAGCACCCCCCCCCTTGCCAGCCGGTTAGGGCACTGATTCAGGAGACTTCTTCCCTATTAAGGTCCTTGGGTGTCATTTCTAAGTTATATCATGACTTGTTTCATAGATGGTATGGGGGCTCTTTTGGACCAACTAGGTTCTGGGGATCTCTTTTTCCCCAATATATTCTCAACTGGCAGGTCTTATGGAAGTCCTGTCATAACTATGTGTCCCAATACAGATTGCGTCTTATGCAATATCACATTTTACACAACATATATTGTACCCCAGTCAAGTTAGTGAAATGTGGTCTTTTTGAGTCAAATGTATGCATCAGATGCTCCCAGGGAGATGGAACACTCCTTCACATATTCTGATCATGTCCCAAAATAATCTCTCTGTGGGATGCTATTAAAACCAACTTGGACCCCTTATTGGGTTTGTGGGATTGTTTTACTCCTGATATTTGTCTCCTGGGGGACCTGTCCTCCATCAAGGTTAAAGTTAGGAGATTTCACATTTCCATGATTGCATTATCTGTCAAAAAACTTATATTACAGCACTGGAAAGATAGGGCTACCCCGACATTTCAGGAATGGGTGAATGAAATCCTTGCTAACCTTCACAGAGAGAAAGCTATAGCTAGTCTCCACAATAGATTACCAGCTTATACACATATCTGGGATCCCCTTCACACCTTAATTATGACTATTCGGATATAGGTTTTGTTATGTGCTAATTATCCCTGTACACATATGTGTACTGTCATAGGAGCTCATGTTATAAGGAGGCATAATACTGATGTATGGGGTGGGAGGGTGGGGGTCAGTTTGAGCATTGTATTTTAAACAAGTTGTACATGTCATATTTGCTGCCTCCAGTATTGTGGAAAAATGTGTTAATAAAGTTTGAATTGAAAAAAAAAAGAAGAAGAGAAGTCCTCCAGCTGGTAATGTTGGTTATAAAATTTGGTTAAATAAGGAGCTAACTCTGACTTAAGGGTATTATAAAAATTGGGGGTAAAGCCATCTGGGTCAGGGGATAAAAAAGAAGTAATATAGTGTTCCACTTCAGAAAGTGTAATAGGGACTTTAAGAAAATCTACAGCTATAGAATCTATAGGAAGGAGTTGTGCTTGAAGAAACTGGGATATTAAGAGACATAACTGAGGAGAGGAAAGCTTGTCTGTATAAAGATCCTCATAGAAATTTTTAAATTCATTTGCCAGATCACTGGGAGACACTACCAAAATGTTGCTGTGTCAAGAATGAATAGTCTTAATCCATCTAATGGATTCCTTTTGTTTAATTCTCATTGCTAAAAATGTACCAGATTTCTCACCATGTAGATCATAGTTTAGCCATGCTCAGAACAGAGCATACTCAGCCTGCACCTTATTAAGTTCTGTGTATTTTGCATGGTCCTGATTAAGTTGAATCCAAATATCATCTGAAGAGGGGAGACATAATGTTTTCTCTGTCTGTCAAATTGAGGTGAGCAGAGCTTGTGCTTGCTTTTCTTTGCAGTTTTTGTATATGGTAGCTAACCTTATGAGTTCACCTCTCATAACACACTTATAGGCATTCCACCATGTGTCCACAGAGTATTCGGAAGGCCTATTCATTGTGAAAAATTCCTTTGTTAACTGTTTAAGTTTTGTGATGCACCAATTATTTTTAAAGAGGTGATTATTCAATCTCCAGCATTTATCAGTGTCTGATGGAGAAGAGAGGAGGACAGAGACAGACACTGGGGTGTGAACAAAAATAACTTGACTATGAATCTTACACTGTGTAACTTCTGGGATGAATGAGGCACTAAGCAAAACATAATGAATTCTAAAATGGATGGTATGTGGTATGGAATAAAGCATATATTCCTGCTTGGTAATGGAGTCCACTCTGAAGAAAGAGGGGTTACTAGTGGGGTACCGCAGGGTTCAGTATTGGGTCCAGTCCTTTTTAATGTCTTCATAAGTGACATTGCAGAGGAACTGGAAGGAAAAGTATGCCTCTTTGCAGATGACACAAAGATCTGCAACAGGGTTGATACACAAGGAGGCATGGAAAGGATGAGAAGGGACTTGGCAAGGTTGGAGGAATGGTCAGAAGTATGGCAGCTAGGATTCAATGCAAAGAAGTGCAAAATAATGCACCTGGGAAACAAGAACCCAGGGAAAGTATACACAATCGGGGGGGAGGTAGTAACAACAACAAAAAAGGAAAGGGACCTGGGGGTAATCATATCAGATTACCTTAAGGTTAGCAAGCAATGTGAGAAGGCAGTAGGGAGGGCTGGGGGTATACTGGGATGCATAGGGAGAGGCATCAGCAGCAGAAAACACCAAGTTGTTATCCCTCTGTACAGACAGTTGGTGAGACCCCATCTGGAGTACTGTGTCCAGTTCTGGAGACCCCATCTCCACAAGGATAGAGACAGGAGAGAGGCAGTCCAGAGGAGGGCAACTAAAATGGTGCAGGGTCTGCAAGAGAAGCCGTATGAGGAGAGACTAAAGGAGCTTAATATGTATACCCTTGAGGAAAGAAGGGAGAGGGGGACATGATAGAAACTTTTAAGTACCTCAGTGGAATCAACAAAGTCCAAGAGGGTAGCATCTTTCAGAAAAAGAACACAAGAACAAGGGGCACAATTTAAAGATGGGGGCGGTTCAGGGCAATGTGAGGAAGTATTATTTCACAGAGAGGGTAGTGGATACATGGAACAGCCTTCCTGAGGAGGTTGTGGGTCTAAAACTGTGGATAATTCAAGAATGCATGGGACAGACATAAGGCAATTCTTGTGGGGGATAGGAAGAAATAGGCTGTTGGTTAACTAGGATCTGCGGCCTATCCTGTAGGTAGGGAAATGGGCAGACTAGATGGGCCAAGCGGTCCTTATCTGCCATCAAAGTCTATGTTTCTATGTTTCTATGTTGGTAGGATGAAGAACCCACCAAATATCAACTAACTCATAGTTATCAAAAAGCTCCCAAAGGGCTGTCTGTGCAGGCAACAGTCTTTTACATAAGTAACTTGTCTAAAGTATCCTGTATAAAGTATCATCTAGCATAATGTTCCAGTCCCCTGAAATAACTTTAGGAACATTAGCATGATTTAAAATAATATGCACCAACTTAGTAAAAAAGGAAAGAGAGTCAAAATCAGGCCTGTAGATACAATCTAACATTTGTTCTTGTATGCCCACAGAAACATGTAATAAAAGCTATCATCCCTCAGGTTCAAAATACTCATGATGGACTTGGAGCAGAAGTTGCCTTCTGAGCAAAATTATCACTCCCACCTTATGGTTGGAGGAACCTGCACCATAGGAATGGCCAATCCAAAGTCTGCAAAATACATGAGCATCTGCTGTACGAATATGAGTTTCTTGGAGCATGGCCAGGTCAGCTTTAAGAGCAGCCAGATTCTTAAGCACTTGAGTACACTAGAGCGTGCACTGACCCCCCTTTAATGTTTCAAGAAACACATACAAGGCTTAGATTCCATACAAAAAAATTACAAAGTAATGCATCTGGGAAACAAAAACCCAGGTGAGAGAACACAATGGGGGGTGAGATACTGACAACAAAAAAAAATGAAAGGGACCTGGGGATAGTTATATCTGATGACCTAAAGGTAGGCAAGCAATGTGAGAAGGCAATAAGGAGTGCTGGGGGGGGATACTGAGTGCACAGGGAGAGGCATCACCAGTAGAAAACAGGAAGTTGTTATCCCTCTATACAGACAATTGGTGAGACCACATCTGGAGTACTATGTGCAGTTCTGGAGACCCCACCTCTGCAAAGACATGGACAGGGTGGAAGTTGTACAGAGGAGGGCAAGCAAAATGGTGCATCGTCTGCACCAAAAGACATACAAGGAGATACTAAAGGAGCTTAATATGTATACCCTCAAGGAAAGGAGGGAAGGGGGCATAATAGAAACTTTCAAGTACCTCAAGGGAATCAACAAAGTATAAGACGGTAGCATCTTTCAGAAAAAGAAATGTGCAAGAACAGGGGGCACAATTTGAAGATGGGGGGGATGGCTCAGAGGTAATGTGAGAAACTATGTTTTCACGGAGAGGGTTATGAATGCATGGAACAGCCTTTCTGAGGAGGTTGTGGAGTCAAAAACAGTGGAGTCATTTAAGAATGTATGGGACAGACATAAGGCAATTCTAGTGGGGGGGTAGGAGGAAGTAGGATGTTGGTTAACTAGGATCTGCATCTTATCCATTAGGTTGGGGAATGAGCAGACTAGGTGGGCCAAGCAATCCTCATCTGCCTTCAAATTCAGTGTTTCTATGTTTCTATTTCTATGTGTTAAGGCCATAAAAAGTTGTAAATATTAACAACATAAAAAGCATGTGCCTTAAATGGGAAGCCAGAGAGAAAATGCACACTATTCCAACAATGATAGACAAAGGTACAGTAGAGAAGAAATACTGTATATGCTCATCAAAAACCATCCCTGAACATGCAGAATTCCTAAATAAGAATAGTGTATAACAGAAGATAAAGAAAAAAAACACAACCAGAAGTATCAACAAACCAACAAGAACAAGAAGCTACTCAAAAAAGCAGAACTAGAAAACAAGCTGTGCCCCTGTTGCTTCCCCTCGAAATCAAGAGGAAGGGGTAGGGGCAAAATTTCAAATGGTGGATTTACACTATCGTTCACTAAAAGGACCATGGTGACACAGTGGGGGTGTGTATCCAAGAGCGCCTATGTCCCAGTATGTACAAAGAAAAAAGAATCAGCAAACAGCCAAGGAAATGGAACAGAAAAGAAAGAGCCAGAAAGTGTAGCAGAGACAACCTGATTAATAAGATAAATAGATAGGAAGAGTAAGCAGGAAGCCTGTGAGGAGCAGGAAAGAGTAACTCAAGAAAACAAGATTCAAACAATTGTAGTATCAGTAAGTTAATTAAATAGAAAGCCCCTGAAATGTATAGTTAAACTTGCCATCTGACTGAATAAAAAGTCTATGGAAAAAATATTAGTTTCAAGGAGAATGGGAAGATGGAGGAGAGAGAAAAAAATGGGGGAAGGGGAGGAAGAAAGCTGAATAGAAAAAACAGGGAGAGGGGAAATGCAGTAGCAGCATTTTATCACCCATCACCCAAAAGGATCACAGCTGTGCTCCCTTAATGATCAATTCAATTATATGGAACAGTCCTTTATATAGTATAAATCTGTTCTCTTCTTTTGCAGGAGCATTTGAACTCAGCCAGGAATGAGATACAACCAAGAAAGTCCCACAAAAAACATATAGCCTAATACAATGGTCTTTGCATAACAAAAAGAGGAAAGCAACACCAACTCTATAAATGAGAGTAGGTCCATAACCAACAACAATATCCAGGCATCTCTTTAGTGACTTTATGGACAATTCCCTTTGTAACATGGTGTTAGTGCACACTATCTATATGCAGAGAGAGGTAGCATCACAAGAGGCATAAGTGATCCAGTAAACCCATATAAACAGGCTGGTCCAAAGAAAGAAAATGACTAAAGTCCAAGAACAAGGAGCACTCACCAAAAAGGTGAAACCTTGAACAAAGCATACATCAGCTCGGGATAATAGTGAAATAACAAGGTGCACAAGATATCCTAGGAAGACATAAAGTGGTACACTCTCATAGATTGTTCAGAAGCCAAAGAAAAAAAGGGTCCATAGCCAGACTTAGAGTATGAAGGTCAGTAAAAAAAAGGGGAGGGGGGGCTTAGGAGGAACTAATAGACAAAAGGGGAACCCAGGGAAAAGTTGTGGAAACATTTGGGGAGCTCTTGGTGGGCCTGCGTAGCTGAAAAAAATTCAAGGGTACCAGACTGTGTTCTAAAGAGCAACCTTGCTGTATACCACATGTAAAATTTAATGCCAGCAGTATAGAGTGTCTGCTTAATAGATTTATAGGCTGCTTGGTTCTCCTGAACCAGTGGCATGGTGTCATTGATGATGTGAAAAGGGATAAGGTATGGAAACCAGACACCTACAATCCCAACGAATGATTGCCCAATACCGTAATCCCAACTATTAAAATGCCCAACACTGATTAAATGCTGATATGACGAAATCCCAACAAATCATGATCAACTCCCGAGTATCCTGTTGGCTCTGTTTGCATACATTTTCAAAGTTTTTTGTTACTTACTTTTTACTTTTAACCTCTTTTAACTTCATCCAGTATGAAGAAAAGGCATACATTTTTATAAAGCATGTAGTGCTCTATCCCCTCGGTAATTTTTAAGAAAGAGAGAGAGAGAGAGACACTGGTTACCCGATCTTGATTTTTTTAACAGGAGCTAACTAGGAGAGCAAGTGCAATGCAATGCGAGAGCTAGTGCAGTAATGCGAGAGCGGCATGTTCTTTTATTCTTAATAAACTGCAGTAGCCCACTACAAACAATTACTTTTGTAAGTTACCTTGAAGATCATTCATGTGAGAGAGAAAGACTTGTTAACAGATCTGTTACCCAATCTCTTGAAAAAGGTGCATGTCCCAAGTAAAATGCAGTACTTCTGTTAAAAGGTGAGAACAGTTAGTTTATTCATGAGACAGTGAGAGAGAGAGAGAGAGAGAGAGAGAGAGAGAGAGAATTGTTACCTGAACTTTATTTTTATCAACAGGACGTAACTATGCAATGCAATGTGACAGCAAGTGCAGAGCAGTATGTTCTTTCACAGTTCTCCGGTCTGCCACAGTAAAGTGAACTGAACCTATTATAATGCAATGTTTTGTGTTGCCGACCATCTGTATTTTATCAGTCGGGATTCCGGTTGTAGGGAACTTGTCGGACGGTCAGTTGTTTTGCAGGATTTCAACCATGTTGGGATTGCGTTGTCAAGCTTTTTGTTGTCAGGATTCTGATGTTCAGGATTTCGTACAGATCCCTGTGAAAAGTATGACCACTACAGGAAAGAGGTCATTTAGTACTGGCTTTTTGCTGGATCCAAACTTTATCCTGATAATTCAGGTAACACAGAATAATAGCCCTTGGTTTTCCATTCGGAGGTGGCTGTGGTTGTAAAGAATAATAGGCCCACTCAATTAAATATGAGGAAGCATGCAGGGGTGGACCAGCAAAATCCCACAGAAGGGATTGGACAAAATGAAGAATACTGTTTGCTTCAATATGCTCTGAAATACCAACTATGATAAGATTATTGCTGTAGCTGTGGGCTTCTAGATCCTCAACACACTCCTCCAATTTGGAAACCCTCTTCTGAAGCTGTTGTGCATCTTTACCTTCATTAATGCATGCATTCTCTAGAGAGCTTATTCATACTTCAGCATCACCTAAACATTGATGAAAGGATTCCAGCACTGGTTTGAACGAGCATAGATCTTCTACCACCATGTTACAGGTAAGTTTGATGCTCACCATATCCTCCAATAATAGATCCAACTTGTCCAGTTCCATATCTGTATTGGTTGGTGATTCCATTGTGGGTTGTTTCCGAGGAGTCTCAGGCCTAGTAGGCTGGGTTGGCTGATCCAATGTACATGCCTGGTCTGGAGAAACTGCTGACTCCATCCTGAAAATAAAATGGACCAAATGATGTTCAAATAGCAAGTAATGACACAGTTTTCCTATGACAAAAAGGAAGACCTGGTTATTATGTATCGCATAATGCTTGGAAAGGAGTATATCATGAGAATTTCTTGTACAGTGGAGGTGTGGGATGCTACATAAGCCCTGAGGGTGAAGCCCAAGAAGTTTATCAAAGCATATTGCAATGAGGATGTGCATAAAAGTTGAATTATACACTCCTCCTCATGCATTGCTTTATGCAATTGCTGGGGACTTTTTTGCCAAGTACTGCAGTGGAAAGAAAGCAATGGAAAACAAAAGTGGAAGAAGAATTCTCCTGCAGGTGTTGCCTCAGGCAGTGTCTGTCTGGGAGATCACATGATGTACTTGGGCTGATCAACTGTTGTTTCCCTCAGCTCCATGATCCCGGCCCTTTAATCAACTGTTTTGGCACTAGCTGCATCTCTTCCATGTCAGTCGCTGGCAGCTTTGCCATTCCCTTGAAATTGTATCACCACTTGAACTCAGTGCAGGGAGGTTTGTTAATTTTTGTAAGGGACAGGAAAGTGTACAGCATGTGGCACAAGGATAATGGCACAAAATGTATCAGAAGGAAAACTTTTAAATAAATGCAACCATGAACCAAACTCAAACCTTAGTAGCAATTATATAAAATAAAATATGGCGTGGTGTTAATACTCAAAGTTTACACACCACCCCATACTTTATTCTATATAATACTATTGGACACCTTTTGTTTTTGACATGCAGGTCCCACTGCACCAGAACTGCACCTTATTCCACTTAAGGCATAGCAAACCTGTCAGACTGGGCACCAGATCTACAGGTTGCTTTCTTCAGGGCCTTGAGTGCCTTCATCAAGGGAGGAAACCCATTAGGTAGGTCATAGGTCTGAAGTTGCCATTTGGGTGGTCATGAGGGAGGTGGGGTGGTAAGTAGCTAATCCTTAAAATTTGGGATTAAAATGTAAAAAAAAATGTTAGCTATGGGTAATAGAAAAAAAATGAAAACAAAATCCCGGTGTCCCTGTGCATATCAAGTTCACATTTTTTGGACATAGATTTTTTTTAAATCACCAAAAACATTTTTATTTTTTTAGCTTTTCCCAGATTTGAGGGTAAGGGTGCTTACCATCCTACCTCACAACCACTTAAGTGTGGTATTTGAATCTGGCCCTGAAATACATCCCTGCATATGCACAGTAAGTATTTTTTTAACTTTGTTTTTTTGCACATTTTTTTTCTGTTAGGTTACTGATAAATACTGAGGGACCAAACAGAATATGATTAATAGCGAAGGTGAAGGGTGCACTGTGTTGGTCACCCACCATGGACCAGATCACAAATATGTACCAGGGTGGATGTGGGGGAAGTAAAGTGGCATGGGAGACAGATGGCACATGAGAGCAGAATATTTTTTGTTAGAGCTGGGTGGGGATCTGGAAAAGAGGACTGGGGACTTCAGACACAGTGGCTTGGGGAATGTTTTTTGTTGACCTACATCAGTGTTTGGGATGTGGTGTCATGGGGTTCATGTTTGTGAGCCACCTGTGGTGGGGTACCCTGTGACCACATAGTAAATATATTTTTTAATTATAATTTGTATAAAATATCACCTCACACCAGTACTGGGCACCTGGTGCTGGGAGGACTGGCACTGGGATGATGAAACTTGTGTAGGTATCAGATGGGTGAAGGAAGTAGTAAATAATGGACTTGGGCAACTGGTAGCGGCAGTTTTCACTGCATAGATTCTTCACGCATGCACAGGGTCATTTTGAGCCGCTAGTTGTCATGACTCAGTATGATGTACTGAATAACAGAAACTGCCTCCATAGTCACAAAAATAGCATATCCAAAACTGGAACTGCATGTGTGCCAAAATCACAGCTTTAATTGGTTAATTATTTAAAAACTACACACGTTTGACTCATCTCACCTATGAAACAACCCCTCCTTGTGACACACTATAACAAAAATGAAAGTTTCATATTTTAAACTGTAGGACATTTGTGTGCTATCAGTTAGCACAAAATAAGGCCTTAAAGCAGAGAAAACTGCTATTTTCAGAGACCTGGAACCTTTGGACCGACCTACGGATTGCTAACAAAGTTTCAGAATCAAGAGATCCTGGGACTGATGATGGGCTTGACAAAGTTTAGGTTATTTCATCCAGGGACAGCTGAAATATTAGATGCTAAAATCAAGGTTTAACATCAATTGCTTGCTTATCCCTAATAATCAGGTGCTGCCATGCCCCTGGAATATTTATAAATGAAAACACTTCATTTAAGCCTGTTTTAGGGTTACAAAGTAGGAAAATGAAAACATTCGGTTAAAAAGTTCCTAGAGCCTTAGTGAATGGTGTTGTGTTCTTTGGGGTATGAATGATCATACAGTGCAGTGTTGGTGTTTCCAACAGCATTCTCTGTGCACATATTTAATTTATTTTATTTTTATTTTGCAAAGAATCCTTTAGGCAGGTGCCTATTTTCAAAGGGTTTAGAGTCACAGACAACAGTTATACATAAAAGCATTGGTATACATTACAGTCACTGATATAAATTACAGCAGGCAGACATACAACTACTTCAAAGCATCCAGAGTTACACAGTAACAATTATGACAAGCAGGCCAATTAGGAATGGTGAACAACAGGAATACATTTCATTGAGGCAAGAAATAGACTTTTGTAACATGAACAGTAAACAGGTTTACTTTGCCAGTTCCAAACAACATTCGTTTAAGGCATCTACAAACTGCAGTGTCAGATATTGAGTTGAGCAGCCTAGCTTTGAATACACTGACAGAGTAGAAATCTCTTACACCATAGTTAAGGACATTCCACTGTTTGGCAAATTGGTACAAGAAAGAGTTCTGTTCCAGTGTAGTTCTCTTCCTAGCGAGCAGCAGTGTGTGAATTGCCATACCTCTGGTGGTGTACTGATTGCCAGTGGGAGTGAACAGTAACCACAGACCTTGGCAGAGAAGTCCAGGAAGTGCATGGAAGCCTATGACAAGTGTGTGGTAGAGAAGTCTCAGGTGTGGGTTTAACAGGTTCAGCTTGGAGTAGAGATTGCATGTATGCATGTATATTTTAACACTGAGTGCAAAATGGCAGGACCTGTTAAGTAACCAAAACGCAATCCATAACGCACTCCCAGCATAAACAACCACAGATAGCCAAGATATTAGAGATCAAAATATTGTACTTTATTTGCTACACAGCTGAATCACTGTATCTCTGCAGCTTCAATTAAATGCAAAAATTCAAAGTAAATGCTGCAGTCTGTTTGTTCTGCACCCAGAACCGTTCCCCAGTGTTTCATCTCAAAAGGATCCTTCCTCATAGGGTGTGTCATTTGCATTTTGTTTGAGTTTGGGTTCAACTACCCTGATAGCAGCACCCCCTCTTACTGATATTCATGGCACCTGGTTGGAGAAGGTTGCATTTTGCTAAGTGGATCTGCAGAGTTAGGTCATCCAGCAGGGGACTCTGGCTAGCATAGATTGCCCTGTTTCCATTTATATTGATTCCTAAATCCCTGGAAGAGACATTTTCTGTAGGTGTGTCACTGTGTGTCATAAAAAGCATCTAACATCCATAGAATGTAAATGGATGAAGCATTTGTTTCAGCACTTGAGAATTCTGAGAATTAGATTGAGAAGGAGATAAAACACCATTAGGGAGATGAAGATGAATGAAATAAAAACAACGGATGAAGCAAGTGATATGGAAATGTAGAAACATGGCTGCAGATAAGGACCCTCAGCCCATCTAGCCTGCCCATTCACCCCATCTAGTCCATCTTACCCTTCCTGTTCCATGCCCTCCCACTTTCATTTAGCCCCATGTATGTGTCCCAAGCTCTCTTGAATTCATCCACTGAAGCTACCCCCACTACCCAGAAAATAAACTTTTTTTCAAACTTGAAAAACTATTATTTAAAGAGTAGGACTTAACATACAATGTGATCACTCAAGAAAAATATTTAGAAAAGAAACAAATACCAAGAGGGTTATGAGTACTAGTCCTACCGTCATGTGGTTGGGAAAAGTTTGAGAGGAATGAAGAGTGGAAAGAGGCAGAAGCTAAATACTCAAACACATTTATAAATCTCATTATTAAAGAGGACAAAGAAAAAGATGAAAAGTTGTTACAAGAATCAAAGAAGTAAAAGCTGATGTTTACAAACATAAAACAAATAAGGACTTAAAAAATCTTGAGAGAGGTTTATGAGTGAAACTGAAAAAAACATGAACATGAACTAATAGAAATAAAACAAACAAAATTACCATGGGACAAACTAGACTACAAGAATGATCAAGTCTTTCATTGAAGCACTAAAAGGGCACAAAGCCAGGGCCACTAGAGGGTACGATTTTGAAAATCTAATATTAGAAGGTGAAGGATCGGGCACCCAAGAAGCTAGTAGCAAACAAACAATGTCCCCTGACAGAAATACTGCAGCACAATCTGATTTTTTTTTAGGAAATAAAAAACAAGGGAAAGATACAGCAAAAAACAAAGGAGGACAAGATAAGGCAAAAAGGCAGGAAGACAGCAAATTAAAAAGTCAAAGAAAACTGAGGGGGATACCAACTTGCAGCTGCACGTGATTAATCACTCTAAAACTGAACTAACTGGAGATCAAAAAAACATCTTATGGTGAGACCTCACATTTGTATCCAAAAACCCAAACCAAAACATTTTCAAATCCACATTGATCTCCAGAAGTTCTTTCAAAAAATTAGACTAAGGAAATTACTTTGCGAACAAATTACAACCAGTAAACGCTGGGTTTAGCATCACAGATTTACAGCATGAGACTGACTGAGAAGATTTGGATCTCAATATTGATGAACTGAGTAACAATCAAGGTGCTTATACAGCAGCAATGGAGGGATGTGAACTTGACCAGGAATCACTGGAAAATCAGGGAATCTACTTGATGAACTTGAACAAGATGAGCTTGTGAGGTTACTACAACTGCATGAAATTGCTGAAATTGAAGATGACCAGAATTTACATGACAATGCTCCATATACTCAGTACTTTAAACCCTTACAACAGAAAACATTTTTGTTTAAGGAAAAATCTACTTTCTGTCCAGGTAATTACAACAATACTATAAACTGTTTTGAAAAAATGGTGTCTTGACATATTGAGGACTTATCGAGAAATGCCAATGCTAATAATAAACAAAATGTGTCTGTTGCAGAGAATTTAGCTTTAAGAGAACTAGCTGATGGTAAAGATGTCATAATCAAACCCACCCACAATGGAGGTAATGTTTTGCTATTAGATAGAAGTCACTTCAGGAGAATAGCATTAATCTGTTAGAAAAGAAAGAGAATTACAGAGAGATCTCATGTGACCCAGAATTAGTATTTAAAAGACAGCTATTTGAGATTTTGAGTAGAGCGAGGGAGAATGACTGTCTCTAAAAGTGAATTTAAGTATGTGTGAAATGAACATCTCATTAACCCTATGTTTTACATCTTACCTAAAATCAGCAAAAACATGCAAAATCTACCTGGGAGACCCATTGTATCGGGGGTGGGCTCATTAACAGAGAATGTGGGCTGATTTGGGGATTATTTTTCTTTAAATAGTGTATTGTTAGGCTATCCTTAATTCTCAAAAACACTGGAGACCTATTAAGAAAAAAAAAAAAATTTAGATGGAGAGACCCTTTCTTGTGGGTGAGTATTAATGTGGAAGCACTCTATACTTCCATTATATGTAGGCAGGAGGTAGAGGGATTTGGGTATTTTCCATTAAGACACCACAGTAATAATGACATACTAACAGAGTTCATTACTGAGGCATTAGAATTTATTTTGGAGATAAAACACTTTGTGATTGAAGGTAGACATTTCATCCAGATATGTGGTACAGCTATGGGGTGGACATGGCCCTCTCATTTGCTAGCATTTTTTCTGGGGCTCTGGGAGAAGCAAGTTATTATGAACATGGGACTGAACCCTTCTTATAGAAACATTAAAATATGGAATCATTTTTTAGATGATGTGGTGTGTGTCTGTGATGGTGATCCAGGTGGAATTGAACAAGTCATGCAATGGATCAACAGGAATGACATAAACTTGAGATTTACACACACAGCAGACAAATCCAGCAATAACCTTCTAGATTTAATACTCAGCAGTGAAACACATGAAGGTGATGCAATGATAAGTATAAAATACTTTCACAAGAAGACCGCTACCAATGCTCTGCTAGAGGCACAGAGGGTTTATCCAAAGGGCATCAAGGACTCAATATCCTACAGCCAGTTTACTAGATTAAGACCGAATTTAGTAAAATGGAAGAGTTTAACATACAGGCTAGGGAACTCGTAAACATATTCCTTAATAGGGGTTATGAGAAGAAATTTTAGATAACAGCTCTTGATCGGGCCAAGAAAGTAGAAAGTGATGTTTTATTGCTAGAAAAAGAGATAAGGGAACAGACACTGAATGCAGCCCCATTATGTTTGTAATTGAATATAATAACATTTCAGGAAAGACAGGCAACATAATATACAAAATTGGCCTATTTTAATGGGAGAAGAGGCTGTAGGATGTGCAGTGGGCTTCAAACCACACATCTCCTTCAGTAAAGTGGTCAGTGTTGGATTTGTGATTTATTATATTAGAATTATTTTAGAGTAACCAATGAAAATCTTACAAGTGGCATAAAGTATAACAAAATTCAATTTTATTTTACAGAGTTCAGACTAGACAGGACACAGATGTTCAGTATAACATTTCTATTTCCCTAGACCATAATACTGCAAGCTAGCCTGTTGCTAGCCTTGCTTGTAGAGCTGAAAGCAGCGAACTAAAAGAAACTACATTTTCACATTAATTTAAAACTTATATTTCAGCAGGAGTCAGTGTCTGTTGAGATTAAGTAGACAGATACTTTATTAGAAAGAAGGGGTCTTATTTAGGGTTAAAAAAAGAAAGAAAGTCAGTGTGTGTTCTGTGCTGGGAAGGGTACTGTATCAGCTGACTTTGTTAAACCAGTAGGAGGAAAGAGAGCTTAATTGGGGTGTGGCTTAGACACTATAAAAGCAGGTGACTCAAATTACAACCTCCTGTTGCTAGCCTTGCTTGTAGAGCCGAAAGCAGCTAACTAAAAGAAGCTACATTTTCTTATTAATTTAAAACTTATATCTCAGCAGGAGTCAGTGTCTGTTGAGATTAAGTAGACAGATTACTTTATTAGAAGTAGAAGGGTCTTATTTAGGGTTAAAAAAAGAAAGAAAAGAAAGAAAGTCAGTGTGTGTTCTGTGCTGGGAAGGGTACTGTATCAGCTGACTTTGCTAAATCAGTAGGAGGAAAAATAGCTTCATTGGGGGTGTGGCTTAGACACTATAAAAGCAGGTGACTCAAATTACAACTTCCTGTTGCTAGCCCTGCTTGTAGAGCAGAAAGCAGCTAACTAAAAGAAGCTACATTTTCTTATTAATTTAAAACTATATCTCAGCAGGAGTCAGTGTCTGTTGAGATTAAGTAGACAGATACTTTATTAGAAGTAGAAGGGTCTTATTTAGGTTAAAAAGAAAGAAAAGAAAGAAAGTCAGTGTGTGTTCTGTGCTGGGAAGGGTACTGTATCAGCTGACTTTGCTAAACCAGTAGGAGGAAAGAGAGCTTAATTGGGGGTGTGGCTTAGACACTATAAAAGCAGGTGACTCAATTTACAACTTCCTGTTGCTAGCCTTTTTTCTTACTAATTGCCCTCCATCCCACCACTCCACCCACCCACCCTAAACCCGTTCTACTTTTATAGCCACTGGATTTGACTGTCAACAGGAACTTCCTGTTTGGCAGTAGGAAGGGAAGGATCATAGAGAAACACTGGTTTTGTCAACCCTAAAGGAAAAAAGTAGCTCACTCTTCCCCCCAGCTGCTTGTGGTCTGACATTGAGAAATGAAGAAGGAGGCTACTGAAGAAGATAGGAAGTTGCTGTCCCAGAACAGGAAGGGTGAGAGTTGTAAGGAGAGGAGAGAGTAAGCATACAGAGAAACAGTAGAAGGGACACAAAATAAGACATGATAGGAGTGGTGCAGTGCAATGGCTGTGGGGTGGCAGTGTTCCGGGAGACATTCTGGAGGCTGCAATGCTGCCCTATTTGCAGGCACCTCTCTGGTCTGAGAGAGGAGGTTGCCCGTCTCCAGGCTGACCTGGCTAGGATTCATGAAACCTCCTCACCCACTCAGGGACCACCAGGGCCAATGCCACTACCTCAGAGGTTGCCAGGAAAGAGGAGATGCTGGACCAGGGTGGGCTCAGGGAGGGAGAGGGTGGTGGAACAGAGTTGCATCCCTCCAGCTGTAGCGCTCCACAATTCATTCACTCTTCTGGTGGACAGTGGTTCCTCTATGGAGGCACCTGCAGTGGAGACCAAGGAGGATGCTGGGAGCCTTCACAAAGGAGACCAACAGGAGGGTGGCATGGGACCCCATAGGGGAAGGAAACAACTCCTGGTGGGGGACTCAATCATTAGGGGTAAAAATTGGGGAGGAAGGGGAGCAGGAGGTAAGGTGCCTTCCTGGCACCATGGCTTGGAGGGACAGGAAGCGAATCCTCAGGATCATGGGAGGAGCTGCACAAAGGAGGGAGCTGGATGTCATTGTCCACCTAGGGACAAATGACCTGGCTAGGAATGGGATCAGAGCAGAACAAGAGGAGTTGGTAGAGTTGGGGAGGGGCCTTAGACAAGTAGCACATATGGTAACCTTCTCCGAGGTGCTGCCCGTCTATGGCAAGGGAGATGCTAGGGCACTCCTCACCAGGGAATTCAATGAGTAGTTGAAAAACTGGTGTGAAGCTCAGGGTTTTGGCTTCATTGGGGACTGGGGAGCCACCTGGAGGGATGCAGACCTATACTGGTGCGATGGTCTGCATCTGTCCAGAGGGGGAACCAGGATCCAGGTGAGAGGTTTAAATGCTACATTGGCAAGCATTTAAACTAGCCAAGGGGGAGGCACTGAAAAGGAGCAGGAAATCCCAGCCTCCCCCCACAAAACATGGTGATTAGTGAGGTAAACACCAAGGTAGAGAAGTTATTAGGGAGCAGAACAGAGGTAAATGTAAAAAAAGGCAAAGGCAGTAAGGACAGGAATGGGGCTAAAAGGGGTAAGGCTATCAAAATGTGGAGGGTGATGAACACCAATGCCCGTTGTCTGAGTAACAAGCTCCCTGAACTAGTGGCCTTGATGGAAGAGGGTTGCCTGGATATTGTGGCAGTCACAGAAACATGGTACACAGAGAACCATGACTGGGATGTCAACATACCAGGATACACAATCTACAGGAGGGACAGGGAGGGTAAAAGAGGAGGAGGAGTAGCTCTCTATGTAAATGAAGGGATCAAAGCAACTGAACTAAAGAGTAAACAGGGAGCAGATGAGGCACTCTGGGTCACCCTGGAGACAGGAATAGCACCACAATCCGCATGGGGGTTGTATACAGACCCCCATCTCAGGGGGAGGGAATGGACAAGGAAATGATAGAAAGCTTTCTTAGAATGGCAGAAAAAGGGGAGATACTGTTGATGGGGGACCTAAATATGCCAGATGTTAACTGGAGCACCTTTGCTGCAGGCACATCCAAGAGCAGGGTCATTCTTGATGCCCTACAGGGGGCATGCCTCAGACAGCTAGTATTGAAACCCACTTGGGAGGGAGCGATCTTAGAGCTGGTAGTCTCAAATGGGGATGGAGAAAGAATCTCAGATTTAGAAGTGGGCAGCCATCTGGGAACAAGCGACCACCATACAGTGTGGTTCATATAAATACAGCCATACAAACAAGCCATACAAAAATAAGAGTATTGGACTTTAGGAGGGCTGACTTTGGGAAAATGAGAGAGTGCCTCAGAAAAGCACTAGCAAACAGGCAAGAAGGAGGGTGGAGGAACAATGGGGAGTAATCAAAACAGCCATCACAGAGGCAACAAGCCTTGTGTAAAGCAAATCAATAAAACACAACGAAGGAAAAAACGCTATGGTTCTCAAAAAGAGGTGGCAGGAAGGTTAAGGAGAAAAGGATGGCATTCAGGAAATATAAGGAAACACAGAAGGAGCAGGACAGAGAACTTTATCAGTTAAAGCAGAAAGAGGCTGGGAAGGCAGTCAGAATAGCAAAGGCCCAAACCGAGGAAAGGATAGGCAATTCTGTTAAGAAGGGGGATAAGACCTTTTATAGGTACATTAGGGAGCGAAGAAAGACTAAAGGAGGGATACTAAGGCTTAATAAAGGGGACGGAATGTGGGTAGAGGGTGACAGTGAAAAAGCAGGGATACTGAACGAATATTTCTGCTCAGTATTCACAAAGGAAGAGGAGGGGGAGGTACCTAAACCAAACAAGAGAAACACTCTGAAGATGGGGGTCGATACCAGTCCATTTACAGAAGAAAGGGTTCTGAAAGAACTAATAAAATTGAAGGTGAACAAAGCAATGGGGCCTGATGGGATTCACCCAAGAATTCTAAAAGAACTAAGGGTAGAACTAGTGACACTGCTGACTACTCTCTTTAACAAATCATGTGAGGATGGGGTGGTACCCAAGGACTGGAGGAGGGCAGATGTGATTCCCCTTCACAAAAGTGGGAGCAGGACAGAGGCAGGAAACTACAGACCAGTTAGATGGACCTCAGTGGTAGGGAAAATGATGGAATCACTTCTGAAGGAAAGAATTGTTGAGTACCTAGAGGCCAGTAGGGCACAGGACCCAAGGCAGCATGGATTCACAATGGGAAGGTCATGTCAGATGAATCTAATAGATTTCTTTGACTGGGTGACCAAAGTAGTAGACCAGGGAGGGGCTGTGAACATGGCCTACCTAGATTTTAGCAAGGCATTTGATACAGTCCCACACAAAAGATTAATACACAAGTTAGCCAGCCTTGGAGTGGGTCCCAAGGTGGTAGCCTGGATAAAAAAATTGGCTAGACAACAGGACACAAAGGGTAGTAGTAAATGGAGTACACAGTGAAGAAAGTAGGATTACTAGCGGGGTACCGCAGGGTTCAGTACTGGGACCGGTTCTTTTTTAATGTCTTCATAAGTGACATTGCAGAGGAACTGGAAGGAAAAGTATGTCTCTTTTCAGATGACACAAAGATCTGCAACAAGGTTGATACACAAGATGGAGTGGAAAGGATGAGAAGGGACTTGGCAAGGTTGGAGGAATGGTCAAATGTATGGCAGCTCAGATTCAATGCAAATAAGTACAAGGTAATGCACATGGGAAACAAAAACCCAAGGGAAGCATACACAATGGGGGGTGAGATACTGACAACAGTACAAATGGAAAGGGACCTGGGGTTAATTATATCAGATGACCTAAAGGTGGGCAAGCAATGTGAGAAGGCAGTAAGGAAGGCTGGGGGGATACTGGGATGCACAGGAAGAGGCATCAGTAGTAGAAAACAGGAAGTTGTTATCCCTCTGTACAGACAGTTGATGAGACCCCATCTCCGCAAAGACATAGACAGAGTGGAGGCTGTCCAGAGGAGGGCAACTAAAATGGTGCAGGGTCTGCACCAGAAGACATACGAAGAAAGACTAAAGGAGCTTAATATGTATACCCTTGAGGAAAGAAGGGAGAAAGGGGACATGATAGAAACTTTCAAGTACCTCAAGGGAATCAACAAAGTCCAAGAGGGTAGCATCTTTCAGAAAAAGAGATGTGCAAGAACAAGGGGGCACAATTTGAAGATAGAGGGGGGACGGCTCAGAGGTAATGTGAGGAAGTATTTTTTCACTGAGAGGGTTGTGGATGCATGGAACAGCCTCCCTGAGGAGGTCGTGGAGTCAAGAACAGTGGGGGAAATCAAGAATGCATGGACAGGCATAAGGCAGTCCTAGTGGGGGGGTAGGAGGAAGTAAGCTGTTGGTTAACTAGGATCTGCAGCTTATCTGTTAGGTAGGAAAATGGGCAGACTAGGCGGGTCAAGCGGTCCTTATCTGCCATCAAATTCTATGTTTCTATGTTTCTAAGCATATACAAAAATAGAGCATAAAATATATTTCATATTTGTATCTAAATTCCCCTGTCATCTAAACTAACAGATGTAAGACTGAATTAAATATTCATACTTACACCTGGACCACTTGGCTAGGAGACGTTCACATGAGAACCAAGTCTGATCAGTATGCTATTAGCTATCAGTTTCTTACCCAAAACATGTTTGGATTAGGTTATGACCTCACACTAATAAGACATGCAGGACCTTGTGTCCAATCCCATCTCCCTAAAGCTAGACACAAGGTGACTGTGCTTAGACAAACAGTCAGCAAGGAAAATACATTGGTCACAGGCTGTGCCCAGACATTGATGCAATAGAAAATACATTTGTTAAGACTTGAACCTCCAACAGTTCTAGCCTGACAATCTACCAAGGATTTTTCATTTTAAAACTTTATTTCTAGAGTAACACCTTCAGTCTGCCTACAGTATATGAAAGTGTACTGGTTTCAGATACACATATATATATATATATATTTATATATATATATATGCAAAAAAATACATTAATGCATCAGTTAGGTTTTATTAAAGTGTCAAAATCTGGAAATTCAATGTTGGGGTTACCAACACTCACCCCCACCCTCCTCACACCAACAGGCATCAGGGTGTGCCTTGGGGTCATCGGCCTTAACTCTCACCCCATTCAATGTGTAAACAAGATGAAATGAAACAGTATAGGAGAATGGGGTGAGAGTTAGGCCCAATGATCCCAAGGCACACCCCAATGCCTGTTGGTCTGTGGAGGGTGGGGGGTTTGGGGGTGGGGTGGTAGAGTTGGTAACCCTAACATTGAATTTCCCAGCTTCTGATGCTTTAATAAATCTCTAACTAATGCATTAACGTAGTTTTTTGCAATGAATTTCCCTTCTTTTCAGATAGTATAATAGTATGTGTGTTCATAGAATAAATTCAGCAGGTATCATAAAATGGCCATTTTTTAGAATTTTTTTCAGCAAATTTTCAAGCATGGCCTTTTGGGGACCCCACATCATGAATACTGGCACTGTCATTTCATTAATCTATCCCAAAAGTTAATTTCACAAAGAGGCTGCGCCATCCTTTGCAACTGGTGTGAAAACTTGTTTTGGTCAGGATGTGAAAAATGACAGCTGTATACTGTTCTTGAAGAGGTGTAAAAAATGGCAATGTTGAAAATCTGGAGTAAAACTATGAAAAATTGTCACAGTTACTCATGTGCATAGAAGCAGCAAGACACATGCTTCTAACGTGGTCATTTTTTGGAATTATTTCACCAAGTTTTCAAAATGGGTTTTTTTGAGTCCTCCCCTAATGAACACTGACACTGTTATTTTGTTAATCTGTCCCAAAAGTTGATTTCAGACAGTGACTGTGCTATTCTGTGCTGCAGGTATGAAAACACGTTTTGGGCAGGATATGAAAAATGACAGCTATACTGTTCATGAGGAGGTATGAAAAAATGGCAATGTTGAAACTCTGGAGTGAAAATATTAAAAATTGGCATAGTTACAAGCATACTTAGAAACACTGCTACACACGCTCATATCACAGTCATTTTGAGCCTTTTTCACCAATTTTCAACTTAGGGTCCAGAGAAGATTGTAGCTGATGAACTCCAGAGGTAAGTGTGGGATAAGGGGGGTGGTTCAGGGAATTGGGTGCAAAGAGGGAGGGTGGGGATGGGGGAGGGGTATTTGGGGAGACATTTTCTTTTTCCAGGTTTAGTAAAACAAAAAGACATCTGGAGATTATTTTTTTAACAGATACATTATATATTTGGGGACACTGGGACTGAGCTACCCAGTGTCCCACACTGTCAATGAGAGGGAGGCAACTGCCAATATGGGAATTGGGTACACCGCTTAAGGCAAGCATAACGGAGGGGAGAAAAATGACACTGCTAGGGGGGTACATAATAGGACCACTGGGAGTGGGCTCCCCAGTGTTCCACAATAATAGTGGGTAATTTCTACACAACTGGGGTCACTGGGAATGGGCAACACAGTGCCCCACACTGTAGGGGGGAAGGGGGCTACTACTGACACTGGGATTGGGCAACCTGCTGTTGGCAGAGATTGAAATTATTAATATTAATATTCCTCAGACCTCTTCCCCTTAGGAGACATAAAAGGGGAAAATCAAGTAATTATTAGGTAAACACTTGGGGTGGGATATTCAAAAGGGTTGCGCCATGCGCAATAGGGTTGCGCATGCGCAAGTCCGGAATTGCGCCATTCTGCGATATTCAGCAGGAGACAGTTGCACCACTGAAAACAGGCTGAGCAACAGCGCAATGCAAATGAAGGAATGTGCAACCGAAGGAGGTGGACCCATGCATAAACAGCGCAATGCGATATTCAAAGACTTGCGCAATGCATAACAGCGGATGAGCTGGAAGGTGCACCACGCCGGAAATGAGCCAAAATAAAAAGGCTCAAGGAAGAGGCGCAAGAACGCTACAGGAAAGCCACTTGAGGCAGGGAGGAACCGAGTGCGACAGTGAAAGAGTGCAGGCCAGGGAGTGCACAGAGGAGGAGAGGGACAAGGGAAGGTGTGTTGGGCCTCAGACTGCAGGGCCAGTAGGTGTACCCGGTGCAGTGGAGGCAGCAGGCAGGACAGCGGGGGTAGCACAGCAAGAACAGCCGGGGGGGGAACACAAGCCAGGGACATGGACAGTGCCAGCTTCCACATGGAAGCTGTAATGAGCGGGATGAGATGGCATGCTGCAGGGGGACGTGGCCGTGGAAGGGCCCGTTGGCTGTACGCCCCCAACAGGCAGTACCGTGCCCGTGTCAGCTTTGAGCTGTACACGGATGTTGAGATCATGGGCTGGTACCACCTGAACAGGGCAATAGTGAGGCGGCTCTGTGAGCTGTGCAGTGATGTGATGCAGGCACCCTCACGATGGAGTCACGCTCTGTCAGTGGAGACAAAGGTAACAGCCTGCATATGCTTGCTCACCACGGGTACCTTCCAGAGGCCGACCAGGGACACCACAGGCATAACACAGCCGGCCACGTCATGCATCCTCACCCAATTCCTCAGCGCACTGCTGCCACATGCTGTGGAGTACATCCATTTCCCCAGCACCACGGCAGAGCATACAGCAAACATGCAGGAGTTCCACAGGGTAGCACGTATGCCTGGCGTGCTAGGGGCAATAGACTGCACCCATGTGGCTATTCGCGACGCACCCGGCCCCGGCGCGAAGCCAGATACAGAAAACAGAAGGTTTTCGAGTGTCAACTGCCAGGTGGTGTGCGATGCCAGTGGGCACATAATCAATGTCTGTGCCACACACCCTGGCAGAGCACATGATGCCTTCATATGGTATCAGTCCACACTGTGCCATCGATTTGAGAGTGGGGACATCCCCACAGGCCACCTAGTGGGTGAGTACACATGTAGGAAGTTCATACTTGGGGCAAGGGTGGGAATGCCACAGGTGCCATGGTAGTGGCACACAGGGATATGGGCATTATGGACCTGAACATGATACTTAACACTACTATCTCCACACAGGTGACAGCGGATACCCCTCCATCCCTGGTTGCTCACACCGTACCGGCGCCCCATGACCCCATCGCAGCAACACTATAATGAGGCACACGCCGCCACATGCAACATTATCGAGCGGGTGTTTGGGATGCTTAAGGCACGCTTCCGATGCCTAGACACCTCCAGCGGTGCCCTACAGTACAGCCCCTCAAAGGCCTGTGGGATATTCCTGGCCTGTTGTACCCTGCACAACATGGTCAGAGACCGTGGGATAGCCATACAGATCGAGGAGGGGGACAGTGATGGGGATGCCAGTGACGCCGGTGAAGATGGTGATGAGCAGCCCCCCCTTGGACGGTGGGACCCCCGACTGATCCGGCAGGCCCAGCTGCACTGGGACACCATCACGGAGGAGCATTTTGCACCACACAGGTAAGTCAAGGGGCCATGTGCAACCAACACTGTCTAGGCGCAACCCACAGGCATGCAGGGTAACACACCAGGTGTGCATGACGGCAAGGGGAGAGAAGGGTCCAGGCACACAAACACACCATCAGGGAGGGTTGAACAGTCATCTGGACACACACACACACACACACACACACACACACACACCAGGCACAAAGCGTACACGGGTAGGTGCACAGCAGAGCAGGAACAGACATGCAAACACACAGATCAACGGAACACCCCCACCACCTGTACTGTCCAAGTACGTGTGTCAGATGCTGGGCACCCTTGCACCTTGGTGTACAGTACAATGCAGGCATCATCATGCACACGCACCTGTGGACAGCAGTTGGGTGGGTGTGCAGGTGGTCCATGTGTCGGCGTGTTGGGCAGGGCACCCACCAGTGCACTGCTCACCGTGACAGACATTGCACACAGGGCAGCATCAGACAGGGCCCGCACTGGGACACAGGTCACTTAGGTGGCACTGTGCCATGGCCACCTCAGATGCATGGGTGGCCCCACCATGACCCAGCAGCACTGGCAGGCTGATCATGGGCCACATGGGGTGGCACCGATGGACCACCAGGGGTCCCACTGAGCGATCACGACCATGTCCGCACAGGGGTGTGCAGCATGCCGAACATACCTGCACCAGGTGTGCTCGGGATGCCCACAGCAGAACCCGGCGTCGACAGGCTGGGTGTCACACGATGCCGGGAATGGGGAGTGGAGCGCAAGCTGTGTGGGGTGTGCGGTACAGGGGCACCTGACTGTGTGCCCAATGCAGCCACGACAGAGACCACTGCCTGGGTCAGCCTGTCAATGGCGGCGGTCACATCTGTCCGCATTCTGACCATCTCTGAAAGGATCAAAGCATTGTCCCTGCTGTGCCACTCCACAGCCACGCACAGTGCCTCCATGGATGTTGCCACCCACCTCTGCTGCTGTACTGATTCCTGCAGCAGGCGGGTGCGCTCATCAAATGGGTCCTCTGCCACATCGGCATCCTGTCCCCCAGGGTATGGAAGGTCCTGATGCTCAACACCCCTTGAGGGTGGGCGCTGTCCACCAGGACCAGATATGGGCATGTCAACAGGTGGTGTGCATGTCCCACCGCTGGACCCTGTAACCCCAGACCTGGTGGATGACTCCAGCTGCTGCCCCTCCAACTGCTGTGCCCCAGGGACCACTCGTTCCACTGCTGTGGCCACAACAGTGCCAGAGATCTGCACAGACACCGATGCTGCCCCACCGGTGCTGACAGGCACAGCCTGGGACTGTGCTGATGTGCTGGCACACAAGTTGGAACCAGCTAGGTCCAGGGGCACATGCTGGCCTGCTGTGTGTCCGTTATGGGGACACACACATGTCACTGCCCATTGCAGTCCTTGCATCATCAATGGTGCAGGTACGTGCAACAGCCACAGTCACAGCGTGCTGGCATGCTTGCATGCCAGACTGCTGAGACACAGGCTGTGCACCCCCCACACCTGACTCACCCACAACAGAGGTGGCAGCCAGGCGTGCATGCTGGTGCAGTGCAAGCTGGCTGACGTCAGAGGTGGATGGACCCTCCTCCAACTCTGGCAGGTCTTCCTCACTGCATCATCCCACCACCACCATCCCCTGCAGACGAACAGGATCTGTAACAGAGAGTGAGGACATGTTAGTGCATGTGATCAACCCCCCCCAACACCACCACCATGTCATACCGTGCAGTGATGGGCTTCCACCTGTCTGGAATCCACCTCCTGGTACGCCCTCTATAACACTTCGCTGCATTGCTGCAGCCAGTCGGTTCTCAGCCGGAGTCAGCTCCGCCACCGCTGGCTGGCCCCCGCCTGTGCCAGCGCGTGCTGCCCCCGAGGGCTGCCACCTTCTCCTTCACCCTTCTGTGGTCTGTCCCTACCTTCTTTTTGCATTCCTGCACGGAGCGCTGGTGGCTTCCTTACAGGTTCACCCCCCGAGCTACCCCCTCCCATGCAGCCGCACAGGCTTGAGGGGTGCCACGCCATCCACTCAGTAGTGGATCCTTTTCCAGGTAGGCCTGGAAGAGTGACTGTGTCTCCGCCATGGTGAAGTTGGGCCTCCTCCTTCGCCCACCATCCTCATCCTCACCTTGGCTCTGCTCGGTCATGTCGGTCTGTATGGGTGGAAGTGGACACCTGTCACTGTGCAGTCTACAGCGTTATCCCATGACCATTGGCCAGAACATCACACAGCATGCAACTCACCTCTCACCTGCAGTACCCGAGTCTGGCCAGTGCAGCCCACTGTCGCGTATATATAGCACAATACATGCAAATTAGGAGTGGCGCAACTTTAATGACATGCTAATCGCGCCACTGCACCTTTGAATGGCTGATCAGATGATTTTCATGTGTTGGCTGAATATTGCGCCGTTGCGCTTTGAGCAATACGGTTGAGCCGGCTGAGCCAATGGCGCATTTCTGTGACTGCATAGTACACCGCATTGTGCATGCCCAGGTAGCTTATGCAGGCGTCTGCCGCACTGATGATGTGCTGTGCGCGATCAGCAATACAGGACCCGGACACCATTGTGCCAGTGGCGCTACAGCGCGCTGGTCACCATATGGCGCTGTGGCACAACTGCGCAATAGTCCACTATGGCACTGGCATGCAGGTGACTGATCGCGCAGGACATGTAGACATCCAATGGCGCTGTGCGTGGCCTTGCGCCACTGACCCATGACCTTGTGCCTGACCTTTGCCCCCTGGCACTGTACGTCTGGCATGTGTACGGCTCTACTGCGCTGTTCAGTGACAGCGCGATATGGACCGACGGCGCTGTACGAACAGTGCGATAGGCACTGCTGGAGTTGTATTGCGCAACATTTCCACGTGGGGTTGCCGCGCTGTGGAGTGCCATATTGCCACTGTACAGCTTGAGAATGGCACGCAGGAGAGCTCCACAGTGGGGGGCCTTGGAGTTGGCAAACCTGGTGGCTGTGGTGGAGCCTCACCATGGCACACTGTTTGGGGGGACTGCCCCTGCAGGTGGCATGTACCCATGTGTGGCAGCAGGTCACCACTGCCCTGGAGCAGGCCACTGGGCGGAGGAGGACCCCTGAGCAGTGCAGGCACTGCTACAGTGACCTGTGGAGGAGGGAGCGTGCTCTGCTGGAGCGCCTCAGGTCTCGTGCCAGGAGGGGCATTGTGCCTAGGCCAGGTGGGTGTGCTGTGTATGCACTGGTATTGTCCGCTTGGGTGACTGTGTAATGTGACCTGTGCATGGGGGTGGGTTGGGCTATGGTTTGTTGTGAGGGTGTTTGCAGGTGTGTGCTGTTTGGGTCTGGTTGTGTGGGCAGGCACACTCAATGGGGCAAGGGGCTGTCTGCTTTGGGATCTCATTGATGTGTTTCTCTTCATTTGTCTCCCACAGGCATGGCGGAGTTGAGGCGGGCACAGGCTGAGGCCTGGGATGGCAGTGCCAGGGTGGCTGGCGGAGGAGGTGTGCCACAGCCACAGCTGCAGCAGCAGCCACAGCCACAGCAGCAGCAGCTGCAGCCACTGCAGCACCTGCAGCAGCGGCTTGATGAGGGTGAGTGTCATTACATCATGGATGCTATTGCATGCTGGGGGGGCACGGCCACCTTCCATGGATGACACTACCATGCACGCAACATGTGACAGTCATCACTGTCCAGTGGCACTGCATGTGTGTGTGCATCACTGGTGGTCCATGCATGCACTGGGCACATGGCTGTGGCACTGCCATCCCACCACAGAGCCACATCATTGGGCAGCCTTGGTTGTGCTGTGATGGACATGGGCGGTGTGTGTGTGCAGTGGTACACATGGCTGTTGATGCCTGGTTGGGCATGTCTTATGCACGGTCACTGTGGGTAGGTGCAGTCCATCACAGGAGTGGGGCACTTGGCTGTATGCCATGCTTGATGGGTGGGATTCAGGGATGTGGACAGTCACAGCCATTGACTCTGATCCCTTGTCCTAGGTATCCGGATCCTGCACCTGATGGACCGGGGCCTGCGGAGGCTCACTCAGGTGGCCATCGACACACACACCATTCTCCTGCACTTGCAGCAGCATGGGATGCGGCGCTGGAGGAGGCCACGGGCACAGCACCAGGCAGGAGGAGGGCAGGCTGCCAGGCGATAGCTGAACGTCAGCGAACCCCACCTTCCCTCTCCCGGTTGTTCACCCCTGCCCCTTACCCACCCCTACCTCATACCCATAGCCCCATCCCTGCTTTGTAAATATGTTGTTGTTTGTTGTTCTTGTTATGCATCTTATTATTACATTTATATTTTGATAGGAATACTGTGGAGGTCGCTGATTTGCAGCCAGCTATAGGTGCTCAGTTGCAGTGGTGTGCATGGCATCTGGTGTGGTATGGTCATGGGTATGTGTGTGTGTGTGTGGGGGCGGTGTCTCTGGTGTGGTGAGGCTTCCAGTCAGTATTGCCTTGTGCTGCCACCCACTGCTGGGTGCTCATGGTGGGTGTGGCTTGTATGGTTCTGTGGTTCACGTGGTTGCAGTGTGCTGAGGGGGGGGCCTGGTGATTCCTGCAGTGCTGGTCACTGCGCATGGGTGGTGTCTTGGGGTCACAGTGCTGGGTGTGCTGTGCACAGGGGGGGGTGCTGGACACTGGGGTGCTCCGCCCCCTTTGTGTGCCAGTCTCAGGTTGACAGTGGGTGTGCTGCAGTAACACGACCGGGATGTGCTTTGTTTGCTTGTCCCCATGGTCCAGTGGCTGTTCCATCCCTCCCCCAGTTATGCTGTGCTTGGGGTGTGGGGGCACATTGTTGGTTTGGCAGTGTGTCCCTGTGCCCATCTGTGGCATGTGTGGTGGGCCCCTGCCTACCTCCCTGGTTGTGCAGTTCCATTGCTATGCTGCTGGGGCCTCTTTGCTTGCGCTATGGCGCCTCTGGACTGCTCAGCTGGGCCGCCTTTGTTGCGCTGTGGCGCATCAGCTCTGCTCAGCTTCCCCTTCCTGGTTGCGCTATGGCGCAGGCTGTGCAATATTCAGACACTGGCTGCTTGCGCAATTTGTCTTGCTCCATGTTTGAATATCGCATGTGTTGCGCATGTGCGCAATTGACTTGCGCTTGCTCCTGCTGTTGCGCACTTTTTGGGTGCAGTTTGAATATCTGGCCCTTGGTGTTTACCTAATTGGAGGCCGAGGAACCCATTTCTGGGGTCTGTGTGCCTCATAAATGAGCAGGGGCTATTGCCTGCAAATCCCCTCCTCCCATACTGTCACACGGCCAAGGTACTGTAATGTCAGGATTCTGCTGCAATTTGTGGCATGCACTACCACCCAAAAAATATATTTTGGGACCACGTGCCCAACAAATAATGACAGGTGCATGTTCCTCCGCCCCAGATTAGGTAAACACAAGTATTAGTGTTTACCATGGGGCAGTATTTTTTAAAATATTTAAGTTTTCCACCCCCCACTAACTACAAACAAGATGGTAGAAATAGGAACTGAAAACTGAAATTGCGAACAGTAAAGTGCGAATGGTAAATGACTTTTACCAGTTGAACATTTACTGTTTGAACGGTAAATGGCATAGACCATTCCAACATTCACAGTTCGAACAGTAAACTGTGAATGGTAAATGACATTTACCATTTGCAATTTACTGTTCAAATGGTAATTGTTATTTACAGTTTGAACAGCCTGTTGTGCATCTATCAAAAAAACCATAATAATTCAAAATAATACGTAATGATAATACATTTTAAACCAAACCATCTAAAGGCACACCCTTGGCACACACACCATCATCCCTGAAAATATCAGAGGCAGACTTAATTCTGTGTGTGCAATACAAGAGAGCAAAAAATCCCATGTTATCCTATGGGGGAAAAAGTTCCTTTTTGCTTTTTTGACCACATTAAATCTTTGAAACAGTAATTGCTGCCATCATGAAACTTTCCACATTTTGTGACACTGGCAACATGACAGCACTTATCAATGTTTGTGTTATTTGGTTGAAAAGTGACAAAGTTATTAAGGTGCAGACATTGAGATTTAACATCAAAAGACTGTACCAACCATATATATATATGTATAGAGAGACAGAGAGAGAGAGATACTGTATATATGTAGTTATTGACATAATGCATTTATTAATATGTATTTATGATACTAATACATATTAGCAGCACAACATGTATTCATGCTACTAATATGCTCATACTAATAATATGCTCATGGTAATGTTTAAATGTGAAACCTGACTACACAGAGTTTATGAATACACTGAGCTTATGGATCTAACTAGTAATATGCACACTAATAATATGCTCACCAAGAGTTAGCATCAAGGATGTTCTGGTACACAATCTTTTTGGTAAGGCACAAAGTGAAAACATTGGGAACTGGCTACCAGCGAAATCAAAGCCAAACCAAAGGGGTTACACAGATGCAAGCACTGCAATATTTGCAATTATGCAATACAAGGCAACAAATTCAAACACCCACACACAGATAGAGAAATTGATATCAGAAAAGGTATCAGTTGAACACCACATTTGTAGTTTATGTGCTGTGGTGCACATATAGGCTATTGTGTGTGGGTAAAACAAAGAGGGTGCCCAATTAAAAGTGAACCTATTGTCTGAGCCCAGACCAAGGCATGTGGGTTGCTTGGAGAAAAAGGCTGGGGGGAGGGGGAAGGGAATGAGGTCAGCAAGAAGGGGCGGAGCTATGAGGTCAGAAGGGGAGTGACGCGAAAAGAGGGGATTGGAGGGGAGAAGAGAGACAGGGGTCAAGCTATCAGGGTATTTAAGGACCAACACAAGCACATGAGCTCGCAATTTTTGCTTGAAGAGTTTTTTCTCTAAAAAGCACATCAGTTTTTGGAATTTTTGGCAAGTTTCTTTTATAAGAAGGCTGTTTATTCTGAGTTACGAATTTATATAAGAAGCCAGTGTGCTAATTTTCCTTAATCTAATGATTTGGAGTACTGTGGTAAGTTGCTAGAGGTAATATAGAGTGTAACGGTGCAGTAAATACGGCGAGTGATTTTGTTGCTGAGAAATACAAAAAATAAAGATACATATGAATAGATAGGCAATTGACAGAGTACAGGCCTATGGCACATTCATAAAGTAGAAAAAATGGGCAGACTGGATGGGCCTTGCAGTCCTTATGTGCCGTCAACTTCTATGTTTCTATGTAAAGGCTCAACAAGCTACCTGAGAACCCCGAGTGAGTATTTACAGAGTTTCAGCATGAGGTAAGTGGAACTGTGAGGATGGAAGTGCTTGGTACTGCTATGAGAGCGGCTGGGACAGGAGCATTATAAAGTTGTTGTTGTGTGGATACTCATCAGGTCGAGGACAGCATCAAAGTTAGATATCAGTTGTTGCGTCAGGCAAGGAGTGAATCCATTTCGAATTCTTGTGGCTAGTGCCTGCTACTGGATCAGTTAAGCTTTTAATTCATGCTGTTCCGCTAAATTTTTTACTGCAACTCCTTTAGGTTTGTTTTGTGTAGTTTAGCCGTGGGGATGCCTGTCAGGACATGGAGTCCAAGCGGGAAAAAAGAGAAAAGTTTTGGCCCAGTGTTTTAAGACAGTGAAAGGGATCTCTTAGCCCATGCTCCTGCCTCAGAGGGATGAAAGAGGGGAGAAAGTCAGAGAGGCTGGATGGCCGTCGCAATCAGGGTGCGGCACTGAGAGAAGCAGGGTGGACAGGCTGTGCAGTGGAGTGGGGAGAGCTCATTTCTAGAGCCCCCTTGAAAAAAGGAAATGGCAAGGCGGTTTAACAGCCAGTCAGGGTGGAACGGGAGATGGGCCACACAGAGCTAGGCCCAACTGGCGGGCCATGTGGTGATGGCATCTGAAATCATCACCACATGGGCGCTTAAACCTGAGGGGTGGTTTCTGGTCGCAGGGATGTAGGAGCGCAGTTTTTGTACTAAAGAAGGGGATCGATTGGGGCATAAGGTTTTGTGCTGCTTGTTGGGTATGAATATGTATGAAAAAATATGATGATGAAAGCAAGGGAGGGAGCATATAATGGAGGGCTAGGTGGGCCCAATTTCCAAGGGACAGCAGCCTGCCATGCAGCCCGCTAAAGCGCAGAGGACAGGATGAGTGCAGCTGGTGCAGACTGCTGACAGAAAGGGAGAAAACAGGAGCAAAAAAATAAAATAAACAAAAGAAAATCATGGATATGGGGGGCACACATGCGGGCAACTCTGGCAGAAAATCAGATGGCATGGTGTAGGGGTAAGATGCCAGGACCTTGTGGTGCCACGCCTAGAAGGGGAAGGAAGGCCCTAGAACTCCACAAGTACTTTGGGGGCCTGAGAAGACAAATTGGGGGTGGTTCCAGGACGAATGGCCAGGATATAAGCCTACCATCCTTGCTAGGGCACTGGCAAGTTGAGGTCCTAAAGTAACTGTGTGTTGTGTTTTCTGCAGGTAAAGAAGGCATTATGGCACCAAGAAGAATAAGCCCAGCAAAGAGCAATGCTACAGGCAGTGATGGAGCTGGTGAGTAAGGCAATCTGGCTTTTGGAGGTAGTGGACCCGCCTGCCCTGTGCAGGGCCGGAAAACAGAAAGGGGGCAGGCAGCCAGGGGGAAAAGAGGGCAAGAGAGTGCCACAGGCTCCAGTCCCACCCAGGCCAGTGTCTGCAGCGCTGGTGGACTCGATACCAGAAGACCCAGAATCTATTACAGCCCCAGCTCCTGGCCCGGTGCCCCCCCATCCCGCTTCCACTTCCAGCTATGCAGGTTCCAGCAGCCACTCCTGCCAGGAAGTACCTCTACCTGCAGTGCCAGCTCTGGAAAATGCTCAGATGATCCCACCAGTAGGGCCCAGCCCGCAACTGGACAACCAGACAGGAAACCACAAGGTCACACTGGAGAGTAGTGTAAAAGAATATGTAGAGCAGATGTTGAAGGTTATAGGAGACAGCAGTTTGGGACAGTTAGAGAAAGAACTGGGAGACATTAAGAACAAGAACAAAGGGGGGGAGCGGAGGGTGGCGCAACAGGGGAAAAGTGCCTGGGGGCTGAAATAGGTGCACCCGGAGTCAGGATAGGTGACCATGTTCTGGTAGCTGCAAAAGAGAAAATCTGGAATGGGGAGTTTGTGGATATATTTGTATTGGCTAACATAAACAATTTGGATAAATATGAAGAAAAGGAAAGTTTTTAAAAAAAGAACATGGCCTCAGTGATAGTGTTATTGGGAAAGGGAGAAGAGAAGTCAATGAAAGGGAAGACATGGGATAACTGGGCCATGGGTTTTACATACTATACAGCAATAGTCATTAAAAAGAAGCCGAAGCTGGCCACGCCATTATTGACCTATTCGCTAATCATAAAGAATGCATATAAAAAAAGAGGCACAGAGTTGGTTGAAATATGATGAGAAATTCTGGAAGAGAATGGCTCACTTTGGGGATGTGAAGTGGGATTCCATACAGATTGACCTATGGTTGGAAATTTGTATGGGCATGTCCAACAGTGCAGGTGACAGGGATAAGAAAGTGGAGGCAGGGCAAAAGTGCTGCTGGGGTTTCAACCAGGGGTATTGCTCATGGCCCAACTGCTGGTTTAGACATGCTTGTTCACGGTGTGGGGGCAGCCACCCAGCAACTAAGTGCTGGACCAATTGGGAGAAGGGCAAGGCCACACATGAAAATGCATACAGTCAGCCCTTTCGGTGAAACCAGCCCACTTTTAGGGGGCATCAGTGGGGGAGGGGTAACAGGGGCAGGAGGTGGGGGGGCAGGGGCCAATACCATTACACGAACATATGAACATATGAAATTTGCCAGGAGATAAAGGCCTAGAGGTCTATCAAGTCTGCTCGAATGGGCTGCTAGCACCCCTTATTCTGCATCTGCCTCTCCCTTCCACCCTTCCCGTTCATTGACCCTCCCCCTTGCCCTGTCCCATCCCCTTTTGAAGCAGTCCACTGTTCTACTGGATACCACTTCAGCAGGTAATGCATTCCACCCAGCCACCACCCTCTCTGTAAAAAAGTGTCTCCTCATCTCCCTCCTGAACCTTCCCCCCTCCAGTCTCATATCATGGCCCTTGGTGTCCCTCCCCTCCCTTACTTTGAACAGCCCCTCTGTACCTGTCTTGTTTATTCCTTTCATGTACTTAAATGTTTCAATCATGTCCCCCTGTCCGTCCTCTCCTCCAGCTAGTACATGTTCAGTTCCCTCTGCCTCCTCTCGTATGATAAGTCCCCCAGCCCTTTGATCATCTTTGTCACATGGCACTGCACCCCCTCCAGTAACTTAATGTCACTTTTCAGATACGGGCGCCAGTACTACGCACAGTACTCCAGGTGTGGTCTAACTAATGACCTATACAGTGGCAGAATCACCTCTTCCCTCCTCGAGGATATACCCCTTGCAATACAACCCAGCATTTTGTTGGCCTTTGCAGCTGCCTTCCTACATTGTGCCGAGTTGTTCATTAACCCTGTAATGAGCACCCCAGATCCTTCTCCTCCTCTGTCTGGGCTAGCTGCACTCCCCCCAACTGGTAACTCATCCTTGGGTTCTTCATCCCAAAATGCAGCACCTTGCACTTTTTGGCATTAAGCTCCAGTTGCCAGGAGTCTGACCAGGTTTCAAGCTTTGCCAGATCATCCTGCAACCCCTACCATCCCCCTAGGTCATCCACCACCGCTCCTACCTAGGTATCATCAGCAAACAGACTGATCTTGCTATTGATGTCCAATGATATGTCTGCAATGAATATCCCAAACAACATTGGTCCCAACACCGAGCCCTGTGGAACACCGCTCGTCACTACCCTTGGGTGTGAGAGCTCCCCACCCACCACCACCCTCTGTTGCCTTCCCTGAAGCCAGTTCTCTACCCATCTCACCAGCTTTACACCCTTCCCTGTGCCTTCTAACTTACTTCCCAGCCTTCCATGCAGCACTGAGTCGAATGCCTTACTGAAGTCCAGATACAGGACATCCACACTATGGCCCCTGTCCAGTTGCCTAGTTACCCAGTCATGGAACTCCACCGGGTTGGTTTGGCAGGATCTGCTATGTATGAAGCCATGCTGTCTGCTGTCCTGTAGTCCTTTGGCCTCTAGGAGGGCCACTAGCCTCTCCTTCAGGATAGTCTCCATTAGCTTACCCATGATGGATGTGAGGCTCACTGGTCTGTAGTTTCCCAGTTCATCCTTGGGGTCACCCTTGTGGAAGGGCACCACACGAGCCATCCTCCAGTCCCGGAGTGTAGTGAGGCATTAAATAGATCTGCCAAAGGTTCTGAAAGGACCTCTGCCAGCTCCTTCAGTACCCTGGGGTGGATGCCATCTGGGCCTGGTGCCTTGTCCACTCTCAGTGCCTTCAAACCCTCCCGAACTCTGCCATCCATGATTTCCCCATCTGTCCCCCTCCCTGTTTCTGCCATTTTCCCCCCTTGGGTGTCACCCCCTCTTCTCCTTAGCAAATACCAAGCAGAAGTAATCATTTAGTGCTTCTGTCTTATCTCACCCTGCTTCCACCCAGCCTTCCTCCATCTTAATCCTTACTATGTGGTCCTTACAGCTCCTTTTCTCCCTGATATATATAAGGACGTCCTTTTCCCCCTTCTTAATGCCTTGTGCCAGCCTAAGTTCCATAGTTGTCTTGTCTCCCCTTACTGCCCTTGTCACCTCCTTCGATTCCATCAAGTATTCTTCCCTGTCCTCCCCCCTCCCTGTTTTCTTGTGTCTCTGAAATGCAGCTCTTTTCCTCCTTACCTTTTCTAAGACCTCCTTGCTCAACCAGCTCAGTTTCTTAGCCCTAGCCTTCTTGCTCTTGGCCTTGCAGTGGGTTTTGGTTGCCTCCACTATCCCCAGTTTATGAATTCCCACCTCTGATTAGTGTCCATACTAGACTGAATTCTGGACAGGTACCCTTTTACCACTTCCCCTATCCTCCCAAAGTCGGCCCTCCAGAAGTCCAGCACTCTTGTGCCAGATTCCACTCCTTCTTTGCCCATATCCAATGTGAGCCATACTGAGTGGTGGTCACTCCCTGACAGCAGTTCATCCACTGTAAGTTCTCTCACAAAGTCCCCATTTGCCAGCACAATGTCAAGGGTAATCCCTAACCTGGTTGGTTAACTGACCATTTGCAGCAGGAAGCTGTCCGGGGAGGCATCCAGCAGTACTTGCTCCCTTCTGTTCCTGGTTGTTGGGGTACTCCAGTCCACTCCTGGCATGTTGAAGTCCCCCACAATCACCACACTACCCTTCTTGCAGGTCATCCTTATCTGTTCCGCTAGTTCCCTGTCTAACACCTCCATCAGAGATGGCGACCTGTACATCACTCCCATTCTGAGAATCCTATTCTTGGAATTCTGGATTTGCATCCAAAGTGACTCCATACTATCCTCCTCCCCTTCCTCCCTTACACACTTCAGTCCTTTCTTCACATATAGTGCCACACCCCCTCCTTTCCCAATCACCCTGTCCCTATGAAATAACCTGTACCCTGGTACAGACAGGTCCCACTCATTGTACTGGGTGGCCCATAGGGTTGTCAGAACCCTCTGAAGTTCTGGGTTCTAGTTCAAGTCTAGAACTTTTGAAAAAGTTCTAGGGTTCTAATCTTTTTTAGACATTTTTAGAGCTCAAACCCTATTTTTTAATTGTGCTGCAAGTAATGAAGATAGTAATGAAATACATGTAAAGGAAAGACTGTTTAATATAAGGGGGAGAGAAATGATCATGTGTGACATTGCTAGGAATACAACTAGGTTTATCTATGGTTTCTTCTATTTGCTAAAGCCAATAACTTAATATGTAACAGGCCCACCCACCCACCCATATGTTAAAAGTTTTCCTGCTGCAGCTGCATCATAGTTCCTTAGTGAAAGAAAGAGGACATTAGCCATTTATGTACTCAGTTATATATACTCATTGTCATGAATTATTAGAAAAAATAACCAATGTTACCTAATTTCAGCTATTTGCTGCTTTGTGTTTTAAATGAGTAAATCAAAAGTTGCTATGTTTAAAAGGAAGCTTTTATAACAAAGTCAAGCCAAGGTACTGCAGCCGCAGCACATGGAACTGTTGCAAAACATATTATGTCATAAAGTAGTCAGTCAAGACATTTGAATAAAAAAAAATATGCCATTGTTGCTGGCAAAAAATGCATGCAATTTACTAAGATAATGCATACATATACCAACGTTCTTGTTGGCAAATTGAAGTAATACATACAACTTTCTAAGATGATGTATTTTTCCAGCTGATACATCAATAAAATCTGTATTTCAGTCACATAAATAAAAAAAGTGGTTTCCTCACCACATACTAACTTAAGGAACATTTAATGTAGCTGCAGCAGTTGGCATGTGATGTTTAAGGGACAGTGTCTGTCAACCCATTATGTATCAAATTATCACTACTTGTAAAGTAAAAACGCTGTATGATAGGTCACATTCTATGAAAACTGATGAAGCAGATTTTCTTTTATTTCTGATTCCTTTATTTTTTTTTTTAAAGGGGACAGGACATTTGTGCTAGGTGGCAGCAGTTTGCAATGTATTTAATAATAAAAAAATATATATATATATCTATAGTAGGTTCCACAGTGGGCAATCGGTGTAGCCCTCCCATACCATCAGTCTGTCATCATCTTTTTCCTCACCATCCCCAGCCAATCACGAATCTGTAAACGAAAGGACTAAAACAACACCCACCTTTCACCTCAGCACCCATTCCACTTTTCTTCCACCACCCTCATCCATGCAGGAGCACCCATACGACTCTTACACCGATGTGTTAAAACCAACCCACAACCCTCACCCCTCTCAAGCATGTATTCCACCCTCCTCCCTAACCAAAATGTTTAAACTACCCCCACACTTAGTCATGAACTATCATTCATGTCACCCTTCTCCGTCCCTCACCCATGTTAAAACCCACTCCTCCAACCATCACCCATGTACTAACAACTATGCCATGTTTCTCCCTCCTGCATCCATGTTAAAACCAACCCCCAACCCTCACCCATGCACTAGCATCCATGCCATCTTTCTCCCTCTTGCATCTATGTTAGACGAACCTCCAGCCCTTTCCCACCCTCCAGCACCCATTCTACCCTCCTCCCCCTCTCAAATGCTAAAACTACCACATGCTTATTCAAGAAAAATGAAACTCTTGCCTACAAATGAGCCATACTTAACTGTTCCTTAATAAACAACACTTATGTGAAAAACTGTCTTTTCAATTGCTTTCTTCTTATGGACAACATTCTGTACAGTCCTCTTCATGGAACCAGTAATTTGAGAGTTGTTGCTATTATGCTATGGTCTGTGTACAACAGAATGTTAAACACAAGCTATTGTGGTATGAGACCTATGCTTACAGAATATGTGCTCGACCATGACATAGGTAAAACTCCAGATGACTCTGTTTCCCGGAAGAGACTTGTAACAGGATGCTTCCCACAGAAACGTAACAATACAAAAGACAGTTTTTCCCATAATTTTTTATTCAGTAAGATACATTACATATGGATAATTTTGGTTTATGGCTAACATTTCTGTAATTGAAAAAATAATAAACAGCTACCAATTAGAACACATTGTTTTGTCCTCTTTAAAATTGAAAAATAGACCACCCCCAGTCCCAGCCCATACTGATGGACCCCAAAGTCACAGAAGGTAAACCCAAAAATATATGTTTGCACTTTAACTATAAATAATATGATACAGAAATGATTGACATGACAGTGCCCCTTTTATGCCAAATGTGGGCCTGTTGCCACTGATGTTAAAATTGCCCTGTATATAAAACTTGTTGACTTTAGACCCTAGCTACAAAGCAGTTTGCCATGAAATGGTGAAAGCTTTGTGGGGTATATAGTCCAAGGTAGTAGATCGAGAAAGGGGAGAGACAACCAAAGTCATCACAGTCTGTAAAAGTTTCCTTTTTTGGTGCAGACAGACTATGTTCCACACAGTATTTACCAGCCACCACCATCTGAGTTGTCATCACCATCAACATCCACAACATCAATCACTTCAGGATCAGTTTGTATACTCTTGTAGGGATACGAAAATCTTGACTTATTAACTTTAATAAAAGTTAACATGTGTACATTTTCTGTCAGCAACCTATTTCTGGTGTCTGTCACAATATTGCCAGCTGTACCAAACATGAGTTCTGAAGAGACACTTGTTGCAGGACAACCAATATATTTACAGGCTTCATCATACAGCTCTGTCCAAATTGACATTTTTGATCTCCAGTATTCAAAAAGGCATGCATCAAAAGGAATAGGCAGTTCTTGCAGGTAACTGTCTACCATGATGGACAGACATCGCTCAGAAGAGGAATCAGCATAAGCTGGTATGGCAGCAATTTGGCAAAGGTTTTGCCACAGATTTAGCTTGCTACTAAGGGTTGAAGAAGTGGCAGTTGTGGAACAACTACTGTTAATGTTTGGTGACGTTTCCAGTTCTGTATCCCTTTGTGTAGATAACACAAAGATCTGCAACAGAGCTGATACACAAGGTGGGATGAAAGGATGAGAAGGGACTTGGCAAGGTTAGAGGAATGGTCAAATGTATGGCAGCTTAGATTCAATGCTAAGAAGTGCAAGGTAATGCACCTGGGAAACAAAAACCCAGGGGAAGCGTACACAATGGGGGTGAGATACTAACAACAAAAAAAATGGAAAGGGACCTGGGGGTAGTCATATCAGATGACTTAAAGGTGGGCAAGCAATGTGAGAGGGCAGTAAGGAGGGCTGGGGGGATACTGGAATGCATAGGGAAAGGCGCCACCAGTAGAAAACAGGAAGTTGTTATCCATCTGTACAGACAGCTGGTGAGACCCCATCTGGAGTACTGTGTGCAGTTCTGGAGACGCAGTCCCCACAAGGACATAGACAAGATGGAAGCTGTCCAGAGGACGTCAACTAAAATGGTGCAGGGTCTGCACCAGAAGACATATGAAGAGAGACTAAAGAAGCTTAATATGTATAGCCTCGAGGAAAGAAGGGAGAGGGGGGACATGATAGAAATGTTCAAGTACCTCAAGGGAATCAACAAAGTCCAAGAGGGTAGCATCTTTCAAAAAAAGAGATGTGCAAGAACAAGGGGACACAATTTGAAGATAGAGGGAAGGTGGCTCAGAGGTACTGTAAGAAAGTATTTTTTCACAGAGAGGGTTGTGGATGCATGGAACGGCCTTCTAGAGGAGGTTGTGGAGTCAAAAACAGTGGTTGAATTCAAGTAAGTATGGGACAGTCTTAATGCAATTCTAGGGGGTGGGGTAGAAAGATGTAGGCTGCTGGTTAACTAGGATCTGCAGCTTATCCATTAGGTAGGGAAATGGGCAGACTGAGTGGGCCAAGTGTTCCTTATCTGCCATCAAATTCTATGTTTCTATGTTTCTATGAAGATGAATCTGCATGTTGTGGTGATGACAACCTGAGGGTACTGTGCGTGTCTGTGTTTGACTCCTGCGAGTGCTGCAGCTCATCTAGCAACAGACATTTGTACTGCTCTATATCACCTGTTTTTGGAAGATGTATAGCCTTGAACCTGGGATCTAATAGAGTTGTAAGGATGTCATGTTTTGATTTCGTCATTGCAATTCATTTGTCATTGGTTTTGAAGCGCTTGCTCATTCTCTTTAAGAGATTCCCATGAAACAGGTGACATGTTGTCTGAGCTTCAGATCCGTCTTTTTCTGTTTGTAGATTCAGAACACTAAGATGATGTGAAATCAGCATTATGAGTGGGATAGCCTGACTCACAGATGCACTTTCAGAAGACATGTCCCTTGTGGCTGTCTCAAAAGGAGCTAGGATGCAGCACACTGTCTCCATTAATTTCCTCTGCAGCACAGACAGCATAATGCCATCTGCAATAATGTAACTGGGAGCAATACTCATGTACAGCTTGCTTTTGCTCCAAGAGGCACTGCAGCATATAAAGCGCTTGAGTTCCAATGAGTGGAAACATTTTGAATCAGCTTTTGCTGGGGCAGCTTGTGTTTTTTTTGCAGTTCGGACAATGTACGTATAGCCTTGGTTGAATGTGAAAAGTGAGTCACAATTTTTTTTTGCAAACAGCAATCATACCATCCACTTATGTTTCATTGCTGAGAAATTCCCGTGACAACTAAATGTAAGCAATGTGCAAAGCAAGAAGCATGCATAAATCCTCCATCCTGTACTGCTTTCAAGAGGTTGGCTCCATTGTCACTTACTATGAAGCCACATTTTTGACCGTGAGAATAAACCCATTCGTCAAAGAGGTCATTTAGTTCCCCAAAATGTTTGCAGCTGTATGACTTTGCCCAAACTTCTTTATATGCAGCAACGCCATCTTCTGGGGTGTCTTTGTTTTTGAAGAACCACAAGAAAACGTGACCCAATAAGTGGTAAGGGACATGTAATCTACATTTTGAGTGCTGGTCCACATATCTGTTGTGACATGAATAACCCCACCCTCCGCAGTTTTAAGTGCAAGCATCACTATCTCTTTTAAAGCCTGATAAATGTTTGGGATTTCAAAATAGGAAAAGTACCTTCGATAAGGAACACTGTAACGAGGCTCTGCTAGTTTCAAGAGCTCCCTAAAATCCTCATGATCTACCAAAGAGTATGGGAGAAGGGCTCCAGCTAACAGTTCACCAATTCTGTGATTAAGATGAAGGGTCTTTGGATGATTTTTAGTAAAGGTATTCTTCCTTTCAAATGCCTGAGACAGTGTTAGCTGTTTACAACTTGTCCCTGCTGGTTTATTATACACCGTGCTTAGATTGGCAGATGGACACTGGGATGGTGGACTAGGACTTATACATTCAGTGCCATCACTGGAAGTGCAACTGGTACTAATGGTGCTGGCATTGGTGATAACAGTGATCCTAGGGCTGGCAGTGGTTCTGTCCACATCAAGTTCAGACAATTCAGTATCCATTTCAGATTCCTGACCCTTCTCACTTGCGGTCTGGAAGATAGAGGACATGGGTTTTGGATGATCAAGCAAAACTGAATGCTTTTTCAGATGGTGTTTTAGAGCTGTAGTGCCAAGGCATGACACAACTTTACCACGTCTTACACTCTGTTTAAACAAGGAACAAATTGCTCTGCATGGATCAGTTTTACTGAAAGAGAAATAATTCCACACCTCAGATGTGACAGATTTTGTTCGAGTGCAAGAAAGATAGCTAAAGACTGTTTGCATCTTTTCACCTGTCCTAACAGAACTCTGGACATGCTCCTTGGTGCTAGAAGAGTGGGCAAAAGACTCTGATGGATTTTCATTGCCAGCCAGCACAGAAGTGGTGGATTCAATGGATATGTCCTTTTCATTGCCAACAGTGCTGGATGTATTTGCAAGTGCACTACCTGATTCATTGTCAGCAGACTTGCTCATTTCACTTTGTTGAGGAAGTAATGATACGTCGCAAGACACAACAGTGTTGGACTGAGACAAAGAGCTACTGTCTGAGTCTGAGTCAGAGAGGGACTTACTGTCACTTGCATTATTACTGCTAGTCACAGGGATTTTAACAGCATGAATGGCATACCTTATGGTGCCTCTCTGTGTGACCCCAGCAGCTGCACAGATTTTCTTAAAAGGTCCCCCTTTACCATAATTCGCTGTTGATCTTTTGCTGTTTGTTGAATTTTTATCACTTGAAACATTTTGGTTATTTCTGCTAGCACCAGGATTACCACTACCACCAACACCTGCTCCAACACCAGCACCAGATGCTTCATCTATGTTAGTGTCAGCCATAACAGTACCAGTATACTGCAGTGAACACACCCACACCCATACAATTCCTGTGTAAGAAAGCAATGTGATCTGTGATCGCTGGCTACAACTCCAAAATTTTATTTTGGTTGTGTGACACTGTGATGCAGTGGACTGAAAGTAATTGAAGAATATGATGGTTTGCAACTAAAGGATTCCAGGTTCAAGGCTTACAGAATGATTGGGTTGCTGGGCATAGGCATACACATAGCAGTCAAGGGGCACACAGCAGCAGGGTGATGGGCTGACCACAAGAGACGGAGTTACACACACAAACCAAGGAAAGAGATTTTTCTGTCTCTCCTCCCAACAGGGAAATATATTTTTAGGCTTCTGTCATGTATTTAAGAATAATGCCACTACACAACTGGCCACTGGGCTTCACATGGTAACACACACTAGGTAAGGTACAGTACAGTCAAGGGGCGCACAGCAGCAGGGTGATAGGCTGACCACAAGAGATGGAGTTACATACACTAACTGAAGAAATAGATTTTTCTGTCTCTTCTCCCAACAGGGAAATATATTTTTAGGCTTCTGTCATGTATTTAAGGATAATGCCACCACACAACTGGCCACTGGGCTTCACACAGTAACCCACACTGGGTAAGGTACAGTGCAGTCAAGGAGCGCACATCAACAGGGTGATGGTCTGACTACAAGAGAAAGACTTATACACACAAACCCAAGAAAAAGATGCCACCACAAAACTGGCCAATAGGCTTCACACGGTAACACACACTGGGTAATAGTCAGGTAAGTGCAGTCAAATGGCACAGACAGCAGCAGGGTGAATTGCTGGCCAGCTCTCAGAAGATGCAATGGAGATTTTTTTAAGGAGAAAGTTTACTGAAGCCCCCCCCCAGCACAGTCCTGGCTGAGAGAACCGTGTCTGCCTTGCAGACAATTTTTGGGTGAGACTGGGACCAAATTATTTTTTCCTTTTTGTGGACTTAGAACATCAAGTTTCACAAAATCAGTAAAGTGTTTTAATTTAACCTCTTTTTTTCCAAAATAAAACACCCCTCCCCCAGCCAGGGAGCTCTCCCAAGAGTGCCACGGCCCACGAGTCACAATTGTGATTTGCAAAGAAAATGTGTTTAATTCAGCAAGCAACTTGAGGTATGTGTGATTGAGCACTAGCACACAGGCAGTTTCCAGGCAACAGTCTGCAAGTTAACTAATTCCGGACCCTGAGTCCTCCTGACAGTACTGAGTCCCAACCGTTTAGCTCCTTTCTTGGTTACTGCCCTAGTTTCTTTCCTCAGTTCCCGATCCCACGATTCATGACCCCCCTTCCTTTTCCCCACCTGCCCATTAACTTTTTTTTTTAATTTTCAGAGATATGCACACTCATACAGGACCAGGTTTAATAACAAAAACAGTTGCTTGTGTCATCACATGCACAACTGAACTGAGAGCACACAGTCGCTGCGGCTCCTCCTTCTCCACTACAAGACTGAATGGCAATGGAGCCACAGCTGTGCAGATGACTTCAGCAGGATCCCTCAACTCACAAGACTGACTTGAGTTGCACTACCACCACCACTTGACTGCATAGCAGATGGTCAGGTGGTACAGTTACATTAGAGTGACAAACTGACAACAGCTGCTCCCCCAAAAATAACACTCATGGGAGGGGGAGCGAACTGAGCTGCATTATTCAGCTGGTGCCAGAATAGGGAACAATGGGAATGGGAGGGATGCAAAGCAAAAGGACACAGAAGTGAGAAGATTCACTGATGATTCGAACCCTTTAGCGAACCCTGCAGTGTTCGAGTTCTAAATCAGAACTCGAACACCAGGGTTTGAGGAGGGTTTGAATCTTTCTCGAACTAGTTCTGACAACATTAGTGGCCCATGTTTCATTGATGGCTGCAATGTCCCCCTCTCCCTCTGCCATGAGCACCTGTAACTCTGCAGTTTTCCTCCCAAGGCTCCTAGCATTAAGGGTAACTACCTTCCACCCTTTCCCCCCTTCCCATCCTGCCATCCTTTACTAGCATCACCAATAGTACTTGCCATTTGTATTTTGTCACTGTTATGGGGGGGTAAGCTCATATGGTTTCCCAACCTGTGGTCTCTGCATGTCTCTTGCCCAATTGCCACCCCCCACTCCTAGTTTAAATTCAGACATGACATGACAGAAGACTAAAAGTTCCCAACTTCCTCTATGTACTCCTCCATCCTCTGTTTCAACACTTTCTTTCCCTCCTCACTCAAGTATAGTCTGTCCTTTGCATAGAGACTACTGTCCTCCCAGGTCCCTCCCACCCCCAACAGCCCATACCCTTTAGCACAACACCAGGTTCTTAGCCATCTGTTAAATTCCTCTATTCTCAGCTTTCTTGTTGTGCTTGCCTTGTGCACTGGAAGTATCTCTGAAAAAGTTACTGATCTTCCTGCCCCCTTACATACTTGTCCTAGTTCCTCAAACCTCTTCTGGACTATATCTACTGTCTTGTCAGCCAGGTCATTAGTCCCAAGATGTATAATTAAATGAGGCTTGCCCCTTCTCTTTTTAGCATATTTCAGAACAGATTGTCCCACCCTTTCCATTGTCATTCATGGCATGGCCTCCACCCAAATGCAACTATGCCTCTACCCCTTGCTACCCCACCTGACTCCTCTTAGTACTGAGTCCCACAGCACTAAGATTCCACCCCTCTTACTCCCTACTTGCTTCCATTCATCTCCCTCTCTCATTTCCAACTCCTCTTCTTCCTCCTGAACATTATTTCCCCCTTTTGCCCCTGTTGCAATTCTCCCAGCAGAACTTCTCCCCACTCTGGTTTGGTCCAGACATTTATCAATTACTGCTCTAATTTCATCATTTCCCTCCTCCTCCTCCTTCTTCCTCTCTAGCAGTGTAAAACTATTTTCTGAAGACCCTTTACAAATGCCCGCTCCCTCTCTCTTCATAGTAACCTGTTCTCTCCTTTCCACTCCATGACTTTTGCTACTTCTTCACCTCCCCTCAGAAGTTCCTATCTCCTCTTTCCATTTGTCTTTTGTCTCCTGACCTGGTTTCCCTGGCAATCATTCTTTCTTGCCTGGGCCCCTTTGTCTCTGCTTCCCTTCTTCTATCCCTCTCCTCACCACTGTTGGCTCAAATTGCCCTCCCTCATCTCCCCTCCTTCCTCCTTCCCTCCAGTATTGGGCTAAACCCACCCCCAGTCTGCCTTGCCTGTCTTAGTTCTTCCTGCAGAGCCTCACTCTCCTTTCTAAGTTTCTCTATGTGGTTGCACACTAAACATCCCCCCACACTCCATGCAATTTTTAGAAAGATTGGTGCACTGCAGTTGTTGCAGCCTACCACTCTACCCATTGCTGTCATTGCCCACCAGTGACCCCCCCACCCTTCCAGAGGAAGGATACCAAACCCTTCCCCAAGTCTCCTCTCTCCCCCTCTATCATTGCAAAACATTATTTTCTTAATTTCCCTTACCCCCTTTGTTGTACATGTTTAGATAGATTGAGCAACTGCTTTTTGTATTCCTATCCTTCCTATCCTCACCAAAAAAGAGACTTTAAGTAGCTATTGCACAACCTTCTTCAAACTCCTACTCCTCCTTTCCACAGTGCAAAAGCAATGCAAAGAAGTAACAATGAAAGCTCCTTGAATTGCAGTTACTTCCCTTCCACTGAGATAGCAGTCACCTCTTCACTCACTGCTGTTCCTTTTCTGGATGTCTGCTTCTGTTATGATAGGTGCATATCCTTTGCCAGTTTCAGGAAGTGATATCATAACCCCTGGTATAAAGGAAATCATGGACCAGGGGTGGGTGGGTGAGGGTTGGGGTGGTGGGACCAACCCCTGTTTCCAGAAACAATCAGGTAGCTGAGGCCCCTGGTCAGACCATTGGCACCCTTCCCCCACTATGCACTAAACTTAATGAAGCCAGCAAAAATGAATTACAGTTCTACACAAAAACCCCCAAATAGGTTTGCTACCAAAAGAAACAGGTCTCCGATTCAAACAGCTTCACCAACAACACATAAAAATAGGCTTGAAATTAGAAGATATAGGTCTCCAATTCAGAAAAACAGCCCCAATTAAATCACACCAAATAGGTTTTAAATCAAAAGAAATAGGCCTCCACAAATACAGCTTGCTACACAGTGAAACATCAAACAAATGTTTTTATTAAATGCCCACTTATAGCCACCAAAACAGGTTTTAAAATTCCAACTGCCCCAAAACAATACCCTGCTAGCCCCTTAGAAGTAGTAAGAAAGAAAATAAATAACCTTCTACCAACTAAAATCCACAACAAACAATGTAAAAACAACAAGAGGAAGCTACTGTACAGGAACAGATCTGATCCTTCCTCTTCCAGTTTCTTCACCCACCAACAGGAGCAGTAAACCAGTGGCAACAGCTCCCTTTAGGCTGACTGACACGCCAATAAAGAAAGGAGTACCGGCAGAATGGTTACAAGGTTACCCAGACAGGGAAGCAGGCTGCATCCTATTGGTAGGTTTTAGGGAGGATTTCAATTTACAGTATAGGGAAACATAAAATGGATTAAGGCTAAAAACCTGCCATCTGTAAAAGGGAGGGAGTCCCTATTAGTCCAGAAGATCCAGAATGAAGTGTCAGGTGGGAGAGTGGAAGGACCTTTCAGAAAGCCTCCACTCCCCAACCTGAGGATATCCCCCTTAGGGCTGGTCCCTAAGAAGCAACCAGGGGAATATTGGATGATCCACCATCTGTCATACCCAGATGGGGATTTGGTCAATGACCACATTGGGGAAGAAGATAGCAAGGTGACATATGCAGCATTGGAGGAGGCAGTCAGGCTGATTAAAGCAACACCTGGGGCATGGCTGGCAAAAACTGACATTGAAGCTGCCTTCCAGCTCCTCCTGGTGCAGTTGGGGGATTGGGACCTGCTAGGTTTTCAGATTGGGGATGACTTCTATTTTGACAATGCCATGCCCATGGGATGCTCAATCACCTGTGCTACCTTCGAAACATTTAGCACATGGTTGCAATGGGAATTTCAGGCCTGATATGGGTACTGGGCAGTGGTCCATTACCTGAATGACTTCTTGTTGATTGTAGAGGGGCAACACCAGACTGAAAAGTTGCTACAGGACTTAGGGGACATGGGCAGTGGGCTGGGAGTTCCCCTGTCCCTGGAGAAGATAGAGGGGCCCAGCCAACAAATTGAGTTTCTGAGCATAGAAATAGACACCGAAAAGGAACTGTTCAGACTGCCAGAGGTTAAGGTAGAAAAACTGAGGTTGTTGCTAGGGGCAGTCAGGGCAAAAAGAAGGGTGCAGCTGCTGGGGACACTTGAATGTTGCATGTAGGGCCATAGTTCCATGCCGCACATTTATGTGGCACCTAGCATAGAGCCACCCAAGGGGCTAGTAGGCTGCACCACTGGGTGGACATCAGCAAGGGGACCAGGGAAGACCTAGGTGTATGGGTGAGTTTTTTAAGGGAATATAATGCCAGGACTTTCTGGCAGGAGGAGTGGGTCTTCAAGACTGACCTGCAGCTATACACAGATGCAGCCAGGGGGATAGGCATGGGGGCCTACTTTTGAGGAAAATGGTTTGCCGAAGCCTGGTCCAAGAAATGATTGGCAGCACAGGTGATGAAGGACATCACATTCTTGGAAATATTTCCCATCTGGGTGGCCGTGGACATTTGGGGGGATAAACTCCAGAAGCAGAAGGTTACTTTCTGGAGTGACAATAGGGTAGTGGTGGATGTCCTAAACAAACGGGGAGCGATGCCAGAAAGGGTGATGAGAGTGCTGAGGCAGTTAGTATTGAAAGGTTTGAAACTGAATCTGTCATTCAGGGCTAGGCATGTAGATGGTGTCAACAACGTAATAGCTTATTGCCTCATCTGCAGAGGGACAGGTTTTGGACCATCACCCCAGGAGCAGAACCTTGACAGACAGCAATCCCAGACTACATCTGGAGAATTGGATTGGAGGAGCTGAACAATTGTTCCTCAACTCCCTGGCTCCTAGGACATTAAAGGCGTATGAAAGTGCATGAAGGGTTTTTCAGGCTTTCCACAGGTGAGCCAGCTATCAGGTGAGGGGGGTGGTAACGGGGGACTAGGTAGCTCAATACATAGTGATGGGATGGAAGGATAGAATGGTGCCAGCAACAATGGGGGAGCACTTAGCAGTGATTGGGCAGATGTATTTGTTGAATAGGTGGGAGGACCCAACAAAGACCAATTTAATATGGTGCATGATGCAGAGCTGGCAAAGGAAAACTGGCGGGATCTGGGATGGCCAAAGGCCATTGACTGAAGGTCTGCTCGGGAGGATACTGGATATTCTGCATCAGGTATGCCAGTCCAGTGATGAAACAGCCTTGTTCTGGGCAATGAATGCCACAATGTATGAGGGGGCATTCAGGGTCAGTGAAGTGGTAGGTCACAGGGGGAAGGATATGTCAGCAGGACTCCTCTGGGAGGACATGGTATGGATGGCTGAATGAATTTCAGTATTAGTAAGATGATCCAAGATGGACCTGATAAGGAAAGGAATCAGGGTTATGCTAAAGAAAAATGAAAATACTGTCATATGCTCAGTAAGGGCCTTGCACGTGTACACGGCAGGCCACCCAGAGGGACAAAACCCACTGTTATTTCAGCATAAGCATGGGTGACCAGTGACAGGATCACAAATGGTGGCAGTGCTCAAGAAGGGGCTGAACTTCTTGGGTGAAAACCAGGAGGAATGTTTCCCCATTCTTTTCAGATAGGTGCAGTATCTGTAATGGCAGCACAAGGAGGTGCACCAGGGGACATCATGCTAAAATATCGGTGGGTTTTGGACTGTTATAAAAAATATGTTCATAATATGACACAACCATGCTAACTGTGTTTTCTTTTCTCTCCAATCAACAGGTTTAAAAAAAAAGAGGGGGTGGTGGGGAGGAAGAGAAAGCATGTGGCACTAATTATTCCCATTTTCTGAGATTCTCTTGGAAGGACAAAAAGACTGAAGACCTAGATTTGTGGGCACTCCTTCATACACTGGGTGGAAAAATTGGCAATCAGGAGGCCTGGGCGGAGACAGCTGAACTTGGACATCAACAAGGTTAAGGTGACGTGGAGAGGTGAGCGTGGCATGAAGTGGACCCATTTGCTCCAAATGCTGAGGGACATATGACAGGACTTCAGCTGTCCCAACCTGATAGTGATACATTTGGGAGTGACTGACCTGGGATCCAGACCCTGGCTGGACATATTTTACCAAATAAAAGAGGATGTTCAAAAAATAGAGGAATGGTGGCCAGAGGTTACTCTGATTTGGTCGGACATTATGCTGAGGAGGGTTTGGAGGCAGGCAATCAACCACAAAGGGCTAGATAGACCCAGGAAATGCATGAATGCCAGGGTAGGCAGGTTATTCAAAGGACTGGGTGAGAAAGTGGTGCACATGGGAGTAGCTGAGTACATAGATGAATATTACAAGGGTGATGGGGTTCACCTTTCAGGGCTAGGCCTGGCATTACTTAATACAGAGACTGCCAACTCCTTGGAGCCTGGGTACGGGGGAGGAGGTGCTGAAGTAGCCTAAGAAATGTGGGGATGTCCACTGTCCATCGCAAGCAGGAGGTGGACTAGTGGAATATAGGGGAAGTGGGGAGGATAGGATGGGTGGGAAAGGGGGGAATAAAATGATAAATAGGACAAAGAAAATTCAACAGAAACAGGGAAACGGTGTGTGCGCTTGTACCCCTCAGAACAGAGGAGGATGAAGAAAGACGGCCCCCCATGATTTACGTCTGGGGGAAAAGAAGATAAAAATGGAAGGAGGAGAAAATTAAAGTGAATTTAAATGAACTGTTGTACTCAAATGTGCATTAGATATGGAAATGATATGATATACATGTGTATATATGTATATATGGAAGTGAAATCAATATGGTAATAAGAACTAAATAAACAATTGCCAAATCTGAGCACCCACATAATACTGGTCTGTCTCGTTAATGATGGGGATCTGGGGACAATGAGGGTTGCCCAATTAAAAGGGCAGACCCCATTGTCACCAGTCCCAGACCAATGCATGTGGATTGATTGGAGAAAAAGGCTGAGGGGAGGGAGGGGGGAGATGAATGAGGTCAGCAAGAAGGGGGCTGAGCTATCAGGTCAGAAGGGGAGTGATGTGTAAAGAGGGGATTGGAAGGGAGAAGAGAGAAAGGGGATGAGCTATCAGGGTATTTAAAGGCCAACACAAGCCACAATTTTTACTTGAAGGTTTCTCACCCACCCACCCTGAAGGAATAGGAGGGTAAGAAAGGGACATTGCAGGTAGAGTGCAGTGGATGATGGGCTGCCAAAGGTGGATGGCAGCAAAAAAGCACCATAAAAGGGGGAAAATAGGGGTAGAGGGGGAGGATAAGATAGGGGGAAGGGGGAAATAAAATGGGAAATTGGACAAAGAAAATTCAGCAGAAACAGGCGTAGAGTGTGTACGCTCATACCCCTCCGAACAGAGGAGGATGAAGAAAGATAGCTCCCAATGATTTACATGGGTGGGGGGAGAAGATAAAAATGGAAGAAGAAGAAAATTAAAGTGAATTTAAATGAACTGTTGTACTCTAATATGTACTGGACATGGAAATTATATGATGTTCATGTGTATGTATGTATGTATGGAAGTGAAATCAATATGGTAATAAGAATTAAGTAAATAATTGCCAAATCTGAGCACCCACATATTACTGGTCTGTCTCGTTATTGGTGGGGATCTGGGGACAATAAGAAGCCTCAGGTTAAGGATTCAAGAACATGTTCGATCAATCACAAATAAAAGACAGGTTACTCTTGCAGGTAAACATTTTTTTGAAATACATATTTCTGATCCTAAGCAAGGGCTGGGAATGGTACCCTATCCAAATTATTGTTACAGAAGGAAAGTGCTTGGATATATAATCTTAGTAGCATTAAACCTAATGGCCTGAATGAGTACTGGGATTTAAAACCACATCTGTAGAGAAAGGGTAATCACCAGCAACTATGTATAATGTTGAGCGATGATATGATTTGAATGTGCTCTATCTCACATTGCTATAATCTGACCTTACATATGTATACTCTGACCTCCTTTCTCCTGACATAAGTACTATTTTAATCAATTTTTCAAGACAGAATAGTGTTGATAATATACACCAAGTTAAAAAAATGTGAAAGTTATGCTTGGTAAATATTTGATCATTTGATCTTTTACACATAATTTGACCGCTGGTTTCCTCTTATAGATTCCACTCATCTTCTCATGATTTTCCACTACCACTTGGCTCAGGAACATGTGTGGATTCCCAGAAACTTTTTTTTTTAAACATTCTATTTATCACCACCGAGCACTGGAACTATCTCGGTCTACTACGCTCACCTTCTCGCTCTACCACCCGCTGTGTTCCTTGCCATCTTTAAAGTCATTATGATTCCTCCCTGGGCCTGGGGGGCTACGACTCAGGGAGACTGAAGGGGCAGTGGCAGAGAGCTGGAAAAGGGCGTGTGGTTGAGTCACTTGTAGCGCCATCACCTATCCGGGCACGGAGGGGGTTTTCTTGTTTAGTCCATGAAAGCCCCCCCCATCCCCCCCCCCAGTGTGGTGCATTTCTGATGCTGTGGCACACAGCAACCCTGCCTGCATCAGTCATGCAGAGTATGTGTGGTCTAGTACCACTGCAGCTTCCCCAGTCTCCACCAGGGGCCGCTTGAGCTCTGGATAACCTCATACCCAACCCCTGTGAGAGGAGAGCAGACCAGCGGGTGCTCAATCCTCTCCCTCCCCTTCTAATCCCTGGTGCTTGAACTCGCTTCTGAACCTGGGTCGCTGGCATGGCGCGAGGTCCAGCGCCTCAACCCTCAGCACCACCGGGCTGACTGGATCCCCAGAAACTTTGACTGGTAGAAACTGCACTTTGCTATATAATTAGGGTGCTCGCATACTGATGAACCAAACCTCATTTCTCTACCTGCCTCCCAAATCTTGGTAATATTCAGTATAGCAGTTTATAAAAAATAGATTAAAAATAGACTAGGAAGATAATTATGTTGGAAGATATATAACATGAGTGCTGACTAATGATAACACTTTAAAATTTTCTTTTGTATTATTTTTTTATTGCCTTACAAAATTCACATAGCTCAGGTAATCATCTTCACCTGAATGTTATGATGTCACCCATTTGATTATATTTAAACTCAATCTGCTGCCATCCTAACCACACCCTGAGGAAGACTCTCTTTGCGTTGAAGTGCTGGGGAATGGTTCTGGGTGCAGGACAAACACTGCAGCATTTACTTAGAATTTTTGCAATTAATTGAAGTTATAAAGATACATGATTCAACTGTGTAGCAAATAAACTGCATGATTTTGACCTCTAATAGGAACATACGAAAACAAAAGCAGAAACAGGCCTACCGGTCTCTCGAATCTGCTCGATTGTGCAGCTTGCCCCTCAACTTGCAGCTGCCCCACCCTCCCTCCAACTCTTCTTAATTAACCCTCCCCTCACTCTGTCCTACCCCCTCTTAAAACCCCCCACCATACTACAGGCTACCACTTCCTCAGGCACTTAACCACCACCTGTTCAGTGAAAAAGTGTTTCCTGATTTCCCTCCTGAATCCCCTCCACCAATCTCAATTTATGCCCTCTCATGTCCCTCCCACTTCTAATCTGGAGGATCCTCTCTGTGTCAGTTTTGTTAATCCCCTATAAATTTTTAAAAGTTTCAATCATATCCCGCTATACCTCCTCTCCTCCAGTGAATACATGTTCAGCTCGCTCAGCCTATCCTGGTAGGACATACCCTTCAGACCCTGGATCATCTTCATCGCAGTGCACCATTTCTAATAATCTGATGTCTTTCTTCAGAAATGGATACCAATACTGCACACAGTATTCCAGGTGTGGTCTGACCAGTGACCTGTACAGGGGAAGAATCACCTCCCTATTCCTGGAAGAGATACCTCTCGCTAAACACCACAGCATCTTGTTGGCTTTTGCTGTCTCCTTCCTGCATTGTGCTGAGTTGTTCATATTTCCCATTATAATCACCCCGAGATCTTTCTCCTCCCTGGTGCTTTCTGGCTGAATCCTTCCAAGCTGATAGCTCCTCCGCTGGTTCCTAGTTCCAAAGTGCGGTACTTTGCACTTCTTGGTGTTGAACCCCAGCTGCCATGTTTCTGACCATTCCTGTAGTTTGTTCAGGTCGTCCTGCAGCCCTTTCCATCCATCTACATCATCCACCAGAGCTCACATTTTAGTATCATCTGCAAACAGACTGATCTTACTCTGGATTCCATTTGAGATATCTGCCATGAATATCCCAAACAGCACCGGTCCCAGTATCGATCCCGGTAGCACTCCGCTCATCACATCCCTTGGTGATGAGAGCCCCCCCACCTACCACCCTCTGTTACCTTCCATTCAGCCAATTGGTGATCCATTTGACCATTTTTGTTCCCACCTTGGTATCCTCCAGCACCCTCCCCAGCCTCCCATGTGGTACAAAATCAAAGACCTTGCTGAAATCCAAATACAGGACATCCACAGCATGGACCTTGTCCAGTTCCCTGGTCACCTAGTTGTAGTACTCATATATATATATATATATATATATATAACACACACACACACACACACACACACACATATATATATTATACTATACGGGTGAAAGGTAACGTCTATATTAAATCCCAATTTGGTAATGTTAATAACTTTGGAACCATTTAATGGATTTGCATGAAATATGGCACACCTAATGTGTAGGTGTAGTTCTCATGACTTACACATTTTGTGTAAATCCGTTCTGTGGTGTTCAAGATATAGAGTGTTGACAAAACAGAAACATCTGTGTTTTCTAACATTTCTTTGTCCACCTGGATCTGTGAAATGGCTTTAGGTTGTGATCTGAAATTTTCAGGGTAGAAAGCCTTTGTCTCACAGATCTTGAGTAACCTCACGAGTGGAGTAAGCCATGAGTAAGGTGTCCAAGGTCAAACAGCACAAGTGTAGATAAATCATTTATTTGACAGCTCACCATTGTATATTTCATTTATGCAGCAGGGATGCTTTCTATCAGTGCAGGAGCATTTGCTTTTGACTGTTTATCTTTTTTTTCCATTCAATTATTCATTCATTCATGTTTTATTTATAAAAAGCGCCTTTCTTATAATCAAGGTGCTTGTACATAGTAGATAGCTAAATAAATAATACCAACAGTACTCAATAAAATCCAATAATTAAAAATTTTAACAACTATAATATTTCTCTTAAAAAACAGAATATGACTGTTCAAATAAATACGTTTTTAGTGCAGTTTTGAACTCCTGGATGATCAGGCAGTCTCGCAGTTGACGAGGTAGAGAATTCCACAGGGTTGGTGCAACAAAGCTAAAAGACCAGGCCCCAGATGTCTTCAAATGTACCCTGGGAATCCCGAGCAATCCCTCATTGGTGGATCTGAGAGGGCGGAGGAGATAGTAAGGGTGAAGGAGATCTTGCAAGGAACTAGGTCCCTGGTCATGTAGGGCTTTATAAGTCAGCAAACCAACCTTGAAAGTGATCCTCCAACATACTGGAAGCCAGTCAATCCACGAAGCACAGGCATTATATAACTGGTTCTAGATGTACCAGTCAACAACCTGGCTGCTGCATTCTGCACTAGCTGAAGGCGGTGGACATCAACCCCAGGTAGCCCTAGGTAAAGGGCACTGCAGCAGTCAAGACAAGAGGTAACGAAGGTGTGGACCAATGTTGGAAAATCATTGGGAGGAACCAGGTGTTTCACCTGGGTGATACGCCTCAGATGATAAAAAAGAGGTCTTGATGACTGCTGACACCTGAAATTTGAGAGTCAAGCCATCATCAACAATGATGCCCAGGTTCCGCACCTGGTCTGAGGTAGTCAGCGCAGCACATTTTTAAATGAAAATTTTTGGGACTTTCAGTTAACTTTCCTAGTGTATGTCTGCCTAGCATTGTCTTTTTTATTAAATGAAACACCACTCATTTTGTAGAAAACTTCTTGCTGAAAAAAATGTCATGCTCACAGTACCATGCTACATTTTTCATTTTAAAGTTATTCACATTTGTTTGTCGAAAAAGTGAAAAGGAAATTTAATTTTCTGCTGTTTTTTGCTAATTATATAAAAAAAAACTATAATGTATCTATAAATGAAACACCACTCATTTTGTAGATATTGCTATGCTGAACAACTTCCTTGCTCACAGTACCAGACAATCATTTTTTCATTTTAAAGTTATTTGCATTTGTTTGTCAAAACAGTGAACCCAGATTTAATTTTCTTCTGTTTTTTTGCAAATTATAAAAAATCTATAAGGTATCTATAAAAGAAATACCACTCATTTTGTATATAATTTTGTGCTGAGCAATTTTCATGATCACAGTACCATGGTATCTTTTTTTAGTTTAAACGTTATTTGGATTTGAATACAGTTCATGTAGATAAATGAGTAACTGTGTGGATAAATGAGTAACTGTTTGTATAAATAAAATTTATCCACACAGTTACTCAGATAAATGGATTTATCACATTCCATTTATGTACACCCCATTGCATAAATATGGCGCTCATTTCTTCTGAAATACTCAACAGTTTCCATGTTATGTGTGAATGTATGTATTTATGTATTTATTTATTTTCAACATTCATTTGAACAGAGGAAGCTGCATGAACTGTGTGGTGGGTATTAAAAATGCTTATATGAAAATGTGGGATCAGTTGTCTGGACCCCACTACATATTACATGACTTTAGATGTAATGCAGTTTTGAAAATGTTTATATAACATGTCCAAGAAAGATCATTCAGTAATGACTCTTTGGAAAACATTATTACAAAAATGAAAAATAAAAATAGTTTTCCCATTCAAGCACTTTGTTTTCTTCCTGGATTCTTTGCTAATATTAACTATTATAACATTAAGGACATAGCCAATACTTTTCTAAAATTAGATAGAGCTAATAAACTAATATTTATATGTTTTCTCCAATAGTTCTTGACCTGGTGCAGCCAACAATATATAATGCTGTACTGGTTATAAATAAATTTAACAAAGCTGGAGTTTATTTATGGGGAGACATAATTAAGTCATGTTTCATGTCAACTAAATAAATTAAAGTGAAATATGACATATATATATATATATATATATATATATATATATATATTGGGCCAGATATTCAAACTGCGCTATTTTGTGGAGCAAGGCCTTGCGCTGCACAAAATAGTTGTGCAGAGGTATGTCCAAAGTGATATTCAAAGGAGTTGAGCCCTTGAGCAACTCCTTTGAATATCACCCCCCGGCCACAGCCACTGTGCATGGCGCAGTGGAACTTGTGCCACCGCAAGTTGTCAGAGTGGAGCATTCAACTTGCGGTGTCACAAGTACCATTGTGCCATGCGCAAAATCCCAATATTCAAAAGGTGACATGCAAATGGGGCCATAATTCATACAAGGTGCAGGGGGGGCCATTTGCATCTGATTATGGCCCCATTTGCATGCCATTAGCATGCAGGTGCGCCGATCCCCGAGGACTTGCGCCTGGCACCCTGCCAGGCTGCAGCCGTCAGGGACTGACACCCCCTGCAGCCCGATCACTGGCAAAACAGTGTAAAATCCCCACCACCACCCCCACTGGCCTGATCGTGGGCATAGTTTAATTTCCCCTACCAGCCCGATCGCGGGCAGCTGTATCTCCCCAACACATCCCTTGTGTCCAGTGGACCATGGAATCCTAATCACGGGATGGTATAAATAAAACACCCCTGAACACATCCCTGGTGCCTAGTGTCTCTCATCCCACCCACTCCACGAAGCCTCACCACCCCCTCCCCAGCAGCCGGCGGGCAGTATCCCACCCGCCTGTTAATTGCCATTCCGCTGGCTCTGACTGCGCGGTACAGACGCCTATGGCGTAGAGCAAGAGCTATGGTGGGTGAGTTTGAACAGACAGACAGTCCAGTTTTGTGAATGCAGTCACCAAACTGGACTGTCTTGTACGGTATGGGCTGCACTCCTGTTTGCTTTTTGCTCTGCACTAATGGGCATGCAGCCCACGAGCAGCCAGTCGGGTGGTGTGGTGGGCAGCAGGCGGGTGGATGCTGCCATCCGCCAGCCGCCGGGGAGCGGGCTGGTGAGGCTTCGGGTGGGTGGGTGGGGACACTAGGCACCAGGGATGTGTTCGGGGGTGTTTTTTTTATACCATCCCGCGATCAGGATTTATGGTCCACTGGACCACCAGGGATGTGTCTCGGGGGTTTATTTATACCATCCCGTGATCGGATTTGTGGTCCACTGGACCACCAGGGATGTGTTCGGGGGTGTTTATTTATACCATCCTGCAATCAGGATTTACGGTCCACTCAACCACCAGGGATGTGTTCGGGGGGGGGTTATTTATACCATCCCGCGATCTGGATTTACGGTCCACTGGACCACCAGGAATGTGTTGGGGGGGAGACACATTGCTGCCTGCGATCGGGCTGGTGTTGGGGGAATTAAACTATGCCCGCAATCGGGCCAGTGGGGGGTGGTGGTGGGGAATTTACACTGTTTTGCCCATGATCAGGCTGCAGAAGGGGCACAGGGAGTGGGTTGGGGGCCAGCCACAGGTGGCAGCTGCTGTGTTGCACCCTGCAATGCAGCAGCTCACCTGTGGGTGGCCCTCGACTTGAGCTTTTTTTGGCTCAAAGTTGTGCAGGCGCAGGTTGGGGGTTGCGCCTGCACAACTCTGCACAGCCCAGCTGAATATCGGGCTGTGCAGTTTATGCATGGTTCCTCCCCCTCCAGTTCAGCATGCATTCATTTGCAGTGCGCTGTTGCTCAGCCTGTTTTCAGTGGTGCAACTGCCTCCTGCTGAATATCGCAGAATGGAGCAAGTTCGGACTTGCGCAAGCGCAACCCTATTGCGCATGGCGCAACCCTATTGAATATCTGGCCCATACTGTATTAGACTGATTAGAGTAAACTGTAATTAAAAGTTAGTCTAAGTTAGAGTAAACTGTAATTAAAAGTTAGTGTAAACAATTTTTAAAAAGCAGTTATGTAAATGACAACATACATTGACAAAGTGAATGTCATATGGATTATATTTATATACAGAACCTTAAAAAAATTGCTAGTAAGATATATAAAGAATTCCTTCTATAACCGAACAAAAAGCTAACAAGCATAAAAGTAAAAATCAGGATACCTGGGAAAAAGACAGAGCAATTCTTATGAGGGATTAACCCACAACAGGGTATGGGTTTACTAAGCATTAATCCACTCGTGGGGGGGTTGGAGTCATAAAGTGTGGATTGATGTTCAGTAAACCCATATCCTGGAGTGGGTTAATCCTCTTATAACAAGGGCAATGTTATATTAGAATTTTACGTAAAGAAATAGTAAAATAAAGCCTTGTGAACATGCTATAAAAGCTTGCTGCATTGATGTTGGTTTTTAGGCATGAATGATTATTTCTTCCAGCATTTTAAAAATCCATGGAGCTAATATTTCAATAAATGTGGAATAAAATTCCACTGATAGTCCATGGCAGCCTGGTGACTTATCTTTGGGCATTTATTTGATTATGTCAATTACTTCTTCTACTTTCAACTGTTCATATGTTTTAGTAAATTTCAGAATTTGAATTTTAGCAATATCATTATTTTTTTGTATTTCATTTGGGTATTCCTCTTGAAATATGGTTTTATAATATTTCATAGGACTTGTTCAATTTATTGATCTTTTGTTACTAGGTTTCCATCTGTATGTAATATATATATATATATATATATATACACATATATATTTACAATTATGTATCTGTTCTTATTTCTTTTTAACATGTGAGCTAGTAAGTTCCCAGATGTATCCCAATTTTTGTGTAAATGTGTTTTAATTATGTGCATATCTTTTTTATAATATTGTATTCATAAATTGTTGGAGTCATTATTTTTCTTTTTTCCTTTCTACCAGATCTTTCTAGACATGAAGGAAGCTATCTTAAACAACCTGCGTGTACAACTTGGAGGCAGATCCCACTAGACACCAGGGAAGATATACTAATGCACCATCATGGATGATTGGGGGTGAGTGGACCACTTGACTACTAGAGAATATCTGTTACAAAAACCCAACTTGGGTTCTATGGGGCTGCACAACATGATCATAATGGGTGTGTTCATGGCCGCTTAGTGCATTGCATGCCAAATGGACTCATTAACATGCTAGAGCTGCATTTGGTTGACAGGAGCCCTGGCACTCTTCCATCTGGGCAGTGCTATCTCCAGTGGGCTACTTATGTCACCATTTTCAGTTGAGGGTTGTATCAGCACACTGCTTAGTCACTATGTGTTGTACTGCCATGACACCATATTTAGACAGTTAATGTATTAGGTCATAATGTGTTAACTGTCCGAATATTGCATGGGTCTGGTCATGCACTATGTATCACACAGTGCTACTGTCTGTTTGTCACTAATGGCCAGCTCTGAAAATGGGGACCTATAACCCTAGTAGATGCTTTAACATAGTTTTTTTGCCATTAATTTCCTTGCTTTTTAAAAATATATATAATAAATGACACCTTTCTCAATTATGCATTTCTTATACCCTATAATATATACTGCTTAGTGACATTCACTGCTCCAGACCTGTAGCTTGCTTTTTGAGTTGCCCTGTGGGCCAAGAACAAAGCAGCTTCATAGTGACTCTCACAGACGATGATCTGTAGTTTGTTTCAACAGTTTCCCTTCAAACCACTCCCAAAACTGTTGCTTAGTGATGCACAGTAGACAAGACTGCATGTGACTCAATACCTAATCCTAGTGTCAAGAAATCTTACATCATTTGTTCCTACATGTATAGTCATCATGGGTTTCTCCCCATCCCTCTGAGTACATCATCCATCATTAACCTAATACCATTAGTTCTCATACCTGGAAGACATGCTACCACAGTGTGCACTTTCCTGCCTCCATAGATTATTCTGTCCATACCCCATAGTTGTGAGTCCCCAGTCACTATAGTTTGTCTAGATAGACTCTGCTCCCCATTGCCCACCACTTTGTCACTCATTGCCTCCTCTAGTACCTGACACACTTCTACTGTATTTTCTTCCTTATTCAGAATCTCTAATCCTTTTGCCAGTGTTAATGTTTCCTCTACCCACCTCTTTTAACACTCCTAGTCCTCCTTGCAACATTAATCCATACCATTGCCATGTTTTTCACATCACTGTACCTCCATCCTCTTTTTCTTTGCCTCATCACTTCTTTCCTGCTCACGTACTTACAGATTAGTGTATGCATGTATTTTGTTCATGGGTACATTTCTCAGGTTCTCTTTTAACAGCTTTAGCTCCTTTACTAGTTTCTTAGTTTCTCACACTTACTGCAGATGTGCCAACTTGCACATCCTTAGCAGGAAATTTGTACACCACATATCTTGTACAACATGTCAATGATTAAGAACCATACTCCTCCTCCTCTAACACCACCCTTGATTACCTCAGCCATAATTTCCCACCTCTCCTGTCCTCCCTCTGCGGATTTCTAGGCAAACTCCACCTCAGCCTTGTCATCTCATCCAGTCTTGCTGATGCTTCCTGGGGCTCCCTTTTATGAGGGGGATGTCTAACCCTGTTGTTCAGAAAATAAATGTGTCATCACTGAACACTTCCTGTTTTAGTGCTAGACTAAATACTGTACTTGAGAATACCTCACAACAGGTTTCAAAACCTCAAAAAGGTCCACTACCTAAACAGGATGTACCTCAAGATGCGAAAATAGTGCAGAAGGCCTGTTACTGATTGAAAAAAAAGCCCTTTCAGGATTGAAGGGTTGGTACTGCTGTGTCACTGTGAATATTCATTTAAAAAACAATGATCCAGAACAATTTATATCATAGAATGGGATGTAAGTGATATCACACTAAAATGATCTGTTTTTTTTTTTATCCAGTGGGTCAACAAAGCTACCCATATCTGCCTGGCCAATATCCATACCCATCCAGGCCCTTTTATGGCACTTACCCATCCTAGTGGGGTCCACATGGCTGACAGTGTATTCCTTTGGGAGGCTGCCATGAGAACTTTATTCAGCAGATCCATCAAATACAGAGGACAGCAGCCAGGCAGACTGGTGGGAACTGGATGTGCTAGATTCACGCTGCCAAGCTTTGGGGATTTTCCTGTTTTGTTTCCTCTCATACTATGAGACACAGCCAATGGGGCTGTATTGTACACATGTGCATACATATACCTTGGCTTACTCCATAGCCTAGCTGTATCCTTCTTCCCATAAACTTCAACTACATCTCCACATATTGTCACCCAGCTGGTAGTATAACAGCAGATAGAACTTCTTTCCATCCCCAGAGGAGGCGAGTGTCTCATGGGATGCTCGATCCTCCTCATCTTGGCCAGCCTCTGATGTCCCAAGTTTGTTCCTGAGCCTAGGTTTCATGGACTGGCATTGCAAGTGACAGTCTTTGTGCTGATAGACCACCGTATTTTGCAAGCAATAATACCCCACATGGTGGGTGGTACCAGACTGTACCAGACCACCCAGGGGTGTAATGAGGCCTATTGCTGCAGGCAGGAGGTCTTATAGCCCCTGGAAGTTATGGAAAAGCCCATACCACCTACCCCGAAAGATAGTATTGTGCTTAAAAAATAAGCCACATGTCTCACTTTTTACAGGATTTACAAAAAATAAAATAACTGGATAAAAAAGTATGAAACTCTATTTTTTGATAAAGTAGTCCCTCTACTGGTATACCTGCCAGTAGAGGGCACTGAAGTATTTGTTACCCAGTTATTAATATTTAAGGGGTTGAAGCTTGCTCCATTCAAATGTTTATTTTCACCTGTCACCCGCCCTGTTTCTTATTTCCTTGTGTATTTTAAGTTATCAGACATTCTCCCCTCTTGGTGACCTTTGTGGTGCTCAGTTAAAGTGTTGATCTAACATTACCTTTTGAGGTCTATTACTGTACCACACTGGCTTGAGGATAAAACCAGTGGCATTTCCTTGGATTATGCACTCACAGAAGGAAGGGCACCACCTGAGTGCAGATGGCTGGATGACAGTGAGTGGAGGTGTGGCGTGGTTTACGGTATAAGGGAAAGTGAGCAGGTGGCTGAAGGACAGAATCTATTTATTTTGTTACTTTTTACTTCCTCACTCCTGCTTTTTTTGTTTTGCTTTACCACCCAAATGGAGCAGCAGTGGAAGCGTGAGTGAGGGGCTAGATACATCGGGAATGTAAGCGGGGATAGGTCATTCACAAAACAAAATAATGTATGGGTAGTAGGTGAGCTGTTGCTTTGTTGTATGGAGTGATAAAGTTTTTCTTGTTTTAACAAAATGGGCTGAAGGTGTCCTAGATCAGCTGTATTAAGAGTATTGAGGGGAAGTGATATGCTTGCTTGTTGAGCTAGCAGAAAAAATGGTGTGTGGTAACTTTCAAAGTTCAAACAGGCACAGTTATACAGGATTGACATGAGGCAGGCTGGGCTACCACTTTTTATTTCCTAGTTACTTTTTACTTCCCCACTCCTGCTTTTTTTTGTTTTGCTTTACCACCCAAATGGAGCAGCAGTGGGAGTGTGAGTGAGGGGTGAGATACATCAGGAATGTAAGTGGGGTGGGGTCATTCACAAAGCAAAATAATATATGGGTAGTAGGTGAGCTGTTGCTTTGTTGTTATGGAGTGATTAAGTTTTTCTTATTCTAACAAAATGGGCTGAAGATTTTCTTGATCAACTGTATTAAGAGTATTGAGGGAAGGTGCCATGCTTGCTCACTGAGCAAGCAGAAAAAATGGCAGGTGGTAACTTTCAAAGTTCAGACAGGCACTGTTATATGAGATTGACATGAGGCAGGCTGGCCTTCCACTTTTTATTTCTAGTCTCTATTGAAAGTTTATGTACCCCCCCGCATGAGTACCAGCCAATCAGAGACCAATAAATCTTCAAACCATTTTCCAATGATTTTTAATGTCTGAATCTTTGCATAGAATTAATCACAGGAAATTCATTTGTTTTCAATCAGAATTCACATCCATGTTTTCATTATAAATGTCTCTTTGGCTAGTGTGTTGGAGCAGCTGCAGTACTGCTGCTAGCAATGCTGACATCTGGGATGAGGAATAAGTCTGTGGCATTGGAGTTCTGGTAGGGAGCAGGACTGGATATCCTAGATGGTTCTTGTATTATCTGGGTTGGGAGGGTTGCTGACTCCAATACACTATTGTCAGATGGGTAATCAAAGGTGGCAGTGAAGTCAAAACTTTCAGTGAGAGGGAGGATGACAACTGTTTCTATGTGTACTGGCATGCACTTGCATGCACTTGTGTACCATGGGCCCACATTGTCAAAGTCCTGTGGGTGTGATAGAACAAGAAGGAAAAATACCAGAGCATGCACAAATGAAGAAGGCACCCTCTCTCAGCTGATTGTCCATCCTCCTCCCCAAACCATGTGTTGTTCTACAAGGAGTGATGGTAGCAGACTCCCTGGTGACCCCACCACAGAGCACTACAACTATAATTACAGGAGTTGGATAAGCAATGGAGTTGGAGAAGATGTGGCTGGGAGATCTACTAATAGGGAAAGCTGCCACAATGAAAGGAGCCATAAACACAAAATTAAAGTAAAAGGTTTTTGGGGATCAAGAAGAATTGTTAAATCCCTTCTGACATCAAATAAACAAAGCACATGCCTTGTGAATGGAATAAGAATGTATCTAATGGGTGTCCCTATACCCCCACATGTCTGTTTAGCCATACTATAGACACTCTTCAGAAACCCTGTACTACACTCCAAGTGATTGCAGATGTCAGTTTTAGGAAAATTTCTCTTGAAGGAAATATTTTTGTTTTGTTTTTCTTGGGGGGGTTTAAGCATTCAGAGATGCTTTCATAGCTGCCTGCATTATTACACAGAACTGCAGGTTTTGAAGTCTCTGGTTTAATAAGGAGAGACAATTAAGCAGTCAGACAAGGCAATGGATAACTCATTATTTCTTTAGAAACATGTCCAGTAATATGGAACAACAGAGTGTGGTACCTGTGACCTCTGAGTGGACATGCCAATAATGTTTATCAGTTTTCCAGACAGCTCTAGTACTTATGCAATTCCCCAGAAGGAATAGCTGTCTATTTCAATGCAGCAATATGGTGCTTTTATCTAAAGCCAGATCACCTGTATCGTATGATCTAACTATTTACAGGTCACTGGGTTGCGCCTACAGGCTTTAGGGCTTAGTGACAACATAAAAAGACACTTAATGCCTTCAAGGAAATGCTCTTATTGACACATGCATAGAATTTTTTAAAGGCCTCTGTTTACTGGCCTTAGAAATAAATTGCTGTTCTTTTTTGTTTAAATTTCAAAGAAATATAAATGTAAAACATTGATGCAAGCACACAGTTAGTGCTTTTCTGGGTTTAATATGTATTTTGATAGCACTTTAAATTACGAGGCCTAATGGTTAATTTACATATACTAAACAAACCATAGTCACTTAATAAGATATTAAAAGGGCTTAATGAACACTAATATGCTTTAACACACATTTAACTTATAGTTAATTGTGCATTTAAGAAACATATAATTATGGCAAATAGTCTTAGTGAACAATCAGTTTATTTGTAATAGACATCCAGAGACATTTTAGTAAATTTGCATCTGTCATTTAAAAAGTAATGGCCTGATGGTGTACCTTTACTACCTTTTGTGATGTGGAAGACCAGGATTTGTATCCAGTGTTTTAGACTTTTACCCACATAATACATAATACAAAATTCAATAGCCAAGTGGACAATAACCACTGAACATTTACTATTGGCAAAAATACAAATGCTTGTTTTATTTCTTTCTCCTTTGTAATCCTTTAAACATCTTAAGGTGGAAATAGCTTATGAACAGTAAGCTTTTTAATCAATGTTTGATCTACTTAAGTTACTGTAATACTGGTCTATCTTTACAATTAATAATTGGTTTTGTATAAGATCCATACAATATAATTGACAGTTAAAGAACACAGCTGAAGCATTTGCAGACAAAGTATTTAAGAGCTTCATTCTTTTTTATGTTACAGGCAAGAAAAAAGCACAGCTATTTTTTAGGCACCATTTCATTGGGGTAGTAAAGTATCTGGAGCTGGGGTTGTTAAGTTATATGTGTCAGATGGTATTGATAACATACCCTTAGCCTGACTGTAAGATTTACATTGAAGATGGTATTCTTCCTCTAAGCTCTCATAGTGAGAGAGCAGTGGTAGTGCCAGTGCCTAGTAGCGCTGACTTGAGTGAGAAGCAGTCTTTTTTCTTTGGTATGGAAGGCAGGGGCATTACTTTTGGTTTTACTATCTGATCTACTAGATATTCCACCCAGTGAGAGACTGTGGTATGGACTGGCTGCTTCTTTCAGGTATATTGCTCCTTTATTTTCTCTCTCTCGCTCTCTTTTTTTATTTTGTTAACAGCTGTTATTAAACATTGTTATTTAGTGACAGTGTGGGTGTTTTCATATGGTCATTTTAAAAGCTATATGGACACTTGGTATTGTTGTTAAATACTGTTTTATATACTGTATAATACAGATGTTGCACCATTTGCTCCACATTTCTTGATTTTAATTGTTTTAATGTTATTGTTGGAGTGGACATGGTGAGTGAGTGAGTGAGTGAGTGAGTGAGTGAGTGAGTGAGTGAGTGCTATTATTTGATTGTTTAATTTATGTGACTGTGAGTGTGTAAGAGGGATTAGGTGGGTGAGTGGTGTGGTTGGCTGTTTGTGGGTTAGTTGTGTTTAGCTTTAGTTTATTATTTTAGTTCAAGTCAATAAGGTTTGTCATTATCATCAAGGGTTTGATTAATTCTAGGCTAGGCTACTCATCTTACCAGTTACAGCTGTTCTGTCTTTTCGGGGGATCCCCTTTATTCCTGTCATCAGTGGATATCAGTCACTGTGCAGGATTCTGAATCCTCCAGGATTGGAGCAAAGGCTGTGGTGAGGGTTCTGATTGGGTTGATGGGGAGGGTCAAATAGGGATAGTGAAGATTCAGAGGTGCCCAGCAAGGTGAAGGAACAATAATAGGGTCCTCCTATCTTGTTCACCTCCCTAGTGCTATGCTGAATGTCAGCAGGCAACAGGTTAACAGGTCAGTTGGCTATGTCCTCCTCTTTGGATCATTCTCTGTATCACAAGATCTCTGAGAAGTAAAATAACAGTGATGGAGGGTTTAATCTCTGATCCTTAGTTGATTTTGTTTGTATCACTGAGACATGGCTGGGTGATGAATCTGGCCCACTACTTGGGACATTTTATTCTGGCTGGGTATTCTGTGGTGCATTGCCTGAAATTGGATCACATTGGGGGGGGGGCAGAGGTGGTCATCTGTTTTAGATCCACATTGGGATTCATAGTGTACTCCATGGGAACTACCAAGTCATTTGATAGTGTGTCTGTTAGAGGTGGGGCAGGTGTGGGCTGTTGGGCCATCCTTATATACAGCCTCCAGGGTATCTCCTGCAGGTGTTGTCAGATTTAATGGCTGATCTGGGGTTGGAGACTTCCAAATTGTTAGTGTTGGTGGACTTCACCACCTGGGTGGATGATAAAAATCTGCCTTTTGGTCAGCAACTCCTCTAGGTGATGTTATTGCTTAGCCTTACACAGGTGGTTGCCTCTGTGACCCATCTGCATGGTCAGACTCTTGACTTGGTCTTCTAATTGGGACTTAAAGTTAGTGCATTCAAGGCTAATCTGATCATTTGGTTGGATCATTATGCCATGTCTTTCCTTTATGGGGTCCCCCATGTTAATACCCCTCCTATGGAGATGGTCCAGTACCACCCACAATTTATTTCAAGCAACTGTGGACATGTCAGGCATGATGACAGTTTGTGCTCAGGGAGTCAAGAAAGCCATTGAGCACTATATCACAGTTTTCTTGGACACTTTGGACTCCCTAGCACCCTTCTGGGTTCATCTTTTAACCAGCCACTGCAACTCGCCATGGTATTGTGAGGAGCTGAGAATTCTGAAGACTAATGGATGGAAGTTGGTGCATCATTGGTGGAGATCCCACTCCAAGGGAGACAAATTTATTAATAGATTGACTCATCAGTGTAACTGTATTATACGTGTTGTATGTTGTGGTCGCCCTTGTAAACAGGTCCCTGACCCAAGGTCTTACCAGAGTTAAATAATTAAAACAAATTGGCTCTGAGAACTCAGTATGATAATTATGAGAGGGCAATTTACTTGAAAAAGACAGAGTTTCTGTCAAGGATTATTGCTGCAAGCAAAAAGAGGCCAGCTCAGTTTTTTTTTTTTGCACTGTGGAGAGATTGATAAATCCTCTCTGCCCATGGACCAAATAAGCTTTTTGCACAGATAAGTGCTAAGAGTTCAGATAGTAATTCCTAGTCAGAGTGTGCTCCTTTCAGACTGGGATATCTTCAAGTGACCTGTCCTGGGTTGGTGATGTTCAGGTTTGATGGGACACTGATGACCTGCCATCCTGGGCTGAGTTCAGCCACAGGTAGAAGAGGAAGTGGTCTGGGTGATCTGGAGTCTGCACTCAATGTTCTGTCTGCTGGACCCTGGGATGAGTTGATTGCTTGTTGGTAGTTTTCAAACCCTAGGGCCAGTATGTACTGAGATTATTGGGTGTTCCTGGGTGAGGGTGCTTTTCCGTTTGCTCTATAAAAGGGCAGTGCTGAAGCCCCTTCTTAAAAAGCCATCTTTGGACCAAAAGAGTCTGGTTAACTTCAGACCCACCTCAAACCTCCTCTTTCTAGGGAAGGGTTATTGAAAAGGTAGTGGTGGTGCAGCTTGAGATTCTCCTGGAACAACATAACTTCTACGAGCCTCTCCAGTTGGGGCTTAGTACTAAGACCACCCTCATCAGGGTGATGAATTATCTCCTTATGCTGAGAGATCAGGAACTTTGTTCCATCTTGGTCCTGCTGGATTTCTTATCAGCATTTGACATGATGAACCACAATGTGCTTATTAATCACCTAAGAAACTATGTGAATTGGCCGGCCGCAGGCACAGTGGTAGCATTACTGCTTACAATGCCAATGGTCCAGATTTGGGAATGAGCTCAGGTAGTCAAAGGGCTGTCCAGGGGAGTACAAGGAGGATTGAGCAACCAATGGACTGCTCTCCTCCTCCTGGGGGGAGCGTGTGGTAGTCTCTGGTGCCTGGGTGATCCTGTGCAGCAGCCAGTGGTTCCAGCAGCCAGGACTGTATCTGTAGGGGGGGCATGTCAGATATACCACCCTACCATCATTGCACGTCATACCTCCCAGGGAAAAAACACAGAATATTGGAGGCTCTGCCTCCATAAGATGACTTACACCCAGCGTAATGGACCACATGCCACATGGGATCCCACTTCCATGCTACAGACCAGTCTCCATTAGTGGTGTGCGAAGTCACAAAAATTTGTTCTGCAAAATTTTTCTGCAGAGTAGGGCCACCTAGTGAATTATTCCACAGGTGAAGTTGGAAATTCACACTGTTTTCAGTGTAATTTGTGGGTGGAGTTGACTTCATCAGCAGAATGGGAAAATGTACGGGTGGAATGAACTTCGCAGCTCATTAAGCAACAATTCCAGCTGGGGAGTGCTGCAAAGTCAACTTCCCTGGCAAAGTTTGCCTGAGATAGTCAAAGTTTGCATGTAATTGTGGAATTGAAGGTCACATGTGGTCGAACAGCCAATAGAAAGCTCAGCAAATCATTTCTCCATGCAGTCTTGATTGAGACAGTGAGAAGAGAGAGTACAGACAGCAGCTAAAGAGTGAATCAGAGATATTTGGAGGATAAACTTAAACATTTAGTTTTGAAACCTTTTAAACCTGCTTTATTGATTGCAATCTTAGAATTTTTTTAGAGTTTGTAGTATGAGTGTGGATTTTGATTGAATGTGTGTGTGTGTTTTGATTTGAATACCCCTGGGCCCTGTCTCCACCCCCAACCCTTGTGTTTTGCAGTCTCCCTGCCCTTCCTTTTTTTAATCCACAAAAGTCCCAACGTTACAGTTTCTCAAACTAAGTTTTGCTGTATTTCACAGCATTTTCCCCTGTTATTGAGAACATCATTGCAATGGCAGCCCTCCCACACTGTGATACTGCTCTGTTGTCAAAGTCCATGTAGGCTTTATAAATTTTAATCACTCAGGTACCCTACCCAACCTGTTGCTATACCCTGTGTGCTGTGAGATATAGTGTCCAAAAGTTACAATTTTTAAACTGAGTTTTGCAGTATTTCACAACATTTTTCTATGTTATTGAGAACAACAGTCCAGTGCCCCAAAAATTAGTTTTCTGTGTTGCCAAACATTAAAAAAGGAAGAATGCCTGCAAAGAGAAATAAGAAAGGGAGAGGAGTGAGTCATGCAAGCAAGACCTTTAAAATCAATTGTGAAAAGTGGTGCAACTGAAATGGTGCAAGAAGTACTGTCTTCTCATGAGGAGTTGCCATCAACACATTCTATAAGCTCTGGAATGGGCGTTGCTAGCAGTAGTGCTGGAGTATTTACCACCACTGGCTTTCCTGCTTGTAAATTTTTGGGATCAAGCTCTGTGGCAGCCATGGTAGTGGGAGTGAGTGAAAATGTGGGAAGTAGCAATAGGGCAGGCAGCCTGAAAATTACACCAGAAGCAGTATTTGTTTCTTCTTTCAGTCTTGATTGAGACAGTGAGGAGAGAGTACACAGACAGTAGATTCTGAGTGAATCAGATATATTTGGAGGATAAAACTAAATATTTAGTTTTGAAACCTTTTAAACCTGCTTTATTGATTGCAATCTTAAAATTTTTTTGATTTGCAGTGTGAGTGTGGATTTTGACTGGGTGTGTGTGTATGTGTGTGTGTGTGAGTGTTTTGATTTGAATACCCCTGGGCCCTGCCCACACCCCAACCCTTGTGTTTTGCAGTCTCCCTCCCCTTCCTTTTTTAATCAACAAAAGTCCAAAAGTTACAGTTTCTCAAACTGAATGTTGCTGTATTTCACAGTATTTTCCCCTGTTATTGAGAACACCAGTGCAGTGGCAGCCCTCCCACACTGTGGTACTGCTTTGTTGACAAAGTCCATCTGAGCTTCATAAATTCTAATCACTCGGGTACCCTACCCAACCAGTTGTTGTACCCCCGTGTGCTGTGAGATATAGTGTCCAAAAGTTACATTATTTCAAACTGAGTTTTGCAGTATTTCACTGCATTTTCTCTGTTATTGAGAACACCAGTGCAGTGGCAGCCCTCTCACACTGTGGTACTCCTCTGTTGGCAAAGTCCATGCAAGCTCTATAAATTCTAATCACTCAGGTACCCTACCCAACCTGTTGCTGTACCCCCATGTGCTGTGAAATATAGTGTCCAAAAGTTAGTTTTTCAAAATGAGTTTTGCAATATTTCACTGCATTTTCCCCTGTTACTGAGAACACAAGTGCAGTGGCAGCCCTCCCACACTGTGGTACTACTCTGTTGGCAAAGTAGGTGCAAGCGCTATCAATTCTAAATCACTTGGGTACTCTACCCAACCTGTTGTTGTACCCCCATGTGCTGTGAGACATAGTGTCCAAAAGTTACAGTTTTTCAAAATAAGTTTTGCAGTATTTCACAGCATTTATCCCTGTTATTGAGAACAACAGTTCAGTGCCAAAAAATTACAATTTTCTGTGTTGCCAAACATTAAAAGAGGAAGAATGCCTGCAAAGAGAATTAAGAAAGGAAGAGAAGTGAATCACGCAGGCAAGATTTAAAATCAGTTGTGAAAAGTGGTGCAACTGGAATGGCGCAAGAAGTACTGTCTTCCGATGAGGAGTTGCCATCAACATGTTCTACATCCTCTGTAATGAGCACTTCTAGCAGTAGTGCTGGAGTATTTACCACCAGTGGCGATCCTGCATGTAAATTTTTGGGGGCAAGCTCTGTGGCAGCCATGGTAGTGCATTAGGGTGATAATGTAGGAGGTGGCAATAGGGAAACCAGCCTGAAAATTATACCAGAAGCAGTATTTGTGTCTCCTTGCAGTCTTGATTGAGACAGTGAGGAGAGTGTACACAGACAGCAGCTTCTGAGTGAATCAGAGATATTTGGAGGATAAAACTAAACATTTAGTTTTGAAACCTTTTAAACCTGTTTTATTGATTGCAATCATATGATTTTTTTGATTTTATACTCTGAGTGTGGATTTTGACTGTGTGCGTGTGTGTGTGTGTGTGTGTGTGTGTGTGTGTGTGTGTGTTTTGATTTGAATACCCCTGGGCCCTGCCCACACCCCAACCTTTGTGTTTTACAGGCTCCAACCCCTTCCTTTTTTAATCCTCAAAAGTCCAAAAGTTACAGTTTCTCAAACTGAATTTTGCAGTATTTCACAGCATTTTCCCATTATTGAGAACACCAGTGCAGTGGTATCCCTCCCATAATGTAGTACTGCTCTGTTGCCAAAGTCCATGCAAGCTTTATAAATTCTAATCACTCGGGTACCCTACCCAACCTGTTGCTGTACCCCCATGTGTTGTGAGACACAACGTCCAAAAGTTAGTTTTTCAAACTGAGTTTTACAGTATTTCACAGCATTTTCCCCTGTTACTAAGAACACCAGTGCAGCGACAGCCCCCCCACACTGTGGTACTGCTCTGTTGGCAAAGTAGGTGCAAGCACTATAAATTCTAAATCACTCGGGTACTCTACCCAGCCTGTTGTTGTACCCCCATGTGCTGTGAGATATAGTGTCCAAAAGTTACAGTTTTTCAAAATAAGTTTTGCAGTATTTCACAGCATTTTTCCCTGTTATTGAGAACAACAGTTCAGTGCCCAAAAATTTTAATTTTTTGTGTCGTCAAACATTAAAAGTGGAAGAATGCCTGCAAAGAGAAACAAGAAAGGGAGAGGAGTGAATCACGTAGGCAAGATTTAAAATCAATTGTGAAAAGTGGTGCAACTGAAATGGTGCAAGAAGTACTGTCTTCTGATGAGGAGTTGCCATCAACACATTCTACGTCCTCTGTAATGGGCGCTTCTAGCAGTAGTGCTGGAGTATTTACCATCAGTTGCTTTACTGCATGTAAATTTTTTGGGGCAAGCTCTGTGGCAGCCATGGTAGCAGGTGAGGGTGATGATGTGGGAGGTGGAAAAAGGGCAAGTAGCCTGAAAACTACAACAGAAGCAGTATGTGAGAAAGATACGCTGGATCAGGTTCCTGTCTCTTTTGCTGGTGGTGGTAGTGGTGGCACTGGCAGTGTTCCTTGCAATACAGTTGAGGCAGTGGGTGAGGGGAATGTTGGATTGCCCATTTCTGTGGAGACGACAAACACAGAAACTGTGGAGACTGAGGCTCAACATGAGGAGGACAGTGTCAGTGGATGGCATGCAGATGATGACATTGATGATAATCATGATGATGAGGTGTTCGATCCCATGTGGAAACCAGAGAAGAAGAAGCAGAAAGGTGGTGTCACTGGATGGGCTCTTAAGTGCACAGGTAGCACCATCAATTTAACCATGAAATGTCAGAGTGAAGGTCCTCACCACCCTCACTATGCTTGATGTGATGAGAGAGAGTCAAACTACAAAAAAAGTATCCCCCTGCCAATACTTCAACTCCGCTGTCCAAGTCCAGGCATCATGAGAAAAAAAGGGGTACAAAGTCCCTAGTATGGGACTTTATGTGCTGGACCTTCAAGGTGAAATGGTAGCAATATGTCAGCTGTGTTGTGCATGAGTCAGTAGGGGTAAGAAGGGGAGCTACCTGGGCACTGGTGGTCAGCAGATACAGTTAAATAACTGGCACCCTATGCTATGGCTTAAACACCAGAAGGAAGCAGTTGCAGATAGTCTTCATCTTGATCCCTCATTGTCATCATCATTAGATAGTGCCACTGAGGGGAAGAATGCGGTGGAGGTGGAGGATGTGGTTGAAGTGGTTCTGACAGGTAGTGGGCATAGCAGCAGTGGCAGCTTCAGCAGTTCCATACAGAGTCAGTGCACAGTAATACCATCACCAAGCCATAAGACACCTAAAATGACTTGTATCCCTTTATCAGCAACACAACGTAAGACTCAGTCAAATAAAACCCCTACTGGGCCACCACAATGTGGCCATCTGTTTCCCAGCTGAACACCCCGAAAATTACAGCCAACTCTTGTGAGCATGTTTGAGCAGAACACCAATATCCTATGAATCACTCTACTGCATGGGAGCTTGATGTGGCTGCTGCACAAATTCTCACACTCGACCTTCTCCCATTCCTCTTTGTAGAGAATGAAGGATTTTGACATTTTGCTGCTTTTGCATGTCTAAAGTAGAAGGTACCATCAAGGACATACTTCTCCAAATGTGCTATTCCAGACCTGTATGCCACAGTAAAGGTGGCGGTCATCCAAACACACAAGCATTCTTCATCATCATCCATCCATCTTAGCATGGATATGTGGACAAGTGGGAGAACTTCTTTCAGCTCCTATATGTGCATTACAGCACATTGTGCTCAGGTTCCAGGGGTGGTCCATTTAGAGTCTGGATGTGGTGGTAGAAAGTGAAGCAAGATAGACTTTGGTGGTAGCAACATAAGCAGTATTAGGCAGCATGTGACACTCACAGGGAAAAGCATTCTTGGATCACACACAGGGGGAGAACATGCTTGAAGTAGTACTGGGTGAGACTGATGAGTGGCTCCACCCACTCACAATGAAAGCTGGATTCATTGCTAGCGACAACAGCTCCAACATTGTAAAATGCATACGTAATGGTGGGTTTCTCAGGATGCCATGCGTGGCATACTGCCTCAACCTCATGGTCCAGCAGTTTCTCAGCCATCGTGATGTGAAGGATATCTTGTTGGTGGCCTGCCACATCGCTTGAGTCAGAGACTCACTTACAAAGGCTCCAAGTCAAGGAAGACATAGGTTACAAGAACAAAAACAATACACAATTCTATGAATTACAACCTCTTGCAGCTTTCAGTCTGTCAGACTTCATCATCTCCCTTACCTGAATAGAAAAGCAGTATGAAAGCATTACACTTTAGGTAGTAACAATATCATACCCTCCTTTAAAAAGAAAAGATGGGAAAAAATCCAAAATACTTACTTGTCCCCTGATCCCCTCCCAGAAATAACTTCACGCTACAACCATTTGGAATTTGGATGCTTGCTGGCAATTATTTATTTTGGCACACAAAATGATTTTTTACATCCCACAGTATCATCATTCAATCATAATAACACAAATTATTTCACAACATTTCTTTGGCACTCCGGCCTCTTTCTCCTTCTGGTTGCTATTCTTTCTCCTTGCTTCAGGGTCTGGATACTGTGAATCTGGCCCCTTCCTCCATCACCAGAATCAGGCCGCTGCTCCACTTACCCGGGCCTCAGCCCTTCATGTCCTGACACTATGGATCTGGCACCTAGACCTATTCACCCCTCCCCATATTAATACCACACCTTGATTCCTTGCACCCAGCCAGTGCGGTCTAACCCCTCTCCCCTTTCCTGCCCTCTTCCCTCACCCCCGCTGCCCCCTTTCATCGTACACTGCCCGCTTGCAGCTAGTGAAGGACGGAGGGGCTCCCCCCTTGCGGGCTAGAACCTAAGATCCTTCCTAGCCACCCCTCTCACTAGCTCTCCCATTGGCCTTAGGAATAGGCACATCCCAGATTCTGACAGGTGCACCCCATCTGACCTGAACACCATCTTCTGGTCGAAAGAGATGTCCTTGTGCTGGAAGTGCACCACCCATCTCAATCACCTCTCTTGCCACCCTTCTGTTCAAGCACTTCCTCATCTTCTCAATCAGTCTGACATCCTTGGACCCCCTCTGCACTCTCCATGATGTGATCTCAAACCAGTCAATGGTGATGCCCGGCCACCACGTCTTCACCCTTTCTAAGTTGTCTATTATCATCTGTCCCAGTATTCCCCATGGCAGACCCCCTAAATCATTGCCCCCCCCAGTGAATGATAATGCAATCTGGTCTGCCCCATTGCACCCTCAGTTCCTCCAACAGCAGAAGAAGTTGGGCCCACCTCATGCCCCTGATGCCCTTCCACTGTACCCATGTGTGCTCCGGATTAGGGATTAACTGCGTTTCTCTGTCTGTGGTGGCCACAAACCTTTCCATCCAGTAGACAAAGGAATGCCCCACAATCCATACCTTCCAGTTGGAACCTGCCATGGAAACAAAAAAGGGGAAAAGCGAGAGTTTCTGGTATCAACACCTGACGTACCTCTTATAGCAACTGGACCTCCATTGCCCGACACTTTTTAGCTCTTCCACTGATGCCCCTTGCTCGGCTGCCTCTGAGGCTGCACCAATCCAAAAGGAATGGGGGGGTGAATTCCGACAGCTTTTCCCTTACAAATGCCAAAACTTTCTTGAGTACTGCCCCTACCTGATAACCCGTGACTGGGGAACCGTCCCTATGGTGGTACAATGCCCCCCTGGCCACCTGCCAAATGTTTTCATATTCCTCCATGGTGGCCATTGAACAGGTTATGGCCCATGTCTGCCATAGCAGTGGCCCAGTGGTCCCTTCCCCCCCGTCCGTCTTGGACCTGACCAGCGTAATGATCAACTGGTCTTTTTCTAAAACCATGCTCTTGTTCTGCATGGCAAATCCAGCTGCCATTCTGAGTGGAGCTGCCACCTCCCTCACCCTGAAAGCACCTGCTGCCATGATCGTGAAAAATGCTTTGAGCAAGCATGCCTCCTGCACTGAGGTGCACAAGTACTGTGTTGCTCCCAACACTCTGTCCAGGAGCTGTCCTCTGATACGACGTCTCCCGTCCCTCCTGCTACTTCGTCCCCTCTTCCAACCTGCAACCATCCTGCTGATGGTCCTGCCAGCTGTAACATCCACCCAGCCCTTGTCCTGGCAGACCCAACTGATTCCCGCCAGTTGCACCACCATTGTGGCATGGGCCATACCTTCGTCCCATTTCTCTACTATGAAGCTACTCACCTGCTCATCCTGGACCGGCTCCCCCATATCCCACCCGTGCTTGCTCCTAAACTCCTGGAATCTTACCCGCCCATCTTCATTGGCCTTCAGGATGTTTGCTGACCAGGATCCCTGGTACAGTGCCCTGGATGTCTCACTCTGATCTCCCACAACTGGTCCAGGACCCTGGTCCAGTGCGTTGCTGCCTGTGGCACCCACTCCGGAACCTTCCAAGCTATAAACAGGAAAGACTGTCAGCCACTTCATTCTTACTCCCTTCAATGTGCCACGGTTTGAAAGATAAATTCAATTGCAGCCCCCACAGCACCATGCACCGCAGGATCTTACCCATGGTTTCCATCTTCCCGCCCTGCCTGTTAATGACCTCCACCACCCCATTATTGTCACACCAGAAAAGGATGCACTTCCTCTTCATCCTGGCATTCCAGACTTGCATGGCCACACATATTGGAAATATCTCGAGGAACATGATGTCCCTTACCACCCTCTCTGTTTTCCAATGCTCTGGTCATGGCTCTGATGTCCATTGCCCTTTAAAATATGCTCCTATCCCCAATGTGCACATGACGTCCATGAACAATTCTGTGTCCGTGCTACACTCCCAGTACTCCTGCCAGAATGCTATCCCAGTGTATCCTTCCAAAAACTCCTCCCATACCTTGAAATCTTCCTGGTCTCCTTTTGCTATATTGACCCAATGGTGCGGCTGCTTTGCCTTCCCTGTAGCCCTGCTCAGCATTCTGGTGAAGGCCCTGCTGGGAGTAATGGCCCTGCAGGCAAAATTAAGGTGCCCCAGCAGTTGTACCTGTACCAGTGGCACCCTCCTCTTCTGAGCCACCTGCACCAGCAGCCCCCTGAGCCAAGCTACCTTGTCTCCTGGCAGGTGGAAACATCCCTGCTCAGTGTCCACCTCTATTCCCAGGAAATCCAACCTGTATGCTGGGCCCTCCAATTTTTTCCCGTGCCAGTGGTATCCTTATATGTCCTCACATCACTTTGAAATCCTCCACCATTGCCTGCATTTCCACCCAGGTCTCACCTATAAGAAGGAAATCATCTAAGTAATGCACCACCCTTGTATGCCTGTACTGCACACCAAAAACCCACTGTACCCAGGAAATGAACACCTCAAAGGTCGAACACGCCATGGAGCAACCCATTGGCATAGCCTTGTCAAAATATAGCCCACCCTCGAACTGAAATCCCGAAATGTCCCAATCATCTGGGCTGACAGGTAACAGCTGGAAAGCTGACTTGATGTCTGTCTTTGCCAGCCATGCCCCATCCACTGCCCTAATAAGGGCTATCACTTCCTCCAACGAGGTGTAGAAGACTGCTCTGAGGTGCTCAAGTATACCCTTCATTTACTGACATCCCCTCGGGGTAAGACAGGTGGTGGATCAAACAAAACTCCCCCTTCTGTTTCTTGGGAACTACCCCTAATGGTGATACCCTGAAATCACAGCAGGGTGGGTTCACCAACTGCCCCTCCACTCTCCCTGCCCCGATCTCCTTACTTATTTTCGCCCACACAACATCCTTTTTTCCTTTTATGGATCTGAAGTTTTTGGCTCTCATCACCTTGAAAACCCCGCAGAAAACCATGCCAGAAACCCTCCCTAAGGAGATCCACCCCCTTGGCACTTGGGTAATCCCAAGTCCATGCTTCCACCACCTCAAGGACAATGGGCATGTGCACCAGTGTGTACCCCCACCACCCCTTCCCTGTAACCCCTCTAATTCCACCTGTAATTGCTGTTATAGTTACCCCTGTAGGGTACCCCTTCCCCCTACCACATCCCCCCCTTGGTCCCCCGAACGGGCTGCTCCTGGTACTGCCCTCCATTCTGTCCTCCTTTCTCCCCTCCTTGCCTGCAGCTAGTCATCGAATGTGACCACCGGCACTTTGAGCAGACATGCTTGAATTTACGCTATCCCTCGTACAGGATTCCCTGTTAAAACACCAACAGGTCTTGGCACCAGTGGAAGCTGGATTCTTCTTCCCTTGCTCTCCCACTGTCCCTCTTACCTGCCCAGATTAAGTACTCACCCAGAGCTCAGAAAAGGTGCAGTCCCATCTTAGGTCCCCTTTCGCTGCCATCTGCCTCCTGAATGCCTCATCGTACTTCAACCACCCAAACTCTAGCTTGGCCTTGTATGTATCCCTGATGATGGCCATGTAAGTCAACAAGGGAATTGCCAGGTCAGGCTGCTTTTCCAGCACTGATGCACTGTAATTGATAAAACCTGCCTGCCAGTTCATGGAGGTCTTGCCCTTGAGTTTTGCTTCCTCAGCCTTGTGTCCATCACAGACAGGGCTACTGCCATCTCAGGTTTGCCCACTGATTCCTTCTGTTCATACTTTGTGGCCATGTCCTCATCCACCAGTCTGAAGATGTCCACATACTCTCCTTTCCAAATTCTTTCTTTTAGTGAAACCAACACATAGTCCCCCAAAGAAAAAACAGGTGGCCCCTCGTACAACTTCTTGCCCCCTGGTTTTCCCCCAGTCCACCGGGCCTCTACCTGGTCACTTTTTCCTTTTATGGCCTGCAGGGCCAACTCCATCTTCTCTATGCCTGCATCACCCATGTCACCCAGAAACCCCTCTAGATACTGTTTCAGGTCACCCTCATTGGTGATATCACCTCCATCCTTACCCCCACCCAGCACTACCTCATCTGGCTCCAGTTCAGGCACAGGCATGGGTGCAGGTGCAGGGCTTGGCTCCGGCCCTCTGGACTTCTTTCTGGCCCTGCCTTTGCCCCTGCTTGGGTGTTCTTCTCTCTCTTTCCACTTCCTCTGTGCCTCCTCTTCCACCTCTCTCCATTTTGCCACCTCCACCGGCTCAGTCATTTGTCTCATCAACTTCGCCACATCCTCCATCATGTTTGCGCTGGAAATAGGGGTCTTCTTCAGTGCCATTGTCATGCCCTGTGAAGACTACAACTGGGAGAAAGCACACCATGAGCACTATGCCTCCTTTTGTAGGACTACCACCTGCCCCATGGACCCCCCAGAGGGGCGGTACCGCAAGGTGCACCAACTATCCAAACCTTCCATGGGTCCCACCATGATCCCTCAACCCATCCTTCTCCCGCTGCCACTGGCCAGGGCCGCCCCCCACCTTCCTTTGGTCATCCACCACCATTCACACTCTCCAGCACCTTTACCCCCTGGCCATGCTTGTTCTGTCCCCCCGGCCTACTTCCTTGACCCACCATGGCCGTTCTTAGGTCCATTCGCTGGCCTTCAAGGCTACCCTTATCTGCCCTTGTTGTCCAGAGCTGCCAGTTCACCTTCTCTGTTATTCATGAGGGAAATACACTATGAGTCCCTCCTGCCATCCATATAGCCCCCCCAATGCCAGCTCCCTGCCGGGTCCTCCAGTCCATCTCATTTGTGGCATTTCCTCTACCAATTTCTTTCTTTGTACCTGCCCTTCTATCCTCTGGCTGACCAGTAAACCAGCCCCCCATTTTCCCACCGCTGACACAAGCCGGCATGATTGCTGCCCCAAAACACCCAGGGCATGTGCTTCGGCCACCACACCAAACCTGCTATATGCACAAGCTGCTCCACATGCTGTCTTTCTGCTCTACCCCTTGCCTTTTTATTCTCCTTATAATTTATTTATTACACTTTTTTTTTTAGATTGTATTTTTTGGGCTTCGCTGTATTGCACTGGTGGTCAGAATTCTCTGTGCTTCACTCTCCTAAATATCCTTGCATTCCCCCATAGATCTCACGCCTTCCACTGAGCCTCCCAGCTCTGTAATTGCACAAACTGGAATTTCCCGGGGCCCGAAAACCACACTCCCAGGTGCCCACTGGTCCGCCCTCTTCTGGGCTGTTAACCTCTATCCCTTCTCCCTTCCTGGCTCTGCCTATCTGCACCCGCGATATGCAGGCCCCCCCATGTATTGACTTAATCTTCTGGCAAGGCCCTTTGTCTCCCAATAACCCCCTCCTACGTTCATTCATCATCAGCTCTGAGCCTCACCAGGAGGGGGATTCATCATTCAAACCACGTGCTTGTGACCCAACCAGCCACCACATGTCAGCCCAGTTTCTCCTCTTAACCCCCCACCATGCACCATGATCGGCTGCCTGCTTTCACCTACCCTTCCTAGGCTGCACAGCCCTTTCACCAGTCCACTAGACCTGCCCATGGCTAGGCCCTATCGCTATTGGCTCTCAACTATTCCTTTGAACAAAACCACCAGGAAATAGGCACGGTGGCCTTCCCTGGTAACAAATGCTCAATCCAGCTGTGATTCACACCAAAGCTACCTTCACCATCTCCCTCGGCAGCACGTTCACCTTTCCGGGGAACAGGTATGGTGGCCTCCTCCGCTACCAAGCGCCTACTTCTTCCTACGTCAGGAAACATCCCCCATGGATTTAAACACACTGCAACTGCACCAAACCTTTTTCCCAGAAAAAAAACTCTTAACAACACTTTGAAAATAGCTTAACTATCTCTGTCCCACAAACTTCCCTTCCACCCAGGAGTCTCATTTAGTTATCAATACTGGTTAGAATTGTTTAATAACCTATGTACTTTTTATTAGTATCAAGTAGTGTCTGTTCTGTGTCCCTTTATTTTGTTATAGGTCCTGTCTTGGCTTCAGAATAACTGGTAGGGAGGATGAGTATAAGACTTTGTATTTAGAGACGTCGTAACAGACCAGGTAAGCAGCAAAGGCAAAGTCCATTCTATTTGTACTGGTATGTTTAAAGACCTTCTGCAATTTTCACCTAAATTCTCCCTATCAGTATTCTGGATGCCTTTCTGAAGCTTGTTATTCAGTATAGACTATGAAAGACAGGTATTGTAAATATCCATGTAGCAATAAGTATATCGAAGTAAGTACATAATTACAAAGGAATGTACAAACTGTGACCTCTATGTGATTGTGAATGCATCCTATTATTTGTAATGTATGTCAGATTCTTTAAACAAAAATACAAAACTCTTAACTGCAAAAAAAAATAATTAGCTTGACAACACCCCCAATGCTCTTTACCAACTGAACGACCTGGGCCCCTATTCCCAGCGTGCACTCATCTAAATGCTTCTGCCTACTCCACCTAGGCCACACAGCTATTTCACCAGTCCAACAGCCCACTAGGCCTACCCACGCCCAAGCCCTCTTGCTGCTCACTCTCAGCTATTCCTTTGACACAAAACCACTGGAGAATGATCATGGTGGCCTCCTCTGGTAACAAACGCTCAACCCAGCTATTCACACCAAAGCTACATACACAGTCTCCCACAGCAGCATGCTCACCTCACCAGGGAAAGGGCACGGTGGCCTCCTCTGCAATCAAGTGCTTATTCCTTCCCATGTCAGCGAACATCCCCCATGAATTTAAATAGACTGCAACTACACAAAACCTTTTTGCCAGACAAAACTCTAACTGCGTTTTAAAACTAGCGTGAAAATGCCCCTAATGCTCATTACTGACAAAACAACTGGGCCCTGTTCCTAGCATGCACTCATCTAAACCTCTGGGGTCTGATGCACCCACCTACCCCTAACATCAGTTCCCTGCCCTCCAGCAAACCCCCCAACCCTGTCCTTTCTTTTAAATATAGATTCTTTGTTTCTTTTGCTAAAATAACTGCATTTAGAACTAAACTAATGCTTAAATGACCAATCAATTCATAAACCAAAACAAATTCCACAGCCCACATGGCCTGAGAGGCCTAACAGCTATGTGGTGTGTTTTACCTTCTAATGCCAATGATGTGCTGAGCTTCCAAGCAGAAGAAATTCTCAGCCAAAGAGGGCTAGCCCAGGATACACCCCCTTAGGACCCCAATCAGGACCCCTGGTAGCTCTGTCCCCAGCCAATCCCCTGAGCACTGACCCCCTTCCCCTTGTCATATAATGCTGCCTAGTTCCCTGGTGATGTCATCAGCTCCCTCCACCCCTCCATCCCCCTTTCTCTATCACTTTCTGCTAGGGGCCATGAGACAATCTAGCCTGCCTTTGATTGGCAGGCCTAATTGTGCAGTGTGTGTAATTCTGCATCCAAGATTGAACAATCAGCAGGTCCTGAAACAGTACTACAATCAGCAACAGCAGTAGCACAGCAATCTCTAAGTGGCTAGTGGTGGTGGTGGTAGGATGCAGGCCCAACAATCATAATTTCATCATCATGTTTAACTTCTCTTGTAGTTCTCACGTGGGTTTTTCCCCACCTTAGCTGACTCATGCGGCAACATTACTTATGAGAAGGACAGCAGTTTCTCTCTGGGGACACAATTTTACATTTTGGACCCAGTGGTGGTGGTGGTGGGACGCAGGCCCAACAATCATAATTTCATCATTATGTTGAACTTCTCTTGAAATTCTCACATGGGGCTTTCCCCACCTTAGCTTACTTGTGCAGCAACATTATTTGTTTGAAAGACAGAAGTTTCTCGCTGGAGACACAATTTTACATGTATGTTGAACAACTCAGAATAATACCTCATGTTTCTGTTATGCTTGTGCACTTCTTTGGATGGTTGGCAGTTACACACAACCATACCTCTCAACTGTCCCTGATTTTCAGGGACATCCTGGATTTTGCCTCAAAATTGTACTCTGTTCCTCTTAAAAATTGTGTTTCCGTGACCAAACAGTAGAATTTGTAAGCACAAAATAATGTTAAACATTAAAGCTGCAGACTTGTTCCTCCTTAAAAGATGTTTTTTACAATAAACCCCTTATTCTACCAGCTTCCTGAGTTGATATCTCTAATTTTGAAGATGTGTCCCTGATTTTGGTCCTTTGTCCCTGATTTTTTTAAGCCTTGTCCCTGATTTGTGAGGCAGGGGGTTGAGAGGTATGCACACATCCACCATTCATGCACCATCACATAGCATTGGGAAAAAAATGTGTGATATTGTGTACAATACTTGACATCTGTGGATAGCAAGAGAACACATGAATCAGTAAAAACAAAAGGCGGGAAAGTGGTTCATCATATGTAAAGATTAAAGAAAGAACATAATGGGACAGGCCAGCATCATCAGGGAAAGGTGAATGCTTAAGTTTACATGAGGGTAAAATTAAAGGAGTGAGCAAGGGAAAGGACGGAATGAAATATGGACCTACAGAAATTACAGCAGTAATAGTAACACAAAAAAGTTTAGAAATAAATATTTCACAGTACTAAAAAGAGGATAGAGATGAAAAATAGAGAAAAATATTTTTTTTCCTACTTTTTATAACTTTTAATATTTTTTGTTTTTTTGGGGGCAGGAAGTGTAGACTAGAGGGTGGAAAATATAAACAAAGAATAAAATTACTGAACATAAACTAAACAGTTACTTACAGCATCACACTTACACAATACCACCACTAATGCCAATATAAGTGCCAGGCCCACCACCATCACCACCATGCAGTTCCAACAGGAGAGTGAGGATCCTTTCATTAGTGGACATCACACTGTCCAGCTGATCCCTAACTTCCTGCCTGAACTGATTAATGTTGTGGTGCACCTCTTGCACCTCATCCAACAGTATCACCACACATTCATTTGTGGCAGGTGCTCTGGGGTTAGGGTCATCACATGCTGCTGCTTACTGTCTTGCAAGTGATGGCTGACTACTGCTGCGGGTGTGCCAATGGCTAACACACTGACTCGCAGCAGTATGACAGCTGACCTCCTGGTGCTCCACTTCCGGTTGCACATTGCCACCATCATCACCACCACCACCCTGTGCTGCAGCCACCTCATGCTCCTTCACCTTCCACCCAGCCAAGTGGTGGATCTGGAGGTGTGTCTTCCGGCTGTCAGTTTCCAGGTGACTGCCTTTTTTACCCCACCTCACACTACATCCACAGACCTTGTAGATGGCCACCATCTCATCTAGAAGATCCATGGTGAAAATCTCCCACACTACAGACCACGGTGGGAGGGGGCAGCACCAGATACTGTGGTGGCAGAGTGCTTTTCATTGTCATTGCCAGTGGTTGGAGCTGCCAGGGGTGGCACTGGCAACATTTCTGGGTCTCACTCGGGGCAAGACCATGTGCTCGTGCTGGAGGGGGGGAACAAGTGGATCCTCCTGCTGCTGCAAAACTTGTGGATCCTGCTGCTGCTCCTCCTCCTGTTGCAATGGAGCAGCAGAACTCCCATTATGATCTGGGGGGCGTCAGTGACTGGTTCAAAAGCATGCCTGTTGAGGTGAATCCCTGCTGCCTCACCCTTCTTCCTAATCTACTCCCTCTCCACTGTAAAAAAAAAATAAAATCAAGAAAACAAGCGAAAAAGAGTCACAAACACACACACACAGACACACACACACACACACACACACACACACACACACACACACACACACACTAAACTATCTAAAAAAAATAAACCATATACAGTACTAACAAATGTTGTCTATACACAATACAGATGAAGAAAAAAAAGAATTAAAGCCCAAAACAATTAATGTTAAAGATATATGTGTGGGAATCTCTCTCTGAGCTCTGCTGCTCTGTATGCTGATTTACTCAGAAGTGAAAAACTCACTTCCTGCCTGACTGGATTTTCCCATGTGACTTGCAGGAAGTGACTCATTTGACAAATCCATTTTTTCTGTAACTTCAAAGTCAGTAACAAAAGTCGAAGCTATCTTCAAAGTTCATTGGTGAAATTTTGTCATTAAAGGCCAATTTTGTGAGCATTTTCATGTGGCAAATTTGGCAACTTCTTAGGCAGAGTAAAACTTTGCAACATCTCTAGTCTGTATTGGGGGAAGCATCCCCCCCAGTGGCCCCACCCCTGGGGGGGTAAGTTGGGAGTGTTCGGGAGTAGGGCCAGTCCAAGGGTGGGAGTGCGGTTCATAGCTTGCCTGGACCGATGGGTCTGCACACGCAGAGCTCATGCAAAAAAACAAAAAGGAAAAAAAACTACTGTATGTGGGACTCTCCAGCAATGTTTTGTGCTGGTTTGAGTCCTACATCACTGGGACATCACAGCAGGTACCCCAAGATAATTACATTTCCGGGGCAGCTGTGGTTTCCTTTGGGATTTCACGAGGCTCGATATTGGCACCTATGTTGTTCTCCATGTACATGTTGTCATTGAGTTAGAACCTTAGACAGTATGGGAAACAGTTTCACTGCTGTGCAGACGATACTCAGCACTGACTTACTTTGTACCCCAAATTTATTGATTGCTGTCTCAGTTCCTGGGCATTGCTTGAAAGAAATCAATGACATGATGGCCTCCAATTGGCTGTGTCTCAACCACGGTGAAACAGAGGTTATGACAGTCAATACAAGTTGGCATGGGTCAGCTATGATGAGCGGAGGCCTATCACTGCCATCTGTGTATCATCAGCCACTCAAAACTGTGGATTTGGTGAAGAATCTGGGCATCATTCAGGACTACAAGCTGACATTAGAACAACAGGTGTCACTGGTAGTCAGGAGCAGTTTTTACCATCTCTGTAATATTACTCAGATTAAACCACATATTGCATAAATTGACCTGGAGATTATAGACCATGCCTTTTCACCTCCAGACTTAATTATTGCTAGCGGTGGGCTGTAGTTGTAAATTCTACTTCCATGGAACATTTGTGAAATTCAGAAATTTCACACAATTTTCCTAACTTCTGTCATTGGCAAGATCAGAATCTTCTGAATGTGTTTGGTAGATTTTTGTCCTGTTCTGTGAGTTTTTTTGGCTGAACTGTGGAATAATACACATGAACTCTGCAATAACAGTTCTGAAGAATATTTTTTTCACAGTTAAATGAATTATTCCACAATATATGTAATTATTCTGCAGTTCAATGAACAGTTCTGTGGACTTATTTTCTCAGCAGTTTAGTAGAATAATCCACAATTTATTCATTTATTCCACCTTTCTAAGTCGGAAGTTCAATGAAAGTTGCACATTTTATTTCCACACTTTTGTGGAAGCGAAAGTCAGATTTTTGCAGAAATTCCGCTGGTGGAAGTTTTTTTTCAGACACCTCTAATTGCAATGCACTTTACTTAGAGTTGTCTGGAGGTCTGATGCAACACCTGCAGTTGATACAGAACTCTGTAGCCCAGTTGGTGATGGGAGTTCTCAAAAGGACCATATCAAGCTGGTACTGCATGGTCTGCACTGGCTGCTTGTGCAGTGGTGCATCACCTTCAAGATAGGCTTGTTAAAATTCAAGGTCCTACGTGGCCTGAGCCTAAACTAACAGAAAGACCTCTTAATGTCCTACACACCTTCCTGTTCTCTTCGATCCAGCAATGCTGGATTGTGCTATATTCCCCAATCTTGTTTGAAGCAATTGGGGGACAGATCCTTTGGGTTTTCTGCCTCACTGATTTGGAACAGCTTGCCAGATGTTACTAGATCTGCCCATATGGTGGGAGCCTTCAGACAAGAATTGAAGATTTACTTGCTCAGGGCTTCCCTGATTAGTTTTAATAAGATTGTTACTGATTATTTATATTATATTTATATAGTTTATTGGAATTGTTTTCTGTTTGTTTTGATAAGAGGCACGCTGAGCCTTTGAAAAGGGTACCATATAAGTAAAATTGCCTTGTCCCTGGATCCCCACCCAGAAATAACTGAGGCAACTGCCTTCTTACTTTTGGATGCTCACTGACAGTATTTATTTAAAGGCACAATTATGTATTTACATCATTACATCCCAATTCATTTTAACAGTCAATATTCACACAGCTGACATAACAGTCACATATCACTTCCGGGACATAACAGTCCTGTCTTCCCTCTCATGGTTCTTCACCATGTTCTTTTCTTCTTTTCTCATTAGTTCTCTGGGTCTGGACACTGTGATCTGGCCTCCCCTTTCCATCACCATAACCAGGTACCACACTTACCCAGACCACTCCCCCCAATAGGTGTGAACACAGTGATCCAGCCCCTAGTTCTATGTCCCTCCTTCTCCCTCATTACTCCCACCCCAGGTTCCTTTGTGCCAAGCCCATGGTACCTACCCCTCTCCACCCTCTACCTGGCCACCTTCTTTTTCCCTTGCTCCCAAACCCCTTCTCCTCCCCTCCCATGCCACTCCCTTTTTGTCTGCTAACCCTCCAGCAGGACTCCACCTAGTCCCCTGGACCTGGTTGCCCTTCTGCGGCCCCACCTGGCCTGCACCGGGCCCTATTAGAGGTCACCACCTTCCAGGTGATTCCCACTTTAGTGCCCATTCCCATGCCTTCCCCCCTCTTTCTTGCATGGAGGGGGGTGTATGGGGAATTATACAGCAAGAAAGAGGGCTCCTTGTAGGTTGCATGTCCTTAAATACCCTTTCAGGACCCCTAGTCAGGACCCCTTCTTCTGGCCCCTCCCCCTGGCAAATCCCCAGCGAGCACCCACCCTGGACAGATGACACCATCTGTAAAGTCATAGCCCCTCCCCCTTACCTGCAGCCCCCTTCCCTTACCTGCCCTCCCCCACTTTCCTTCTGGCTGGGTCCCAGGACAACCTGGCCTGCCTTTTAGTGGCAAGTCTAATTGCCTCTGGATCCCCACCCAGAAATAACTAAGGCCACTGCCTTCTTACTTTTGCATGATCACTGGCTGTATTTATTTAAAGGCACAATTATGTACTTACATCATTACATCCCAATTCATTTTAACAGTCAGTATTTACACAGTGGACATAACAGTCCCATATCACTTCTAGGACATAACAGTCATCCCTTCCATCTCATGGTTCTTCACCATGTTCTCTTTCTTCTTCTTTTCTCATTGCTTCTTGGGGTCTGGACACCGTGATCTGGCCCCCCCTTTCCATCACCATAACTGGGTACCACACTTACCCAGATCACTCCCCCCCCACTAGGTGTGGACACAGTGATCCACCCCCTAGTTCTATATCCCTCCCCTGTTCCCTGTTAGTCCCATGCCTGGATTCCTTTGTTCCCAGACCATGGTACCTACCCCCTACCCCCTCTACATGCCCCCCTTCTTTTTCCCTTGCTCCCAAACCACTTCCACTGACCCATCTCCAGCTTGCAATGGAAGATGGGGCTCCCCCTTGTGAGTTAACCTCACAGCCCCTTCTTATTGATGTCTCAAACCAGCTCCCCAAAGGGCCGGAGGAACAGGCCCATGCGGACTTGGTCAGGTGGATCCCATCTGACCGATAGACCACCTCATGCTCACATGAAATGTCCTTATACTGGATGTGGACCCCCCCATTTCTATAACTGCTCTCACTACCTTCCTGTTCAGGTGCTTGCATGCCACCTCCACCACCTTAGGCCCTTTCACTCCTCTCTCCAAACCCTCCTGGATGTGATCTCGGACCAGCCGATCACCACCCATGGTCACCAGCCCTTCACCTTCTCCAGATCTGCCAGAATGTCCCTCAACAGGGACCCCCATGGCACTGCTCCTAGATCGTTACCCCCTAGATGGACAATGATACAGTCTGGTACAGCTCAGCGCACCTGAAGCTCTTCCAGCAGGGGTGTCAGCTGCGACCACCTCATGCCTCTCAGGCCCTTCCACCACACCTCGGTGTGCTCCGCTCCCGGGCACAAATGCATCCCTATCCTTGTGGCAGCTGAAAACCTCTCTGCCCAGTAGATGAATGAATGCCCTATGATCCACACCTGTCTCTTGGAGCCTGCTGAGGGAAGAGAAAAAGAAAGGGACACCAATTAGCAAATGTCAACACCACACATATCTCCTGTAAAAGTTTGATGTCCATCTGCCCACCCACTTGACCTCACTCTCCCCTGCTCCGATAGTGGCCAACTCTGAGGCCACACCAATCCTGAAGGATTGCAGGGCAAGATCATCAGTGTTCTCCCCCATGAACCCCACCACCTTTTTCAGCACTGCACCCACCTGAAAACCTGTCACCAGTGAGCTATCCCTGTGTATGAACCAGACCCCTGACCTGTGGCCTCACACAGTGTTATAGTCCACCATGGCCTGGACTGTGCAGACACCTGCCTCCATTTGCCTGTGCATCACCACGGTGGAGCCCTTGCCCCACTGGTCCATTTTAGACCTCTAGAGCCAGATGACCACCTTCTCCTCCTCCTCCTCCTCCATTCTCATGTTCTTCTCCTGCATGCCTGCAACAGCTGCCTGCTTCCTGGACACTACCACCTCCCAATTCAAAAAGTCCCCTTTGCCATGACTGCAAATATAGCCCTGAACAGGCAGGTCTCATTTGCCAAGCTACAAACATGGTCCAGCACCCTCACCGCCTTCGTGATCAGAGAACCCATTATGGGTCTTCTCCCATCTTGCCTCAAGCCCTGCCCCCTCTGCCAGCCCATGACCATCTGCCTGATGGCCCATCCACCCTCAGAGTCCACCCATCCCTGATCCTGGCATGTCCAGCTGATACCTGCCAATTGTACCCCCATTGTGGCTGGAGCCACCCCTTCCTCAAACTTGTCCACTACATACCACATAACCTGTTCCTCCCAGACCAGTTCCTCTGTCTCCCAACACATCCTGGCCTGAAATGCCTGGAAACCAGCCCACATCCCCTTATAGGTCTTCAGGGTGTTGGCTGACCAAGCCCCTTGGTATAAGGTCCTGGCCTTCACCCTCCAATCCCCCACATCCAGTCTGGGACCCTGGTCCTGGTAGGCACAGCCTGTGGTACCAACTTCTGGAACCACTCCACCTACAAATGAGAAAGACAGTCAGCCACCTCATTCTGAACCCCTTTGATGTGCTGTGCCCTAAAAGATAAGTTCAAATGCAGCCCCAGCAACACCATGCACCTTAAAATCTGCCCTACGCTGCCTGTTGATCACCTCCACTACACCTTTGTTATCATACCAAAATAAGATGCACCACCCTGCTATCCAGGCACCTCATAGCTCAAGGGCCACCCAGATTGGAAGGATCTTGAGGAATGTGATGCCCTTGGTTCACCCCCCTTTCCTGCCATCGGGTTGGCCACACCTCTGAAGTCCACTCCCCTCAAGAATAGGCCCCCATCCTGTAACCCCCGGCCACATCCGTGTACAACTCCATGTCTGTGCTGCAGGCCCAATCCTCCTGCCAGAACGTCACTCCATTGTACGATTCCAGAAACCCCTCCCATACTTGTAGATCTTCTTTAACACCCTTATTTATGTCCACCCAGTGATGGGGTAGTTTTGCCTTGCCCATGACCCTCCCCAACCTGACTTACAGGCAAAATTAAGGTGTCCCAGCAGCTGTTAAACTTGTGCCAGTGGCACTCTCCAACTCCCACCCACTAGCATGAGCAGCCCCCAAAGATGTACCACCTTGTCCCCTGGCAGCCGAAAGCACTCCTGTTCAGTATCCACCTCAATCCCCAAGAAGTCTAGCTTGCTGGATGGTCCCTCAGTCTTACCTGCTGCCAGTGGGATCCCTATTGTGCTGCATATGTCCTGGAAATCTGTCAACATCCTTTCAGTTTCCACCCGGCAGGCTCCAATTAACAGGAAATCATCCAGGTAATGGATCACCCCCCTGTGCCCATACCAGGACCCAAACACCCATTGCACCCATGGGCTGAATGTCTCAAAAGAGGAGCATGCCATCGAGCAGCCCATGGGCATAGCCTTGTCAAAATACAAGCCACCCTCAAATTGGAAGCCTAGCAGGTCCCAATCCTAGGGATGTAATGGCAACAGCCTGAGAGCAGAATTCATGTCCATCTTTGCCAATGAGGCCCCTCCTACCGCCAGGATCAATTCAACCGCTTGGTCGAGGGAGGCATAAGAGACCATGCTCAAAGCATCTGGGATCCCTCTGTTCACGGACTCCCCGTCAGGGTAGGACAGGTGATGTATGAGCCTGAACTCCCTTGCTTCTGCACCACCCCCCAGAGGAGACACCCTGAACTGCTCACATGGGGGTTTGAGCATCAAGCCTTCCAACCTCCCTGCTCTGACTTCTTTCTGAATTTTCTTTCAGACTATGTCCTCCTTCCCTCTTACTTAACCCAAATTCTTGGCTCACATCTCCACCCACGGCCCCTTAAAACCCAGCAGAAGACCATCCTTAAAGCCCGCCCTCAGCAGCTCCGCTCCTGTCTTGTCAGAGTAACCTGCTGTCCAGGCCTCCACCACTCCACACCTGATGGGGATGTGGGCCAGGCTGTAACCCCACCTCCCCATCCTGGGTCCCAACCTAATTCCAACCATAGTTGGGCATAAACCCTCTCCTGGGGCCCCCGGCCCTTCCATTCTCTCCATCCACTCCAAAAGGGCTGCTCTTTTAACTGCTCGCTTGCCTGGCCAGCCTTGTCACCCCCTTGCCAGCACCCCATCACTGGGTGTTTCCCCCGGACCATGAGCAGACATGCCTAAACCTGCAGCTAGGCCATGCACATGATACCCTGTTAAATGCCCAGCAGGCCTTGGTGCCCTGGGCCAGTGCAACCCTTTTCACTTTCTTGGACACCTGCCCTGCTGCCGCACCCAAAAGTGTCCTCACCCATAACTCTGCATGAGTGCAGTCCCACCTCTGGTCACCCTTAACCACCATTCTCCTCCGGCATGCCTCGTCATATTTGGACCACCCAAAACCCAGCTTTGCCTTATACACATCCCTGATGACTGCTATATATATCAGCAGCGGGATCACCAGGTCTGGTTGCTTCTTCAGAACCAATGTGCTATAAATCAGGAAACCCACCTGCCATGTGTTGATGCTCTTCCATTTGAACCAGGCTTCCTCCATTTTGTGCCCCACCACCGCAAGAGCTACTGCCATCTCAGACTTGCCCACCAACTCCTGCTGCTCTCATTTCTTGGCTGTCTCCTTGTCCACTGATCCAAAGATATCCACATACTCCCCCTTCCATATTTTCTCTTTTATCGAGGCCAGCATGTGGTCACCCAGCATGAAGCCCGGTGGCCCCTTGTACAGCTTCTGTACCCCACCTGAGATGCCTACCCCATTTTTGGCCTGCCTGCCCTTCTTCTTGATGGCCTGCAAGGCCCACTCCAATTTTGAGACCCCCTCCTCCCCCATGTCCCCCAACAGGCCCTTGATATACTCTTTTAAATCCAATTCATTGTTCATATCCACCTCGTTCTTATCCCCATCTAGTTGGGGCCCCGCTGGGACCAGGCTGGGACTGCTGCCTGCACTGGGTGCCACCAGAGGGCTGGGTACCACCCTCTTTGGCTTCTTGTTTCCTCTTCCAGCACCAGCCCTCTCATCTCACTCCTTCCACTTCTTCTGGGCCTTCTCCTCTGCCTCCCTCTTCTTCGCCACCTCAACCAACTCTGTCATCTGTGTCATCAGTTTCGCCACTTCCACCAGCATGGTAGCACTGAACACTTGCGGTCTCTTGGGTGCCACCTCTTCCACTGGGACCTAGACTGTACGAGAAAATCACATGATCATAACTCAAACAATTCACTCCCCCCACCGTGAACCATGCTCTGTTATCACCCTGGTCACTATTCCTACACCGGAACCACACCAATCCCGTGCCATGTCCAAACTCTGTGTACAGCTATAGCCAGCCTTTTTAGCTTGTTTTCTTTTTTTTGCCACCTGATACAACTCCCATGCATGAATCTGCAGGCTGAGGTTTTCCTGCACTGCACCACCTACAGTTAAGGTGCTTGGCCCCCTTACGTTCTGTGCTCTGTTTCTTACTGTTGTTTTATATATTTCCCCCTTCCTTTCCTTTTTCCTTTTTTTGGTTACTATGCCCCTTCTGTGAACCCCACACATCACCCCCTCCCTCCCTCCCTCACTGGTGCCCCATTCATCCTGCAGGTGCATGATAGTGGCCACACCACACAAACAGGCCACTGCAGCCCTCCCACGCATGTTGACCTACTGGCCCATCACACCCATGCCTTGTCCCAGACCCCGGGGTACCAACCCATAGACTGAGGGCCCACATTTGCTTGCCCATGTACAGGCCTCTTCTGCCACAAGCACAGGGACCCCCTTTTTCCCCTTGGCCTAACCTGGCCTCAAGCCCCTGGCACCCCAGTGCATCCTGTTCTTGGGCCTGGCATATTGTACGTGGGCCTGGCTCCACTGTCTACCCCTTGGAATACCTCTGAGTGCTCTCCCTGAGTTCTTGCTGCCATCAAGCCTCCATTTCTCTTCCAGTCTTTCAGCTGGAGGCCACACCTGCTGCCCCCATGCAGTGCAGCATACCAGGCCTTTGCCCTCACTCAGCCTCCAAGGCCCACACATCACCCCTCACCCCATTCCCTTAGTGCTCCACTATGCCTCCACTACTCATTGCTGGTGCAAACACAACCTGGGCATTCCCCTGGTGCCCCACCCATGCGGTAGGCCTCTCAGGTCCCTGTTCTGCCCTGCAGCCTTCCAGCCCAACCAAAAAACACTGGTGTACCCCCCACTGCTGTCCCACCAACTGCCAACCACACCTCATTGAAGCCTCACAACTATGTGGCATCAGGCCTAGCTTGCCATGCACTCACCACTGCGGGTCCCCCAATGCTAGGCCCCACCGCAGGCCTCTTACCACAAGATGCCCCCTGTCTAGCTCGGAAGCCCTCCACTGCCACTGCAAAGCTGGCTCTTTGCTTGCTTAATGCTGCAGCAACCAGGTGCTCTAAACACCAAACCTCAACCGCTTTGTCTCCTTTTTCTTTTTTTTTTAACTACTGCAGCAGGCTTCCTCCCCCAAGAGAGCCATCCCGTGAGCCCCTCAGCCCCCGAGAAACATCCACTAGCACTAAACTCCTCCACTCACTAAACCCTTGGCTCCTTCTGCCCAGCTGGACCCCACGCCACAACAGGCCGACACACCGAGCGCACCCGAGGCTCCACCGCCAAATCCCCCTTTCCTCAGATCACTCGTGCAGCCTGCCTGCTCCACGGTTCATCCCTACCAACTTAACCATTATGCATTTTTTCTTTTACAATACCAGTCAAAAGACCTGTGCGGCCTGGGCCACGTGGCTCTGCTGACCACTCTACAAGCCCCAGAACAGCTGCCACAGACTTGCTCTCCCACTGAAGTCCACAAGTCAGATCTTGCATACCTTAAGTCTCATCGTGTCACTGGGCCAGCACCACCACTACCACTGAGCCCTTTGGCTCACTACCACAATTTGCGCACCCTCCAGCACAGCTTGCTCACACCACACGATCCAGCCTAGGCACATGCCACAAATGCCATGCCTCCAACTCCCTCAGACGCTTCACCAAAAACCCCATAACGGCATGGAAAAGCAAACAAAAACCAGCTAGCCCGATCCAATTGAGCCATGACTGGCCCTCAACCTCACACTATTCCGCAGACCAGCTCACCACAATCAAACCCGCTGTGTGGTCCATAATCTCAGCAAAACAGAGCGACAACGCCACACATACATGCTTCCTATAGATTACTCACTGTACCATACAGCATTACATTTAAAGCATTGCTCATCAGTGCCTTACCTCACTGCTAATGATGTGCTGTATTATTACTTGAATTATACAGCAAGAAAGAGGCCTCCTTGTGGGCTGCATGCCCTTAAATACCCTCTAAGGATCCCTGGTCAGGATCCCTTCTTGCCCCTCCCCCTGGCCAATCCCCAGAGAGCACCAACCCAGGTCAGATAACACCATCCGTGAGGTAATAGCCCCTCCCACTTACCTGCAGCCCCCATCCCCTTACCTGCCCCCCCCCGCTTTCCTTCTGGCTGGATTGCAGGACAACCTGGCCTTCCATTTAGTGGCAAGCCTAATTGTCTTGCCTTGCCAAAGTGCCGTACAAAGAGAACAAAACAAAACCAAAGAAATATACAAAATGCAATATAACAAACAAAAAGCAAGAAAATAAATAATCAATTAAATAAAATAAATAGATTCAAGGAGCAAAACATATTCCAGCTAGCTGCAGTTCAAGAAAAATGATAGCATTAATCCAGGCAGTAGTCTAGTGTAAAAATATAGGGCTTCAGGGATCCTTATGCTGGTCTCCACCATGCTGGCTGATCTAGTGTGAAAGTTAAAGAATTCCATGGCATGGTTGTGGCAGCCATAAAAGATCTGTTCCCGGATAACTTCAGCCTAGACTTGGGCACAGATCCGTGGAGGCCAGCACTCGTGGAACCAATGGGGTATACAGAGATGTATAGATCAGGAAGTCTTTCGGATAACCAGGTCTCCCAAAAAGTAGGGCCATGTCTTGAAAAAAATGTTATTTGGCTTCAGACTGAAGGTAGTGACTTATGTTGAAATACCAAATGATCTGTTGTCTACAATGCAATGTGTGTGTGAAACGTAATGCATTCTTAGATCTTCTGTATTATAGTGTGTACTGTAATTTAGTAAATAAATATGTTGGTCTGTATTTTCAAAGAATTGTGATGGATACAACAGCAAGCTGTGTCACTCTTGCCTCACAAATCACAGCTGTGCCTGTGTTAGAGGGGTGTGCTACCATCAGAAGAAGGCTGCATCTCAATCTGCTGTGCCTTGTGCTTACTTTCAGATTAGTGATGTAAAAGTGATGCAACAATGATGTAGCCCACATTTGCACTGCAAACATGCTACAGTTATGATGCAAACATAAGTGCTGGTTTTTATGCAGCTATGAAAGTATGGCACAACTATGTGTCACAACTGTGTGATGCAAATTCATGTGTCTTGACAGAACTGCATCAGTTTTGAGCACTTTTTAAAATACTGCCTGCTATGTTTATAACAAAACTTGTTTTAATCTCTTCTGGCTGACACATGCATGTTGTCATACATATCAAAGAACCTTTATTTTAAAAAAAAAACTTTGGCTGTGAACATATACAAGCCATGATAATACAAATATTTTACTGCAAGTCAAAAGGGAAGGTCTTTTGCTTGAAGGTTCCATTCCAGAGTTATAACAAATTTGGTGCAGACAGCAGATCTTTCATATAACCAGGTTTCAAATCAGGTATGGCCTTATCTTGAAAGAAATGTTATTTTCCTGCAGCCTGCAAGTAATGACTTATGGTGAAATACCAAATGATCTATTGTCAACAATGAAATGTACAGTATATGTGTGTGAAACAAATGCATTTTTAAATCTTCTATAGTGTGTAATATAGATGGTTGAAGATAGATAAAGGCAAGAGTCCATTCAGTCTTCCCTGTTTTACCAAGCTAGGTTTCCTTAATCATTTCCAAGCTCCCATTGGTCCTTTGGATCGTTTCAATTGTGTCCAATAATCCCCTAAAAATATTCCATTAGGATGTAAATCTCAAGATTGTACTGGCATTGACAACATCTTTGGGAATTTTGTTCCATCTATCCATAGCCCTCTTGTTAAAGAAATGCTTTCACATGTCTAACCATGCGTTCAGCATTTTTTTCTAGTCCTCTGGCACATGCCAAGCCCCATTCTCTACTAACCTTTACTACTTCAGCCTACTCTCACAGTTCTTTCCTCCATTGCAGGAGATGTTGTGAAGATTCTGGGCCCAGTTCACAGAAGGGGATGCTCAGCTTGCACCAAGCCTGCATCTGCCCCAGTGCTGTGTCATCCACTTTTGTACACCGTGCACTCTATTCACAAAGGTTGTTAGTTTGTGACCTTTTACTCCATTTACGGCAGTTTGCGCCAGGCATGTGGCACAAATCCCGTTAGGAGGGCAGCAGTGGTAGACCAGTGAAAAGCTGGTCTAACATCAGGCCGGGGTCACACCAACTGTGACTCCCACCACTTGGCCATGGACAGCTGAAAGCCCCATGTGCCCTGTGTTCAGTGCACCTGGAGCTTCCGCCAGTCCAAACAGTTTGTGAATTGGGCCCTCTGTCTTCTTTTCAGTGACTCAATGGTGATCCTGAGCAGTCAGTGGACTTCAAGGGATGAACCCATGTGTACTAGTTGTAGTTGACATCTAGATGAAAGCCAGTCTCTGCCCCACCCTACCCCACCCCATTTTTATCTTTCTTTCTTCCTGCAGAACCTAGCAGTGGCTACAGCTGACCCTGCACATACACAGATGACACACTGTGAGGGAGCAAACTAATTGGCTTTTCACAGATGTCTGGTGCCAGCCTTCTCCAACTGGTAGAACTGCCACATGACTGCCCCATACAAACTCCCCTGGGTTGCCTGGTTAGCTGCTAAGTCTCTTCTTACACCAGAATCACTAGAACTGTAGTGTGTAGACCATCAGGCAGCCCCATGAGTCTTTTGACTGTGAGATCCCTTCATCTGCCCTTTTTTATTTGAAATCCAGAATACTCTATTGTTTGAAAACATATAAAATAAAACACAACAACACAATATGCAGTACCAACAAACAACAATCAACAACAACCCAATCTCTCTACACTCAGCCCAAGGGAGATAGAATTCAATTCAGTCCCAACAAAATGCAATTGTGTACCGGGGAATATCTAAGAATACAATATATGATAAACAATTAACATAGTGTACCAATTAAAAAAACTACTGTAGCAGATAAGGCAAAACAAATGAACAGAAATGATAAACTTATAATAAAATGGAATGAGGCCATTCCACAAAATACTAAATCATGTACTCGGTATGTAACTTGCTCCATTTCTTCTGATAAGATGGGAGTCTATTATGAATGTTAGCAATCACCTTCTGTACACGGAGATTAAACAAGAGTTCCTGCAACCATTCATTATACATAATTGGGGACTAGAATCGTAGAATCATAGAAGCTTGATGGCAGAAAAGGACCACAGGGGCCCATTTAATCTGCCCTAATTTTCTCCCCTACTCTCCCCCCCCTTCCAGCCCCTGCCCTCCACCTGCTACTCAGCCCCATATGTCTATCCCATGCCCTCTTGAATCCCTCCACCTAATCAGCCACCACCACTTCTTCTGGTAGTCTGTTCCAGGGCTCCACCACCCTCTCAGTGAAGAATCACCCTCTCATGTTTCCTCTATATTTTTTTCCCTGCAGTCAGAGGCTATGCCCTCTAGTTCTGGCCCCCTCCTTCTTCTTAAGTAATCACCCTTCCCTTACTTTGTTAAGCCCTTTCACATATTTAAATCATTCCTCCCCTTTCCCTTCTAGTCACCAGCATGTACAGATTCAGCTCCTTACACATCTGCTCATATGACATCCCTTGCATACCCTGCACCATCTTGGTTGCCCTTCTCTGAATCTTCTCCATCCCATCTATGTCCTTGTGGAGGTGTGGTCTCCAGAACTGTACTGATTAAGCCAGTGTAATCTGCCCATTTTTTAAAGAAAAATATGTGTAGTCTATCATGTTCTGTCTATCTACATTAGAGTAAGCCAGGATGCAACATTGCCATTACAGTTTCTGCCAGTGACATGCTGCAGAATTCTGCAGAAACACAATGTAATACAGGGCAATTACTCTAATTTGCACACAGGAAAGGGTGACATGACTATCACAGAGTGTTGTTTCATTTCTAACTATGCTTTATGTATTTTTAATCTTCTGTCATGTCCCCCTGTCCCTCATATCCTCAAATGACTTAATGTTCAGACTCTTCAGCATCTCCAGATATGTCCTCCCCTGTAGACCATGAATCATTTTTGTTGTTCTCATTTGGATATTTTCCAGCATCTTGTTAACCTTGTTTCAGATGACAGTCCTAAAAATGTAAACCATCCTCCAGGTGGGGCATAACCATTGCCCTGTATAGCAACAAGATCACATCATTTTCTTCTGCTACTGAAACCTGATCTTATATACCCCCGTGTCTTATTTGCATTCCATTCACATTCTTACACCGTGATGATGACTTCATACAGCTATTAATTATTATCATCATCATTACCACTAGATCCCTTTCTTCCATAAAGAGTATTCTGCACTGTATTCATTGATTCCTCTTGCCATTATGCATCACCTTGCAAAATATTTGATTTTGTGAGGCTTCACCCTGCATGTGCATGCTTAATATATTTTTTTAATGAGGCAGGGCCACACGTGTGCACAGCTGTGTGCACACAGATTTTGAAATAAACTTCTTCAGTTCTAAGCCAGTCAGGCTTGACTCACTGAATTAGTATTGTTAGTCTCTTCTGGTTCTGGAGATAGATCCCTGTACACATGAGGAGAAGAAGAAGAAGAAAAAGAATCAGCATTTATATAGTGCTTTTCATACACAGTGTATCCCAAAGCGCTTTACAAAGCAATGCTAGACTGGTAGTGAAGTGACTGAATGTGTGGTGGCGGCTGTATCACACATAATCACCCACACACAGCCGGGATAATTGCATGAACTGGTTTATGGGAAGGGGAATGTTGGCCAGGACACCAGGAATGTTCCCTACTGTTTGCGAAGAGTGCCCTGGGTTCTTTTACTTCCACCCGGACACCCACCAGGACAACACCAGGATGGGCAGAAGGGACCTCGGTTTAACGTCTCATCTGAAGGATGGCACACCCCAGCAGTACAGCACCCCCCAATACTGCATTCGGATGCCAGCGATTTTTAGGTGCAAGTCCAATCCCAGTGTGGGACGAGAACCCACAACCTTCTGGTCCAGAGGCGGATGTGCTACCAACTGAGCCACGCTGACATGGCTGCTGACTCCCCCCCCCACACACTTCTACAGCCCACTGCACACAATTAAGCTGTGCTTGTGAAATATATCCCCCTTCGAGTCTATGCTGTGTGTGTGTGCACAGTTGTGCACATGCATTTTTTTGTTTGTCTATTGTTGTTTTATTAATTAAACCATTGCACTTAGTAGGGCAGGCTTGTCTCTCTGAGTTAACTGTATGCCATCTGTCTGTTCCTTGGTCGGTTCCATGTTTGACTAAATAGGTTGCTCTTTTCTTCCCCTTCTTAGTAGCAGTGTTTTTCTTTACTGCTACTTTTTTGTGGTGCAGTGTAACTGGAAAGGTCGGTGTATTACTGTAGTGCCATTAGCACTAAGTAAAGCATTACACACACCGGTATTACGTAGTAATAGTTTGTGTTGTACCCAGTAACCAGCAGTGACCTGATCCATCATGTCTTTAGCAATCTTGCAAACATGCTTGGTCCAGCCCCAGCAAAGCATCTGCACCGCTGGTCCCAAGTGGTGAGGGACAGGATGCTAGACCACAAACATACAACACATCTACACAATTACTGCTAGTGTTGTCCCTGGGCTGCCAAACCCCCAAACAATCTATGTAGAACAAAGGAAGCACTCAGCATGGGGGGGAGGTGCAGTAACAAAATACAGTTAAAAGCAGTGCAGCATAAAGTTGCCAATACATTTGTTTGAGCTAAGGCTGGAGGATGCCAATAGAGCCCTGGTGCTTTGACCAGAACCTGATCTTTGTCAGGGTGCATGTCAGCAATTTACAAACATGCTATGAATATACAACCCTTAAACAAACACACACTATAAATAAGTGAAGTTAAAATGAATGAAACTGAGATGCCCTTGTAACAAAACAATCCACAACTAACATACCCAAAGATGAAACACTGCATCAAGATTATACAACATAGTTCATACTGTGGTGCCAGACAGTACGCAATGCAGTATCATGCAAAATTGCTGTAAAATGCTGCAGTATGCTGCAAGAAGCAGTGTAATTTAATGGCAATTAAGCCCACCAGTCATCCAATATTTTGTGGCATGTCATTTACTGCAAAGTATTGAATTGCATCTTGTCTTGCTCCACTGTAAATTATTGATACATAATACAATTCCTGAGAAGGTGGTGAGATAGACTACATAGACAATGACATACAGGTGTCTCTTTATTCGATGGGCTCAAATATTGTTCTCCCCAAGCAAGCATTTTAGTTCTTGTAGCATTGGTAATAGCACTACTACCACTAATACCATTAGTAGTACAACTACAGCTAGTGCCACCACCTGTCCATCTGTACGTTCACTGTCACATCCTGTTGTGCAGTAGTAGGGGGGAATTATAGCATACACGCTTTGTGCAGCAAGCAGCAGACACCACCACCAGTGTCCCCACTGCTACCATTATGGCTGCTACATCCACAGCCAGTGTGCTTCCCACCACCACCAGTACCATTCTTGCAGCAGCCACCCTTTCAGCTGTCACCACTACTGCAGCCACTGCTACCACTATTCCTATGCCCATGGCTGAAGCACCTTCTATCCCGTGTCTGTGACCATGAACACCCTCTAGTGCTGACCCAAAGCAATGCTTGATATTGTTTTCAGAGTGCTATGTGTGTGTTGTGGTGGATCGAGTGTGCCACATAAAGCTTGTGTTGCATTAGTGAGAGCTCAGTGTTGGTGGCTGAAGTGTCATTGAGGTGTATATGGTTTACCAGGTTCAATGGGTGATTAATGGTTTTGCTGAAGTACTTTTTTAAAGTTTCCTTAAAAAAACACCTTTTCTGGCAGAATACCAAATAACGAATACATAGATACATAGATACATAGACAGTGTCGGCAGATAAGGGCCTATGGCCCACCTAGTCTGCCCATTTGAGTTTGTAACTTCAGTTTATGTTTTCCTAGAACTCTGTTGCCCTTTAACCCTGACTTCCAGAATTCCTTTGTGTCTATCCCATGCATTCTTAAATCCCGTGATTGTTTCAGCCCCCACCACTTCCTCTGGCAGGGTGTTCCACTTGTCCACCACTTGTTCTGTGAAGAAATTCTTCCTCACATTTCATCTGAATCATCCTTCCTCCAACTTCATCCCATGCCCTCTAGTCCTGGAAGATCTTTTTTACTTAAAAATAGTGTATTCTTGCACCCTGTTCCTCCCTGTAAGATACTTGTATGTCTCTATCATGTCCCCTCTCTCCCTCCTCTCCTCCAGGGAGTACATATTCAATTCCTTCAACCTGTCCTTATAGGACTTGTGATGCAATTCATGTACCATCTTTGTTGCCCTCCTCTGAACCTTCTCTACCCTGTCTATGTCCTTACGTAAGTAAAGTCTCCAGAACTGTACACTGTACCGAATACTTTGGACCCGAATACCGAATATTTGGGAAAAGGTATTTGCACAGCCCTAATGACAACTCCCTGGATGTTGTCCAACATCCAGTTGCCAATCCATCAAGTTAGCATCGTTCCAGGTTCAAATGTCCCTGTTTTCTTGATTAGTAGTATGTGTGTCATTGAATCAAAGGCTTTACTAAAGCCAAGGTATAGGATGTCTTCTGCCTAGTTCCACTCTATCATCACCATCACTGTGTCAGTGAAGTAAATCAGGTTGGTTCAACAAAGCATCACATTTGAAAACTCATACTGATTTGAGTCTGTGTCATTTTAATTAGGATGTTCACTATCTGCTATTAAAGAGCTTCTGATGAGATGTGCATGTGTACTGGTTTTCCGTGTCTTTGTATGTCACTGTCTGTGATTTCAGGTAGGCTAGGCACTACATTGTAGGTGTATTCTCACTTTATCTGTTTATTTCCTTCAGACCAAGGTACCCCATTTGTCCCATGCGTGGGTTGCGAGTGCCGAGTTGTTTACTGGGTGACGTCATAGGTAGGGTAGTCTGTGCTGCAGAGCAGGCATCTGTTGGTGCCTGTCACTTTCACTTCTTGAATCCTTAAGGACCACAATGCTGTGTGAGTTGCGGGTGTGCGACAGAGTCTTCGTGCGAAAAAAAGTGGTATTAAACGAGGAAAGGTGCAGCAGTAGTAGTTATGATATGTGGGAGAAACAATATGTTTGTTTAGTCTGGCTTTGTGATACTGACAATGTGTGTTTAGGGATATTTGTAGTGTTGATAGGTGCCATCTGTTCCCTGTGTTTACAAGGTCTTGGAAGGTGGGCATTATTTCGTACTGCTTCGCGTGTCTTGTGATAGCAAAATGATATTTGTGCTGTTGTAAGGATTTGCGTGGGTTATCATCATGGAGGTGCTGCTATATATGGAGCAGAATATGTGGATAGTCAGATACAAGTGGCGTATAGTGTGTTGGGCACTGTCATTGAATGGTTCCTGTGTTGTGTAAAAATGTGCCCCTTGTATTGTATTATAAGCTGTCGAATATGTCAGCATTGGAGCTATGTAAAGAGTGCTCCATGGTGCTTCTATATGGTGGTAATGGCATTCAGTCTGTTTGGGTTCATGTGGGTTACTGTCCTGTCAGTTTAGAAATGAGCATAGTTTGCCTGTATGTCTCTCAAGTAGTAGCGAGTTGTCAGTGTCTATGGTGAGTATTTGGTGAGCATGCAATGGTGTGATGTGTAAAAAGGTGGACGGTGGAGGTTCAGCACTGGGTTCCGGGTGTGGAAAGGTTTGCCAGTGCGGGGAAATATGTCCGTGGTTGGTGACATTCAGCTGCATGTGGTTGTAGTCCGTGTATGGTGTGGTAACTCTGCATGTCGTGGCACTGTAATGGCAATGAAAGCGCAGAAAATGGAGACTGCACAGCTGCATAGTGGAAGATGTGAGGGAACTGCCTGCTTAGATGCATTTACAATGGTGTGCAGTAGGTGCAGTGCAGAATGTGCATTTGGGTCTCCTGCTGTTTGTGTGTGTTGTGCAATTTGCTGTAGCATCTTGGGCTTTCTGGGTGGATGTTGTTTCATCAATGATTGCTTGGGTAGAGGACAGTGGGGTGGTGCATATAATAAAAGAGATATGCAGTGAAGTTTTTTTTTATAAAGTCTAGGGTTTGGCTGGCATGTGTCCTACAGTGGGTCATACAACTTCATTGTAAGGGGGGTCATGCAAGAACATGCACAGGGGTGTGTTGGACTGGGGAGGTTTTAGACACTGTGCTGCAATGACATTCTTCCAGAGGTTGTGTCTTGGGGGAAGGGCTTAATGTTTGTACAGCAGTCTATGTTGCAGTGCTGGTATCTAGTTCAGAGGGTCACAGACCTGCAGTGACATTGTCTTTGGATGATATTTAGGCTGCAGTGTGCTCATGCAGCAGGAGTAGGTGTTATGTTTTGACTGTATGTGTAGTGTTGTGGAAAGATTCTTTATCAGTACTTGGTTTGTTTTGTATCCCATTGTCATTGTCAGTGTCTGGCATAGAATGTCAACCCTGTGTAAGTTATCATTCTCCTGTTGCTGTTTTTTTTTCCTGGAATGCATAGACTGCTGTTAGGCAGTTGATGTACCTCTTACTGTGATAACAAGATGGAAATTCACAAGTGTGAAAGCAGCAGTGTTAATATGGGATCTTTCTGTCACTTGTGTAACTGCAGTAATAAGTGTGTTGCACAAAAGTGTATTTATAGTGAGTTAGGTGGTTGCTAGGATGGTGTCTCAAATAAAAGAGGGCCAGAGGTAGAAAAAAAAATAACTGTTTGGTAGAGGACTAGTGGCTGCATGTGATGTATGGCTATATGTTTCTGTTTGTCTGGTAGTCCCGGCGAAGTGGAAGTAACTATTCTCACCTTCTGGCTGCAAGTGTGGCACTGAAACAAAACAGGCATTCCGTGAAATGAAGACAATTGTTTTTTTTTATTTGGCATTTATTTCCTCTCTGTCTCCCCCATCCACACCCACACTTCTCCATCTAACCTCCTGACACCCAATATGTGCAATTTTATGTATCGGAGACAACAATGTTGTTGCAAGACATATAGTGTATGCATACAGCACATGAGTATGAGTACCAATTTATTTTGTGGTGGGTTGGGTTGGATATCCTCAGCACCCCCCCCAATCTCCATAAAGTTTGTTGTAGTTTTTGAAAAGGCATTGTGACCTGACAGTTGAATGTGGAAGTGGTTGTCAGTATGTGTGAGCTGAAATTAGTTTTGTGTTGTCTATGTGTTCAAACGGTGTTGAAGTGTGCTGTTGAGAAATGGTCATTAATGACGTGTGGGATGTGTTGAGACCCTAATGTGTACAGAAGTTATAGGTTTAGGTGTTGATATGATGACCTACATGCAGTGTGTATTGTTCTGTCATTTTGCACAATTGATAAACCATCAGCCATGTTAACCTTTGAGACAGTAATTGTGGTCGACTTAGGGAATCTGGTATGGTGGCGTGTGGCCAAGGCCTGCTGCATGGCACATCTTAGTAGGGTATGGTTGTTATGCAAGCAGACAACTGTAGATGATGTTAGTCAGCATAGTGAATATTATGTATCTTAATGTGAGAGTGAGCTGCAGGAAGGCAGCCTGGTACAGAGATGGAAGTGCAGTTGTCATAGGGTGGACGAGGTGATAGTGATGGCGGTAAAGTTCAATGTCATCTAGTTAAGTAAATAATTTTTTTTTAACCAGTGTGGCTGATGGAGTTATGGATCAGCTTGCCAGTGGACTGGTCCTGGAAAGCAATGAATGTGGCTGTCCTGTATGGTTCTGCTGTGCAGTAGTGAGCTATCCAGATTGGTAAGGTTGGCTGAGGCATGGTATGGGGCTTGTTTGTAAAAGGAGGCAGCAGGAGGCATGGGACTACTGTTGATTGAGAGGCATGAAACTGGTGAGTAACCTAACATAGTGCATGTTCCTGCAATGCTGGGGCCAGATTCTATAAGAGTTATGCCTGGCATAGCAGCAGTTGCACCCAGTAGAATGGCATATGTAACACCTTACACCATCAGTTGCAACATACGTGATTCTACAATGTGGCCTACAACATGGCGTAGGCCACTTCTGACAAACAGCAGTTATGCTGGCAGTTTCACCATAGACCCCCTGCGTCAGGGTGATAGAGGGTTAATGTCAGCAGTTGGGCCGCATTCTAGAAGGGCATCCACAAAGTCACCACCGTCAGGATTGTACAAGAAGCCCCAGAGGAGAACCAGCAACATAAGGTACACATGCATTTAGGTGGTGTAACTTACAGCCTCTTCTGAGAGTCCCATAGACCTGGGCCTTGTGCCTTCCTCCCCATGGTCAGACCTCCTCTAATGGTGGTCCAAATGGGCATCGCACACCCCAGCCCAACTCCTGTTGGGTGCATACCTCCACTATAACCTCACACAGTAACTGCTCCCAGGGCTGGTCCCCCCCCCATGTCCCATTGACTCCATGTGTTAACCATGCCCTGCAGGGCGTTGCATACCCCTTCCCTCCGAATCTCCAGTGTAAAGCACCCTGCAGGGAAGCGCATTCATTCCCCATCCATGTGTGCCTCGCCTCCCCTGAGTCACCAACCACTTATGTGGCAAATATCCAGAGAAGTACAGGTAATCTACTGGCACTCCCGATCAATGTAGAAAGAATGAATAACTTTTCCATTTCCCTGGTAGTCTATTCCCCCCTTCAACATTGTAATGAAATAAAGTAACACCACCACCATGTCTCTGGTAGTCTACTGGCCCCCCACTGCCCACTCAGCTGTGGCAGCTCACCCAGCACCCACCACACCATCCCCAGCCGGCAGCTGGCACAGCCCACCACTCAGCTGTGGTGAGGTCCTACTGTGGAGAAGCTGCACAATCATGGGGCTCATGACTGGGAAGGGTCGAAAGTAGTGCAATGGTGCCATAAACTTGTTGGGGCTTGTGGCTTTTTGCAAAAGTGGGTAGTGTGATGCTGGAGTGTGATCTCCATTTTGCCAATGGGATGGAATGCTTGCTGTACTCGGCGAATGTTAAACCTCAATACGATGTTGATCATGTGCACCATGCAATGTGTAATGTGCCCTAACTCCTGGTACTTACTGCATGGTAAGCATCTTGGATGTAGTGCTTCCCTGTAGCACCTCTCCTTCCCCAGTGTAGTGTGAAAAGTAAATTGTACTTTTACTCAAAGCTGAGGCCCAGCCCCCATGTCAGCATACTTTGAAATATGCACTGCCATGCTTTACCATAGTCCTCCCCCTCACCTCAAATTACAAGTCCTCTGTTTATCCTTTTGTCCTCTGTTCTTTCTTTTTGTACTTGAGTAATAAGGTTTTTTTGTTAGTGTATTGGGCAGGTGGCATAAGTACGCAGAACCCACCAGCACAGGCCAATGACCTTAACGTGACACAGATACAATATGAGTTACACTGTCCTTGCTGTCCTGTGATTGTTGCCTGTCTGGTTTGTTGTGTGTCTGTGTGTTTCCTTTTTGCCATATTTGGGTGATTACTGTGCAGGTGACTGCTGCTACTGTGGCCACCTCCCCCATCTTTGCATGGAAGGTTGATGTGCGGTGCTTACTGTGAACCTATGAAACATAGAAACATAGACTTTGATGGCAGATAAGGACCACTTGGCCCACCTAGTCTGTCCATTACCATACCTACAGGATAGGCTGCAGATCCTAGTTAACCAACAGCCTATTTCTTCCTACCCCCCACAAGAATTGCCTTATGTTTGTGTAACCCCCCTGCAAATGGGGGTTCCCAAAAGACTTCCAGGAGCTTGCTTGAATGCTCCAAGCCTGAATGGTGTTTGGCATTTAAGCCATTTATCAGTAAGTGTTTTTAGAACCTCTGGTACTGTCTCTTTAAGAGCTGTCTGCTTGCAGACATAATTAGTTTGTATGGGGGACTGTGTGTTTCTTTGATTGAGTACCACTCAAGCTGCTGCCAATTCACTCTATTTTTGCAGTCACTAGGAGTGCAAGGAACCTATCTGAAAGATGTAACTGTTTGCCAGAAATCATTTACAGTAATAATGAAATTACAGTTTGTCTAACCTGCTTTCTTTTGCAGTCAGAACTGTGTCTGCTAGTTCCCCATTCTAGTTTTGAACTGCTGAACTGGATCAATCAGTGTGGGGTAAGCTAGCTCTAAAATGGTGCCTGGACGAATCAGAACTTGGACTCATAATCTGAGCCAGCCACAAGAGGATTGTATGAGCAGTGACTCTGGGAGATGTAGTTTAGACTTCAGCACCTTTTGGACCAACAGCAGCAGTCTATTGTGAGTGACAGCCAATCCAGTCAAGAACTGGCAGGAACTCAAAGGAAGTGCCGGTTTTGTCGGTTGGAGTTTCAGTTGAGCTTTGGCAGTGAAGAAGGAAGGAGCCCTGTGCTTTTTCAGTGTGCAGTTTTAGTCAAAAACGTGTGTAAGGCCCAGAGTTCGGTCTGCAGCTTGTGTAACAGCTTGTTAGGACTGAATCCGTCCTGTGAAAAGAATCAAAGGATCTCTGAAGAGTAGAAACCAGGCTCACCCTGTAGAAGACTGGAGGAATTGCTGAAAATTGCACTCTGTCTGTCAGGAACTGAATCTGCTGTGTGTTCTCCGGGTATTGTGCAGTAATTGCGATCGGGATACAGATGCAGCCTGCCTGGTATAGTGCTTTCTTTTATATGGATGTGTGAAGAGGTTTGTGTACCTCAAGTGAGCCCTGCTGACATTGAAGGACCCTATCTTATTTGGAGGTCGTGAGTACTAATTCAGGGTCGCTCCCTGTTGAATTGCCACATTAAATCCAAATGGAATTACTGTACTGCTGACTGTTTAATTCTCCTTTTCTCTGTGTGAAAGGGCCCCTACCAGCTGCCACGGTTTGGACTAGCCACTAGGGCTTGGGTACCCAGGGACAGTAACTGATAGGGATAGGCCTGTGCACAGAGCCATAGGTAGATTATTAGAGTGATAAGCTAATTAACCTGATTTCCCTGTCCTTGTTATATCCCCAAATAAATCAGAGCTGCTTGTTTCAGCAAAGTTATACTGCCTGAGGTATTTGTCTATGTTAAAGTACTGTACTGTGATTGTTGCACTGTATCTCATTTCACAGGAGGTCCCAGTGCCGGAACCAGACCCTGGGGGTAAGTGTATACTGTGAAGGTAATTCTGATATATTGTGTGGGCCACTAGTGGGAAGAAAGTGGGGTTGCAGTGTCCCAGAGGGCTGTGACCAAGTTAGTTTAACTATTGCAAACCCTGACCTCTGGGTGGAGGCACCCGCCATTGGATCCAGGCCCCTCAACCTGTTAGTGGCAAATCAGGCAGGGGTAGTAGCCCCTGGGATAGCGCCATCTAGGGGTTACATTTGTCCCATGCAATCTTGAATTGTCCCACAGTTTTAGATCCACAACCTCCTCAGGAAGGCTGTTCCAGGCATCCACTACCTTCTGTGTGAAAAAATACTTCCTCACATTGCCCCAGACCCCCCCCCATCTTTAAATTGTGTCCCCTTGTTCTTGCACGTCTCTTTTTCTGAAAGATGCTACCCTCTTGGACTTTGTTGATTCTACTAAGGTACTTAAAAGTTTCTATCATGTCCCCTCTCTCCCTTCTTTCCTCAAAGGTATACATATTAAGCTCCATTAGTCTCTCCTCATATGGCTTCTCTTGCAGACCCTGCATTATTTTAGTTGCCCTCCTCTGGACTGCCTCTATCTTGTCTATGTCCTTGCAGAGATGGGGTCTCCAGAACTGGACGCAGTACTCCAGATGGGGTATCACCAACTGTCTGTACAGAGGGATAACAACTTCCTGTTTTCTGCTGGTGATGCCTCTCCCTATGCATCCCAGTATACCCCCAGCCCTCCCTACTACCTTCTCACATTGCTTGCTAACCTTAAGGTCATCTGTTATGATTACCCCCAGGTCCCTTTCCTTTTTTGTTGTTGTTACTACCTCTCACCACATTGTGGTTCTTGTTTCCCAGGTGCATTATTTTGCACTTCTTTGCACCGAATCCTAGCTGCCATGCTTCTGACCATTCCTCCAACCTTGCCAAATCCATTTTCATCCTTTCCACACCTCCTTGTGTATCAACCCTGTTGCAGATCTTTGTGTCATCTGCAAAGAGGCATACTTTTCCTTCCAGTCCTTCTGCAATGTCACTTATAAAGACATTAAAAAGGACTGGACCCAGTACTGAACTCTGTGGTACCCCACTAGTAACCCCTCTTTCTTCAGAGTGGACTCCATTTACACAATCAGAGGCGTAGTTAGGCACAAGACCAGAGGTCGACTGCCTTCAGCCACTGGGTGTGTGGATATGTCAGTACTACCAACAGCCAGCCATGTCTTATTGGTTAAATGAAATGGGCCTATAGGTAAAAAAGAAAAAAAGTACATTCTAAAAGTTGTTAAAGAAAAAAAAAAATTTAAATAAATAAAATGTTGCCAAGTGATGTTAAATTGGCATTCCGCAAATATTGTGTACCTGTTAGTCATCGGTCTTTCTGCACATGCAATACACTGTGTGATACTGTACCATGGGGTAAAAGAACGCTAATCTCTGCAGTATTCCTGTAGTAGAATGCCCTTACCACACACACACACACACACACACACACACATGGCCACATGGGTGAAACACTCTTCACAGCTCAAGTTGCATACACAGAAAGAGACACTCACACAGGTCTGAAATGGAGGCAGAATCTCAGAGTTATCAGGTGCCAGGTAAGGAGCAAGAAGATTCACAGCACAGTGGCAGTGATAGGTGGGGGGAATTTTATGGTCACCAAACAAACTCCAGTAGTGGAAACTGTGAATAGTAGGTCATTTTGTATATCTCTGTATGTGTGTAAGGGGGCCCATGACTGCAAATAACATACAAGTATTTAGTTACTGTACTTACTCTAATGGGCTGTTATTTTTAGAGCCTAGTTGGAGTATGTTTCTATGTATCAGGAAAGACTATAGCCATGTTTATGATGGAAACTAGGAAGTAGGTGGTCTATGACCATGTTGTGTTTTCCTGGTTGGAAGGGATGTGTTTTAGCAAGTGGTAGTACTCTGGTACTGCAATGGCTACAACCAAGTCTCAGCCAATCAGGATACAGGGATTTGTAACTGCAGGTTATATATCACTGCCATCTCCTCCTATGGTGTTTCATTCCTGCCCAAGGGCTATCCTGATGGTGCAGCCGAGATTGGCACAAAGGATTAGAAGGGGGGAATACTTCTTGGGGTGTATCAGTGGAAGAAGATAAGGGAAGGGCCACATTAGAAGGCTGTACAATGGGGTACAGCACTGCCATGGAGGAGTACCTATACTGTCACTGGTAAAGAGACCGTGGCACATTTGGCATGTTATACATATGTAAGAATGAGAGTCAGACTGTGTAAGTGCACAGTTGTCAGAGCTTGCTGAGCTAAACATTGTGCTAGTAGTAGTGGATACTCACAATGTATCTGAAGTCCATGGAACTTGCATGCAATATTAATGTGTATGTTGCTAGATAGTGTAATGGCATGTTGCTAATACAGTTCACTTTTTAATTTGAACAGATACAGTGGTGGCCACATGCATTGCTGCTGTGTGCTCCAACACCTCAGGAAAGGGCATCAGTCTTCACAAGTTTCCAGTTTACCCAGTGATGCATACTAAGTGGGATCAGGCAGTGAGATGGTATCCTAAGGATTGGACAACAGCAATGAAAAACAGTAGGATCTGCAGTGACCATTTTACCCATGACAGTTTTGAAATGGAATATAATCTGAAGGTGTCATTTGTTCTGTCTGTCTCCCATTGCCATAAGAAATTGTGATGTGATGCTGTGCCCTCCATCTTCACGTTGGTGTGTGGAAGAACATCACCCTCCAGGAAATGTACTGCAAGGGCATGCATATGCAGATCCAACACACAGACTCATGACCTGTGGGAGGTATAAATATATGCATGCTTTGCTGAGATGTTTGAAATGTGTACAAGTGTGTAGAAGACTGGCATTGATATAAGTGATATAATATTTGCCTAGTACAGTGAACTTAAATGGTAAACTCAGGGCTTGACAATGGAGTGGGTTCAGCAGATCACAACATGTTCTATGATACTGTCTGTTGTTGCTGGTGAACTGAACTGGGAAATTGACAGACTTCACCATTACTGTGGCCTTTGAAGGCTTAGGTGTAGAACTAGCATTCCCTGTGAGCAGACTGGGTGACAAGTTGTACTACAGTAATCTTGGTCAAGACGCTTGCCACTGTGGTTGAGGATCAGTCTCCAGCACAACAGTAGTATTGCAATTGTCAGTTGACAAGGATATTGATATGAATACATAGTCTGCAGTCTCCAGTATCTGTGGTGTATAAAGTGAAGTAATACATCTTAGAACTGAGAGTGGGTGGCAGGGGTACAATAAGTTGCAGTAAGCACAGTAATACACTCCAGAGCGGCTGGTATGGGCTATACCCGCCCTTGCAGGGGCTGTAAGGCTGTATGACGGTGGTGGCATGCCTCATTATGCCTCTAGGCAGGGTGGTATAGTCAATACCGGCCACCCTGGCAGCTATTATGGTGTGCATAATATATTAGAAATAGAAGTAAATGGTTGTACAAATTCCAAAATGAACACAGTGTAACATGGCAGCTCTGCGACCATACCCATTATGGGTTTGTTTCTTGTCTTGCAGTGTTGAATGTAACATAGTACATGGGCTTCTCTGTGATGCTGCCTATTGCACCACATCAGATGTCATGTAAGTGGAGCTATTTGCAGTGTCGTGCACTCTTCTGGCAAGTTGCAGTGACTGTGTGTGGCTTGTCCTTATCAGGGGAGAAGTCAATTTGTGATGTGCAACATGGGGTTACTAGGTGCAAACCTGTGGCAAGGTGGATGAGGCACAGTTGAACCTGGAGTACATGCCGGCAGTGTCACAGGACTGTGATAGTGGCTAGTTTGAATGGCATCCACTACTTGTGCCAAACTATTGTGATGTGTGCCTTGTGCATGAGTTGTATTAGATTGTTCCATGCACCTCTCTGAACAACCAATAAAAACAGTCGGTTGGCACCTTACCACTGCTGTCAAGTCTAGCATTAGCAATGGAAAAGGTGGCAGCCAGCCGCATCATTAAAAATTAAACAGGTCAGCAGCAAAATCACGGAACTGCCAATGCCATCTTCTTTCTACGCTGAGTGGAGACTGAAAAAAAGCAGCCTAGTGCGTCACTGGAAAAAAAAAAACTGTACTACTCACTGAGTAATGTAAGAAATTTAACAAACATATTTTTGTTTTAGTAACAGGAAAACAAATTAGTTGGTATCAGCACAATAAGCCACTCGGGGGATGTGGCTTCTCGGGGGATTGACAATGACTGGCATGGATTTATCCACTGGGCTGAGCCTCATGGGCAAACCACTCCTGCTGTGGGTAATCCACTGAGAACCCACACCGCCTCATGGCTTATTGCAGAACTGTAAGTTGGGAGTAGTACGGTGGTGTGTATGGGACATGTTACATGTGTGCTTCTCATCATAAACCTATGCGCTGGTGTCTTGTGGTCTTGAAACTACACACAGTCTTAGTCCCCCTTCCCCCACAGTCTGGTTCTGAATTCCACCAGTCTGTTATTGATGAACTATCCTGTCATGTTACCAGTCTGCGATTTTCTGATTCATCGGCTTAGTGCAACCCATTGCAGATTAGCAGGTCCTCCGCAAAGTGGGCCAAATGTCTGCCAAGGCTGCCCACCGGTTCTGTACTATAGATATTGAACAGGAATGTGTCCTGCACTGACGTGTTCTGGACCCCGCTCATCACATCCCTTCTCCCTGATGGCACCTCATTCTCCAATGGTGTAAATGCCTATTAACAGAGACAGACTAGCTATGTAGTGGTAGGATGCACAGACATGGAGCAGGGGAGTCTTACTTGGCATGACAGATACTAACGGGCTCAACTAAATATCTAATTTTGTTTACTCCAAGGGAATCAATGTCAGTGACCAAAACCTTCTGGAACCCAGTGTTACAATGGTTGTAAGAGATGAACAGTCAGCAGACGAAGGAGTTGGACATCAGGAATATCATATCTCTTTGTGGTGCGATGAGGATGTCAGCTTCTCTGATAACGATCCTGTCCCAAGTGATGCAGCAGTATATCCCACCGTGAGCAGATGACCCACACCTTCTCATTGCTCCAGGAAGACGCAGACCTCTGTGAGAAGTATTAGTAAATGTAACTATGTGTTCAGCAAACTTAGTGTTACATGAACAGTGATAGAGAAAGTTGTAAGCAACTGATGCCACGTAGAAACTCATATTGCTAGCGCTGAGGTCATGACTGTTCTCATTAAGTTGTTCTTCAGCGATGGTAATATCTGTATTATGACAGTTGTTCACAGTTGCTGTGCAAATAGCAGGGTTTATGTAACACTGTTACAACATAACAACTCTTAGGTGGCTGTACAGTGACAGGTGGCAGGGTCCAGATAAGCAAATCTTAGATTTGGGGCTGAAGTACAACTGTCTGCTGTGCTACTGGTGAACAGGAGCAGTAGCAACAAATATTCAGAGGAGTACCGTTGATCTCAATTATCAAAATATAGTGTCAAAAAGAAGCAGAGCATCTAGGGCTGCGAGTGTGGTGCACATTTAGGTCAGGAATTACTTACTGTGATATGCATCCATTCATCATTCAAGCGACAGCGGGCTGAGGAGGGGTGTGGTAGATTCTGCAGGGCAGCAGTGTTGTTATTGGATGGCTGTGGTGGTGGGATTCTGTGCAAGGATGCGTGGGGGGTTTAGGGGGCCACTGGAGTAGTAGCTGAACAGTTATGTCTCCAAAGGGACTGTATGCAGAGATCATGAGGAGGGGTGTGGGGATCACTACAGTAACTGGAATAAAACTGATTCAGAGGCCCCGTGGTACTGACGGCTGAGCCTGTGGATGTCAAGCCTCACGCCTTGCCAGTGACCACTGTGGGTGAATGAGCTAGGGTCTTTGGTGGCCAGGTTGAGGGGGGAAGTGTCTGTGATCCATGCTGCCATCTGGCAGCACAGTGCCTCAGGTGGAGTGTTGCAGCTCTCTCTGACCTTGGCCACCTATTGTTACAGGCCGGAAGGATGGTGCAGCTCAAGGAACTGGCAATGCTAGGTTGATGGGGAACTACCCAAGTAACAGCCTGTGGTGATGTATTGGTTCCTTCATACCCACGTGGTGTTAAGTAATTGTGATGGGGTGGGAGGTGTACTGTAGTGTCACAGAATATACAATGATCCGCATTGTTTTGGAATATGCAATAAAACTATAAGACCTTTTACTTTGACTTACCATAGGGGTTAAAGTGAAGCCAAGAATGAAATCAGCCACCAAAGAAGTTGTCAAGGAATATGTATCTGTAGGCATACAGTGCAATCTAATCGTCCAACCTTTCTGTGAGTTCCATCATCAGAGGTAAATGAAGGCATCATACCATCTGAAAGAGATCCTGAATACTTACCATCATCGCAAGTAATGCATGACACCTACAGCACTGTGGAGGACAATAAGGACACTGACAGAGTTGAGACAGATGCACCAGTGGTCGATGAAAATGTTATTATATTTCATTCCTCAATCTGCAGACTGTTAACCTGGTGCCACTGTCCCAGGTGTGGGAGTGAGAATATTGAGACTGAGTTCAAAAAGAAAGAGACAATGCTGATTGTTTACATAGTGTGTGAAAGTTGCTGTCATAGGAACATCTGGCACTCACAACCATGTGTCAGATCAGTTCCTCTTGGACATTTATTGTTGTCTGCCTCTATATTGTTTGCTGGCGCTTCAGTGAGCAAAACTGTCACTGTTCTATCCCATATGGGGATGTCTTGCATTTCTGAAAAAACCTTTTACAGACATCAGTCCAACATTCTTCTGCCAGCCATTCTAAATGTGTGGCGTGAAATGCAAGACTGGTTATTGGCTGGTTGCAAGCAGAACAACAGGATATAGTGTGTGGCACTGATGGCAGAGCAGATAGTCCCGGGCACAGTGCTCAATATTTAACCTATACAGTCATGGAGATGGAGTCAGGCACTATTATTGATGTGCAGCTTATACAGGTAGGCATGCTTTTCTGTGTCATCCAATGGACGCTGATTTGTCTGTCTTGAGGGATGGTGGTGTAATTGTATTGTGTCCTGTGAAACTGTCATCCACCAAATTCCAGACCAACCATCTGTTGATCACAGAGTACAAGTTTAGCAGGCCGAGGAAGTATGACACTGGAAAAAAATGAAACAAGCTAAAAGGTCACAGTACTTTATTGGTATACAACATAAGTCATGCATTGACCCGTTTCCTATCCACTATAATAACCTTCACGGTGGGAGTTATGAGCTCTTTTGTCCTTCCAGGGGCTATAATGACTTTTGCCTATGGAGTTGACCCTCATTGTACATTTGGTGGACTCGGTGCATCGTCATATAGGGCCCCAGATTTTATGTTTCTTGCCCTTTTTCTTTTGGCCCTGGTTCCTCAAGCACATAGGTGGCCTTGCTGGGCTCTGGCAGCTAAAGTCTCATAATTAGGCCCCCCTTCCCCTACCAGGGGCCATCAGTAGTCAAACTCTGGTGGCCACAGTGGATGAGAGTGTAGCTTGCTCATTAGGCGGTGTGGACATATTCTGCATTGTGAACTCTATGGGAGTGGGGATGTGAAATGACAGCCTGTGTCCGCCCCACCCTCCAAAACGTGCAGGTGCCACTCGCAGTGGAATTCCTGTACTCTTCCAGGAGTCCATCATGTGTCAGATACTCTATCCAACCTCCCCTGTGGAGTAGAACTGCTGTCAACTGGAGTGCAATCATTACTCCCTCCGCACTTTGACTCCAGGATCCTTTCCATGAGCCATGGCTGTTGGCAGCATTACTGAAGACTGTGCCTCAGCATCAGTGCACTTGCACCCTCTTGGGTACTTTAGCTCACATGCCATACAGGCAAGATCAATAGAAGTTGCAAATGGTACTGACCTAACTGTTGCCTTATATCATGCATTTTCTCTTCCAGGTCTGATGTTGTCACTTATTGATAGGGTGGTGAGAAGACTAGTATAAACGTATCAATGCACTTTACCTATCAATGTACTGGTATTGCTGCTGTTATGTACTTGCACAATTTTGAACATGGACAATTCATCCTGAAGACATTATCGGTGGGACAGTGTTAGCAGCATTTATGCAGTTTCATGTCATGTAACAGAGGGAGTGGTTATGGAGGTGTGTACACCAAAAATATGCTTCCTGTGTCAGAAAAGGAGACTTTATGTATGGCACAAACATTGAATACTGCATGTTCTCGGTGCATACAACCCAAAGCAAGACTTTCAGTGTTGTACAACTCACTTACTTTGCTGGGTACTGCACCGAACTGTATTACAACATACAAGTGAGGTTGCACAGCAGTGCATGACAACTTGTGGTAGTAGAAGGTAATATATACATATCCTTGTAATTTTGCTGTCTCACAGTAACAGAGCAATGAATGCAATGGCAGCTCATACATGGAGTTAGAGGGGTTGAAGTGTGCAGTTAGCCACATTGCATCCAGCGATCTACACATCGGCACTTTGATCACCGACCGGCACTCACAAATTAACAAGTGGGTTCGTAAAAGCATGCCTGACACTGCGCATTGCTTTGACATATGGAACGTTGCAAAAAGTAAGTACTACTGACAGGTGTGGCACACTACTTTGCTTCCTTATTGATATTGTGACATAGGTTGTGCGTGACAGTTATGCGTACTTACTGCATTTGTTTAGCAGATCAGTGTGCTGATTATGTGTATCGCATTGTCCTGCTAGTCCTTCTGCAATTTCACCATGGCACACTTTGAACATGGGATGACAATGAGGAAAAAAGGGTGGTCCCACAGTGTCCAGCTTCATCTCTCTGGATTGTATACCATGGAACTACACACTTGGCATTCTGTCGGTTACCTACATTTGAGAAGAGTCAAATAGCAAGTGACTTGGTGACAACCAAGATGCCATCAGGGGCAAATTTCATTTCTGTGGCATTTTTGGGTAAGTGAACTGTTGACGCACTGTGTTGCCCTTCTTCTGTTCTATGCATGGTAGGCCCAAGGCCATACCCTGGGACATATGCCAGACCATTCATCACTTCAGGTTAAGAAGATTAACCTGTTACGATCTCCATTTCCCCATTTCACTGTGACATACAGGCCCTAGTTATCATTATGTCACTGATATGTGTAGCAAAGTTTTACTCATTCATAGAGGACTGCTGTGATGTACTGAATTGCATTCCTTTCAAAATGCTATTCTACCACAGTGTCAAGGTCATATAATGTAACTCTGCCCAACTGTGGTATACCTGCTTGTTAGCATCTCTACAGACTGCAAGACACAGTTTCTGGTAGAAAGTACATGACATGTCAAAACACATATACCACATAGTATCATGCAGTGCTACACAATTAACGGATGAGCGTCAGTAGGCACAACCACTGTGTTTTTTCATAGCAGCTTTCTGATTCCTATGGACCTCTCTAACCATGCTGTCCAGGTAAGAGGGCATCAGAACCCCTAAGTGGCACAACACAGTAATTCCACATACTTCACCAAGCAATGATCGCTATATTTTCTTATTTGAAAGGACTTGGACAGACACTCCTCCATCTGCAGCTGTGAAGCCCAATCAGCCTTTCACAGTGCTCTGTGCATCTCCACAAAATAATGACTGTGTTATGCCCTTATGATTGCTTTTTATGTTATGACAGTTGCCCTTCTAGTGCTGACTGTGTCTTCGGCTTATTTTGAGGGCTACAGCAACAGCTTGCTAACTGTTCTTTTTGTATTCCATTGTGATGCATGGGTATGTTTTTAGCACTATAATCCTTTTGATTGTCTCTGTAAGCCCTTCCCTGCACATCCTGCATTTACAGTGTCGGCAGGGGTGGGGCTAGGGCCATGGCCATACTACTTGCATAACTGTCCCTATCATGTTTTGCACTCCTGTAAATGTGTGTAGTAGAGGAGAATATGCCCTTCACAATGTTGGCCCTACCACAGTTGACATCATTCCCTCACCAATGGTTTTTGTAGTGCAATATGCCATGCAGTGTCACATACTAGAGGGGAAAGTATGTTTTCAAAAGTGATATTGGTCTGAATACATGCGAGTGAGTGAGACAAACCTGCAATGTAGTAACAGAACAAATATGAAACATTCACTGTAGGTGTGCGAAAGAAATTAACAAACATCTCACAGGAGAAGTCATGTGAGGAGCTGAAACCTTGGGTTAACAGCTTGGTGAACCACCTGTACTGGAGTGCATCATCATCAGATGAACAGAATGAAGAAGTAATTGCTGCTAAGTGGAGATCAGTTATTGGCCACACACAAAATCTACACACCTTTGAGGATATGCAATTTCCAAAATGTGCACATTGGCGATTACGTGGCAGGGATCGTAAGAAGAAATGGTTAACGAGAGGTAACCTCAGAATATACTACATACCAAAATGCCAGCAGATTAGGCCTAATGGTCTCTAGAGGTTGCTTGATTTTCAGCACCTGCACTGAGGGCTCTTTTTAGTGTCTTTTCCTCTCCCTTGATTTATGAATGCAGGCCCCATTCCCAGATGTGCCACCTGCATTACACCTTTTCAGACGTACATTGCCCAACTAGCTGTACCTTTCCCTTTTACACCCGTCCACAGTGTGCACCTCTACCAGCTCCTTGTGCAGTGCTTTTCATTGCAAAACCACCCTTTCAGTGACATAAGACCTTATCATCTCTGTTTTTCTGGACATAATCCTCCGGCGATGCATTTCATCATCCTATTTGCCCTTGCAGCTGTCATGCTACAGGTCTCTGACTTGTTCTTTTTGACATCTACCACTACCTTTGGTCCCTCGCACCCTACGTGACTTCAATTTTGCCTCCTCCCACTGTATATCTGTGGCCTGGATTTCTGACTCCCAGGTGCAGAACCTTGAGTTTCCTCACATGCCATTTTAGTTTCCATTTTCCTGACCACCCTCTCAGAGCCTCCAGATCCTCCCGAACATGTAAAAAGGTAAATTCATGAAATGCATATAAAAGTGATCCATTGCTTAATGTGTGACATATTTCTGCACGTGGAAACTGTTGTGGACAGTAAGAAATGCATACTGTGACCAATATCCACTGAATTGCTCTTTACCGTTACAGTAACCCATGTCCGCACAGACAATCTGGCATGCAAGGTAAATCCGTTTTATTGACTACCCTCACCAGACCTCCACAGACTGAATTATCTTCTCACTGAAGGACTGTACTGAAAAATTAGATCACAGTTCACTGTTGCACTCTGTGACTGTGCACTTCAGCCACATGCAGGACAGAGAGGAAACCCACACCCTCCACAGTGCGTGCATTCAGGGATACCTGCTACAACAGAGACCCTGTACTGTTTGCTATCCATGTGTCCACCTGCAGACTCACACAATCAGTCTTGTATGGTGTGTAGCTGGACAAGTCAGCAGCACTCTGCACTTGTTCCCTTCATAACGACTCATCATTCCAAACACTCCGTACAGTCTGTCTGTTTATGCAGTGTTTCATTCTTCCCTACCTGCTGGTACCAACACTGTTGTTGCAGACATTGTACCAGACAATTCCACAACCTCATCTCCTGTGAATACAGAATGTTTGATATAGCATCTGTCAATGACACCTAAACCACTGTCACACACAGCAAAACATGTTAACTTTTTACAGTATGGCCAACTCCTACTGCCAGCCAGAACAGTAATATTGCAAGCGCACGACAGAACTTGCCACACTTGGATTTTTGCAAGATCCAGGTGTCAGAGCCATTAGGTGGTTGTACACAAATAGTCACAATTGGTACCATACAATAGGTTTGAAACAGTGCTATGTAACCAGATTCTTGTTCTCTAATCTAGGGAAAAAGGCTTCTGCAAAGCTGGAAGAACTGGTGTACAACTGAAGACTGTGTACTTACGTGTCAAGGATGTTCCCTTTATACCAAACTTCAAACATTGAGGCATTCCACAGCCTTTTAAATCAGTTTGCACCCAAAATGTATGTTTATTCATACATAGGCATGAAATGCAGGTAAGTTTTCAGGAAGTGAGCTACACAAAGGTACAACATGGTTCCTTTATACTGCTTTCTAAAGTAAGTGAAACATAGAAATGGTAGATGAAATAATGGACATATCAGCAAACACTGTGAGGTAAACAAGCACATGGAATTTTGCTACTGGACAGTAGACTGTGTGTGTGTGTGTGTGCACGCATGCGCAGCTAAACTGTTTCCCTATCTACTATCTAGGCTGAGTTTCTTACATGATATGGCCTTCATGAGACGTTTTGCATGCAAACAGTTGATATAGGTCATGCCACAACACTTGCCCTGAAATGTGAGTTTAGAAAGTGCAATATTCCGTGCACAGGTAGTTGACATCAGTATGTCTGTGGTCTGTCATAAAGGTTTTTCGTACTTGGGTGGCTTCGCCAACATGGCAGTGGACAAGCAGGCAGCCACTCCTACTTCCTAAACTGTATGTTCATGTTATGCTACTACATTTACATCTGGTCCCATAGAACAGGAGCATGATGTTTTTGTCAAATTCTAGGAATCTTCTCTTGCCAATGCTCCACAGCTACAGCATATCCAGAATGCCACACGATTCATTTTAACATGTTATGTGATTCTTCCCAACATCATGCAGAACTCTATTAGTGGTCATGCATTACAATGAGAACAAAGGAAGACTGCAAGCTTCAACAGAAGATGGCACTGGCAGATTCTCAATTCATTTTCCCAAATACAAGAAGGGAGGTCATGTTGTGAAGAAAGTGTTGGCGAAACCAACTTTCGGTATGTTTCCATTGAAAGGTGGCATTATGTCTTCCTCCATAGGCTTTCTAAATAATACTACAGACATACACATGATTGTCATACCATACAGTTTGATGTTAAGATAACTGGATGCTCCATTGGCATGGAAGGCCCATGGATTGCTGGCATACCAGAAGTCACACATGCAACTTTTGCGCACTTGATGATTTCCCTAACAGGAGTCAGATGGTGAAGGACTCTTACTATGTTGGGGGGGGGGACTGAACAGCTCAGTAATGTGGAAGTGGTATAGCGCAGTGGGTTAGGGCTGTGAGCTACATATCAGGAGACCGGGGTGGGAATCCCACAGCCCCCCTTTGCATACTCTGTGTGATCCTGATCAAGCCACGTAACTTCCTTGTGCTCCCAGGTCACACCTGTACACAAGCTGTGGCTTACTGTGCCTTTCCTGGTTAAGCACTTTCCCCTCCCCCCCTTCCCAATTTTTTTGTGGAGTCTGAAGCTCTGCAGGTCTGTGCTGAAGCAAAGGTTTCAGAAAAAAGCAACCACGTTTGGAAGAAACATACTGCAGCAGTGATTCCTAGCTACCTGCTAATCCTGTAATGCCACTTTAAGTCTTTCTTTTGTAATTCAACTGCCTGTACTGTGCCCTGATGTTTGTATTGTACCTGCTGTATGACGTGGAACCTTTGTAAATGAGTCTCTGACTCAAAGGTCTTTCCGAATATTTCTCAATAAACAATAAACATGACAGTTTCAACACATCTCAGAGTTCTGTCACAGTGTGGCACATAGAGGGACAATCAATAGTTACACTGATATGTGGAATCCTGTTCCAGTACAGCCTGTGCTAACACTAAAGATAGTGACAAAATTGAAATGTGTACACATGTAGGAGTAATGTTTCAGTCTGGAGCCCTGCAAGGGGGAATTCAGTGATACCATCACGTTACACACTGTGAGACACCCATTATTACATATAGATCGATAAACAGTGCAGCTTGGCAGGATGACAGCCAAAGATGTTGCACTTGACATCACTACCCAGTATGGTGCTGCACATTTCATGAACTGTAAAAATATATCTGTACAAGCTGTTCTGTGTACCATTACATCCCTTTCAAAATGCTGTTGTACCTCACATCAAAAGGTCATGGCATTTGATTGTGCCCTACTGTTACAGAACTGCATTGAACAACCTTTAGGGCCTGCATGTAGCACTTTCAGTTTGCAAGGCTGAATTGTCATGCACACATACTTCACACAGTTGAATACAATATTACTAATATATAGGATGAACAACTGTATGCGCAACCTCTGCATTCTGCGATCCTGGGGTTCTACTTCCCCTGTACCTCTTGCACTGTGCTCCCAAGGTTAGACTGTATCTAAAAACTTCTATGTGGCTCAATACACTGGTTGTGCATATCTACCCATCCAGTATGCATCATCTGCTACCTTATTGTTGCACAACATTGTCATTTACGCAGCAGTACAGTACCAGTACTGTTGACCTGCATGACCAAATGGAATCAGTTGTCTTGAGAGTACACAATGTATAACAGAAAGTGCAAAGCACCAGATGGCATTGTTCAAACATTGGCTTTCATCATGCCCACCTACACTGTGTGCTGGCCACATACGAATCAGTGGGTAAAAGCACAAACTGACAGTCTCATCAGCAGGAAAAACGCAATCACTCAGCATGTACATTTGCACAATGTATACTGCCATATTGACAATCAGTCAGGTACGATAAAAAATTAACAATACTGCCCGAGACTGGTGGTCGGGTTGGGATAATGTAACGGCTCAAGTTGTTGGGCACAAGACCACAGGCCGAGTTCGTCCAACAACTGCAGCGTGACGTTATCCCAAATGATACACACCCTGGAGGGCATTATTGGTATAGTACATGGGCTCGTTGCTATATATAAAATAAAATAATTTTAAAGACTGTTTTTATTACTGAGGAAAAGTATTTTAGTTTCTTAGGAGGAGATGCAAAAAAAAAAGAGCTCTATGATGTCCATATTCATTCACAGTCCTGAGACTGGATCCGTAATGTTGTGCTGGGATAACATCATGGGTCCAGTCCCAGACTGAGCAATCAGAGACCAGGAAATTTTCTTTCCATTATATAATGTAGATTTACACTTGCAGCTCTTTTTTGCTGACTGGATTGTTCAACCTACATTACTGCCTGTTTTAAGGGGGCATTATTGTTGTACAGTTTTACGTGGCAGATCTACATTTTCATCCAGCTGCACACATCAACATCAATACATAATATCACAGCACTTTACTGCTTGCTCTCATGTTTGCAGCAATCTCATGTGCTGTCACAGTGCCAACAGTCTAACAGTACTCCATGTTGTGCTGTCGTAGACAGTCTGCTCCCCACGGAACTTTAACTTCTCCTGTGAGCATTTCATCCACCAACACTGCTGCATGACTGACATGCTCCAATCTTATTTTGCACCTACAGTTTTAAGTTCTTGTTGAAAGAACTATGTTAGTAAAAATCTCCTTTTAATTGAGGAAACCATTCAAAACAGAAACGTGTACGACTAGGTAATTGGGCAAATTCTTACTTAGAGCACAGAGGCACTTCCAGGTCTTAGGTTGACAGGTAATGATTCACCCCCAAGGGACAACATGTCACTCAGCTATTCCTCGTGCCACATAGCAGCCCTACAGGGTGATTCACAGACTCTTAATCTAACCCCTGGTCATGATGTACTGTTTAAATGCTATCTCTACAGAGAAAGGTCTTGAGCAGTGATTCACTGACAGGTTCTGCACATTTCTTCATTATAACATGTGCAGAAACTACCATGTGGTACAGATGTAAAGCAGGGCCATCCAGTGCTTAGCAAGGCAATCAGTACACAGTGGCATACAGATGGGATGGTCTTTCTAAAGTTTGTGTTGCTCTGCTTCACCTAAATGAAATGTACTTCAGTGACCTGACCTTGTGATGGGACATACTGTGCACTACTAACTACATACTATCAGTTGTTGTTTGTTCTATTACCTCTGCAGGGTATGTGCAACACCTTCTCCAAGAGGCTCAGAATGTAAGCAGGCATCAAGGACTACATATAGTACGCAGTATCACATTGGAATTGTATAGTAACATTCCTCCACCACTGTGCTCCACATTTATTCACCCTGGATAAAGCAGCAGCTGTTCAGGAGCACACAAGTTGTTTCAAACACAGATGAGTACAGAACAGAATTCCACATGATGTGAACAGACTTCTGTACTGCCACACTGGTAGTGCAACAAAGTAGTACAGAAAATGCTCTGCACATCTACAGAAAAATGACAGTCTACAGCACTACAATTAAATGGGAATTGCTATGTTGGGATTTCTGTGGCTTTGGACATTAACTGCAACAACCGAGGAATCCCACTCAGTGTGTAAAAAGAGTAGCACATACACAGCTTTTGCATCACATGTAATGTATTCAAACTGAGTCATTGCCACAATGCCTTCCAATGAGGCATCTGGACTCCTTCACCAGCCTGATTTTGACATTCATCACAAGACACGAGTCCGAGACAACTTTCTGCAGTACAACATTATTTGTTGCATGCTGTTAGTACAGTACATTAGACATTGTTATACTGTTCTTTTGACACACTTCTACTGTTGCAGTGCTCAGTCTCACAGTTGTTGGTTGCAGTACATGAGGGCATGCATCAGCATAGTGTTTGGTGCACAAACCTTTTTCCATTTCGGAATTCTACTGCTATCTAGAGATGCCTTCAGCGGTTCCACTGCCTGTGCAGCTTGAAATTGCATAAAGATTGTTAATGCCACTCTGCAGTACATCTTTGCAAGAGACAGCAACTCCCACGCTACTTACAGGTGTTATTGCAAAATGCATTGTTGTATACACTGTTAAACATTCAGGAGTAACAGTCATCTCCACAGACATATTCAGTGGTGTCACAAGGGGGTGGGCCCTGAGAAGACCAACGTCATGGTCTGCTACCTTGGGTAGGACAACATTTACACACTGATATGTTCATAGGAAGTAATGGGGCCCATACATAGAGCACTTTTCCAGTGCTGGACAATTATATCTCTACCCATGGAGGTCAGGTTAACCAGTATTTATCACCACTTTCTTAATAAATAAATGTAAATAAATTTGCTAGGTAGCCTTGCACGACCCCTGTGACACATTCTACCATTTTTGCTTTGAATTATACCTACTGCTACTGTGCACATAGGTGCCCTGTAATCCATGAGCACATCTCAAACTGAAAGCCCTCAAGAAACAATAGAGAAAAACAGTGTCATTGTTAATCCCTGGCAGTGATCTTGCAATGCTGCACATGCATAAACCCATGGTCAGTGACATGGCTCAGCAATGAATGATTTGTACAACTTGAGTGAAACCCTGTGGAAAGGACATCGCTTTCCTCAGACAATACATAAACTCTCAGTTTGTGCTTTCTGCCATTAACAATATTATGCTATGCTTTTACACAGATCTGCAGTGTGCCACTGTCAGGTACTGGTAGCCACCATACTAGGAGCAGCATTGATAATCTTGCTACTAATATGTCTGTATCATCTGTACTATCTGTAGCAAAGACCTATTGCTCTCAGGAATGTCTCTGCGGCTCAAACAATGGTAGCTGACAGCAATACACCCTGAAACTTGAGAACCACAACTGAAATGTGTAAACTACATTTTATTACATAGTGCTGTCATCATGACCTGCTCAGGCACTACTCTATTGCCTAGTTAACTCTGATTTACGACTTTCCCACTGGTTTTGTTAACGCACTGCCATGCCCAACATCACCTTTGTGTACAATGCCCAAAATAATATGTAGCAGAACACAAAACATACCACATAGTGATCTGTGCACACACCCAGCTGATAACCACTAGACCCCATACAGTCAGTGCCACAGAAACATTTACTACAACGCACAGTGCAGGGCCCATTACTTCATAAATGAGATTGATGGTATACCCAATCAGCTTTGTCCATGAACTACTACCTGCTGATATGTAGATGCCTAAGAGGTGTACCTGTTTTGCAAATTATTCCATAAGTTCATTTTTACTGTATGCTGGAAAAAATCGATATAGTCACAAGACACATACTGTTTATTTCACAGTCTGAAATGCTTTACAATCTTCAGTAATAGTAACATGTATGCCATACTGTATCTAGCTGGTTGTATTAAGCTGAACAACATAACCATCAAACATGAATAAGAGACTTATTTCTGGACTCCTTTCATAATCAGCTTGCAATGCATCAGACAAGTAACTTTAACTAGCAATAAAACAACTTTGCAAAGCAGTTCATGCATCATGTGTGTATCTTTTTACTTGAGATGCCATTTTTGAATTGGCAGAAGACTGAAGCCATAATACTCTTCACCTGGAAAGCGACTATGGATGGCAACAACAGCACAGGAAGGTATAACAACAAGCACATGCCGTCCTAGGTATCCCCAACACCACCTTATGAACTGACGATAAGCAGTGTATCTGTACCTCCTGTGCAAGTGAAAATACAACAGAAAAATAGTTATATGTCTGGAAACAAAACACCTACTGAAACTGAAAATATAAACAGTCATACGAGTAACAAAGCATTGCTAATACATAAGTTTTAGTACAGACTGTTGCACTTCATGTCTGCATCACTGAGTACCATACAGTGGTGATACAGTTCAGCCAGTCAGTTGACACATGTAGCAGGACCAAATCCTTCCAAGGGAAAGGGACAACCAACTGAGGGACTGAGGTGCTGAAGCCACCTTACAATTCCAAAAGTTGTCCACACCACGACTGTGGCATGCATTGTTGGAGGGTCAATATACAAACAACCCTCAATAACATTAACAGATTACAAGACAATGGTCTGCAACAGTACTGCAAGGGCTAACTGCAAACACATACCAGTACACAGTGCAGCAGCTGTATGTAGAGAGGATAACTTGAAGTAAGTAAAAACTACACACTGGATTTCTATTCTGAAGGGTATCCAGTGCAATAGTCACTGGCCACCACGTAGTCTTACAGTATTTTTCCATTGGTCAAGACCCTGCTGGTTCATGATTGGCTGGTTGCCACAATTTGTTATGTGTGTACCTTGTGCCATCAACCCATGGTATGAATGGCAAACAATCTGGACACCTGACATCAAACACACCAGCAGTCATGTCTTTTTTTGGGAGGTCACAGAGTTTTTCAACCATGCTGTACTGTGACCATGGCCTTACAAAGGTGAATGGCTAAGGTAATTCACTAGGGAAGCCATGGACAGACACATTTGAATGGAGTGAGTCATTTGCCCTAGGTACTGAGGGAAGAGACAAGGCTCCTAGCATGGCCCCACCAGACTTCTACCATGCCTCAGTAAACACCCAGTGTATACCTAAGATTTACAAGTTATTAAATGGGCAATTTGCATCCTGGCTTGTACTTGGCTACCTATCTGGATTTTCAACGTGTAAATCCTGATAGTACCCCAACAGAAGAAATGACAGCTGAATGCCTACCTGATCCCCATGCAGTATCACTACCAGCACCCAAATGACACATTTCAAACTGTCGCTAGATTGTATGCCTATTTCAACTAAAATGACACAAACCTACACATCAAATTTCTTTTGTTACTTACACACACACCCCAGAGACATCATACTATTGCTATGTCCCATTTGACATTGTTAGTGACCCCACGGTTTCCAAACTTCTTATGTGCTGTTGGTAACTTGACTGCACCTCGTGAACAAACAACACACCAGGCATGAGTAACTGTTGCCATATACCACACTGTCCTGTGGTACATTGCTTAAAAGACTCATGTGGTTCCCCTCAACAGCATTGCACATAACTATGAACAACAACACTACTGGGCAGTGACCTTAATACCATCCTTCATAAGCTGGTTCAGAGTATCCTGACATTACGGGAGAATATGCTTCTGCATGACTGTTGCCTACAGGACAACATGCAACATGGCTTTGTCAGTGCAACATGCTGCCATACCAACCATTACAGTAACTTAAACACTGCAAGTACACCAAATGCACCCATTGTGGAATATTGGGTACATGCAATACATGTCCTGTGTATATAGTGGAATAAAACATTCTACTCAGTGCCCCGTAAGAAACTGCAATGCAATTTATAAAGCACAGTATCAAGTAACAAGTTGGAAATTAAGCAATTTGTCTCTCCAGGCACTGGAATACTGCCACATTTCTCACAGCTGCTGTGGTTCAGTCACGAGGCACAGCCCAGTGACCAACCTACACCACTCGGTGTAAGCCCTTCGGTATAACCACACCCTGCAGGGATAAATAGCTATTATGCAAATGGAAATATTTTCTTTCATGTATGTCTTTCTTCACTCTTCCTGTGTGGTTGCTTGGTATCCCCATGAAGCTGTACTACAGGCTGTGCGGTTGCAGTTTAGCATCCAGTCACAATTGCGACAGGACTTTTGCCCAGCCTTCTTCATTTCTGTGGAACTCACTTCTTGCTCTTGAAGTGTGTCTAGCACAATATTGTCAGCTATAGAATGATTTTGCTAGGTCAAAATTATTTATAGGTCAGTTTTGTCATATAAGACAAGGCACCAATTCAGGTTTCTTAAGTTATGGTTATGCCATTCAAGTGCTGAGTGGCACAAATAAATGGTGACAGCAGTAGTTTCAAGTGGCTGTCATAGGCATATTTGTTTTTGCCACAAGTTGCAGCAGGGGTGGGTTGGCTGACACTTTTCCCCCTGGGCACACTGGACAATTTATTCTGAAAAAAGGTGACAGCCAACTCATCAGAATACAGATTTCCAGTGATTCTTCTTGTGTCATTGTATAATACTGGTTTCTCAATGACGTGAGGGTGAAGGGGAATCATAGACGGGGTACAAGGAAAGGTGTTGGAATGAGTGCTAAGCTACACTTCAGCTGGATTGTCAAAGGGCCTAGGAGTGCATAGACTGTCCACTACTCCACACTGTGAGCAACTGCACATGTACTACACTATCTGTGTACATCACGTTGTAAATACCCATCACCAACCATATCAGAGAGGCAAGCATCAAGCAAGCATACCCTCCAGGATGGATGGTGTAGGGCTGTACCAGACTGTCCATGGAAGTAATGATGCCCCTCACCACAGCCACTGCAGCTTGCAGCCACTGCAAGGTCCTGCAGTGTCCATACAGGCCACCCAGAAGGGTTGTGTTGCATATAGAAAATGACCCATAACTAACAGTTTTAATTATTTTAAAACAAGCATGTTAAACAAGTCCCATACATACAAAAAGATATAAAAATATAAGTAGTTATGCAGTACTCCCTCTTGTGCAGTGTTAGTGCTACATTTGTCAGTAGAGGGTGCTGATGTTTACTTTTTACATACTAAGGTCCCATACTCACAGGTTAATTCAAAGCAGATATGCTTTTGCATTTTCCATCCTCCCCTGCTAATATCCCCAGCTCGTCCAGGCCTACAAGCTACTAAAACTGCCCGCCCCTCCCAGCATACTAGGAACTATAGTAATAAAACAAAACCCAAGGAGACTATGGACGTCAGAATGAATGCTACTGAAAGTCCCCAGAGTAAGAACAAATGTATGTGGCAGATCTTTCTCCTCCCTAGCCCCCAACCTGTGGAACAACCTCCCTCCTCTGGTGCAGGAGGCCTCCTCACTTATGAACTTCCACACCAGACTTAAGGCCCATAAGATTTCCATAAGTACATGCCTTTGCCATTGCTCATTGCTTGCTTCCCTCTCCCACATCAACCCTCTCAAAAAGCGAGCCTACCGAGAAACCCCTCCCAATATCCAGGGCACCCTGGTTCCTCAACCCTATATACAATCTCTTGCACGGGAGGTTGCTTTCCTTCTGAAAACTTCATATCAATTTGCCATGCATAATACTAAGCCAAGCAGCATTCTAGTTAAGACTGTGTCATGATAATAACCATGTATGCAACAGCAAAAGTAAGCCTGTATAATCCTGTAACCAAATGTTTTATCCACTTTATCATAAATGTATTGTTATCCCAGGTCGCCCCTGAAAAAGGGACCTTCAGGGCTCAGTGGGCCTACCTGGTCACCAAAATGTAATAAATAAAAATAAATAAATAAATGACCACCAAGAGTAATACAAATGCTACAGTATAACACCAAAATTTACATACTCATGTCAATGGGGTTCCTCCAGCTCCCCATACTGTTGTCTAAAAGCATTGTATACTGTTCGCAGAACCCACACTTCAAGGCACACAGTCATAAAGCCTGGATGAGCCACAATGCAGGAAGCATTCACCTCATTCATGGCTTGCAGTACAACATCCACTTGCTTGCAGCAGATACATTCCACAGTTGTTGGCATTACTTTACTATTACTGCACGAACACCTACAAAGTAGAAGCAACATATTAACACACATTCTTATCAAAACTATTCTGCTCATTCTATGCACAATTACACAATAATGTACAACAGGGTGTCTGTTCTGCAGTTATAACATCCAGCCTGAAATGTTTGGCAATGAGGCCATAGGTCAAGAGCGTCCAATACCCCAAGCATGATGTCATCCCAGCAGAACACACTCTGGAGTGCATTATTGCTATGTTACAAGGCCTCATTTTTACTATGAAGAGAAAAACAAAGGCAGTAACACATTTTTGGACCCTCCCCCCCTTTTTACCATGTGGAGCTCTCTGTTCTAATAAGCAATAAAAATAAGGTAGATTGTGCACCCAGTAGCTGGAGCTACTACCTGACTGCTCCAGTCCCTACTTCACTGCTTGAATTCTGTTGCTATCACATCTGGGCTCTCCCTCATTCTATTCCTCTCCCTTCTCATGTCCTTCTTCCTGAAACTGAGATGTTTTCGTAACATGAAGAATCACTGGTTACTGCCTAGGCGGTTCCTGCAAGCCGCTGTGAGGGAGTCGAAGCAACAGTCATGCAAGGAACTAGTGCAGTGATTGAATTGGTGGAACCAAGACACTGCTGCTACTTTGCATAGTTGGTTACTCACTCAGTCCCGTGCCTTATGAATTTTTTTGGTTTTCCTGTTTATTAACTGAACTGGTTGCTAGGGCCACAAGAAGCTGGGCATAAAGTCAAACATTCCAGTTCTACATTACAACCCACCCCCACAAAACCCATGAACACTACTCACCATCCACACATTACAGCATGACAACATAACCATACTTCTACTTAGCTCTTCACTGCTGCCAGTGACACATCTTTCATTTGCCTACCATGACCCATGCAGGAAACACACCTACTACGAGTCAGAACATAAACGGAAATAAATCCACCTTTCAAAAGACTACCTATTTCCATCACAGCTTACAGTACTCAGCGTCCCACACTTCCAAGTCAAATAAAGAGGGTGTCCTTCAGTGCTGGGAAGACAGTTAGGATTACAGCTATGGTGTTCATCATCCTAACCTCCCCCCACACAGACATACACACATACACTAAAGCATCTTAGCCTACCTCATAACAAATCATTCATGAGACTACAGCGGCAACAACACAGTGACACAAAAACAGACACAGTATGTTGCAATTGACATACACTGACAGCAATTTCTCCCACCCTCCAAACAAAATTTATTACATGACCTGCATGCACTGCAGTACACCAAATATATATTCAGAGAATCTCCTGCAACAGACCACAAGAACAGTAACTGACTTACAAAAAACATTAATAACATTAGATAAATCTTTCCTTGTCACATTTCAGGTATATGAAGGATGCTTTTCCTCTGTGTACTACAGAAAAGGATTTTCAACATATACCTACAGTGTTTCCCAGAAGAAGCAGTCCATAGCATTGATCGCAACAAACCTTGTATGCTCAAAAAACATGAGAAACACTATTAGTAAAAAAAAAAAAAAGAATCTCCAGGCAGCAACATAGAAAGCCACCTGTCAGTAGTAAATACACTCAGGACTGCCACACACACCACCAGCAACAAAATAGCATCTCCACAAAAGGCAAAGTCTCACTGTGCCACCAAAAGACTAGTACCCCATACATACAGATGTACATAACCACTGGTACATCCTGAGGTGAACCTCACTTCCCATGCCATCACACTATCAGTAATTCATGCTCTCACACATTGCAAACCAACCAAGCCATACCAGGGAGTGCCACTGCTTCTACATCATATGACACAGTGTGCTCCTTTCTGACTTACCTTGCAATGACTTTTTAGCAGCTGTAGTATCCATTAACATATATAGAAAAATAGATAGGAAACTGTGCGCAACAAGGCTGTGTTCCCATCGAGGGTTTTGATGACATCATAGACCTCGAGAGTGAAGCTCGAGAGGTCCCTATGATGTCATCAAACACCCGAGATGAAACACGGCCTTGACGTGCACAGTTCCCTATCTGTTATTTTGTATAGTATATGGTTCCCAAACAAACTGTGCCACATTAATTTCACATGGATTTGTTAGTTTCTGTACCTTGTCCAGACACTGCCATTTTCTCCTGGTCCTCGCTGCAGTTCCACTCCTCTGCTGACCCTGAAAGTACCATTGCTCACTGTCGTCCAGCTTAGCTTTGTACAGAAGGACCACTGATTTATTTAAAAAAAAAAATTGCTGACAAACTGATAGTTTGGAAACAGGGTGCTGACTATGGCAGTCAGTATCCAAACTATCTGAAAAGCTCATGCTCAACCGCTTGCTTACCAGCTCCGCCATGCTGTACAGTATTTTTTGAAAAGCCAATGCTTCAGCCAATTGGGAAACAGTTGAAGGTTAAGAAGTTGTACTATCATTGTGACGTCAGAACGATAGTACAGCAACTTTTTTGACCCTTGAACTGCCCTACAACAGGATTTGTAAAACCATCGTTTTCCATCCACAATAAACCCTAACCATACACTATAATTGGATATTAAACTACAGTGAGGACAACCTCTGACATTCCAAAAAGTAAACAACCAAAATTAACACCCAATTCCACAACAAGTGACATACCACAGCAGTGCACAAGCACTTATGACACAGTATGACATCAAATGCACCAGACTTTCCCTGGCTACTGCTTAACAAATTATAAATAACTGCATATCAACCCCAACAACGGGGGAAATAATGAGGGATAGGAAAGGAGACAATTGCTCCCACACTAACCCTTTTCTCCATTTCATGCATTAAATGCAACAAGACACGCATCTACCACCAGCAACATCCTCATTACTCAGACCGATTACATATCACACACCATTACAATTCACATAAAATGGGTGACGTGCATACCTGGCTACATTATCTCTATGCATCCACCACAGAGTAAACCTTTCCCCATGGCAAGCAGTACTTTACACATATTTACAGAATGGCAATTGTGATTCACAACAGACTTATGTCCAGGAACACAGCGTTTGCAGCATTCCATGTATCACGCAGGTATTCCGCAAAACCTTTCCTTCTCCACATGGTGATGACATCGCTCACAATATGACAGCTATGGAAGCATCACATAAGCCACATATAGTGTTCGCTCATCTGTGCCGCTCCCAGCGTTAACAGCTCCACCTCACTTGCTATCTGTCCAGGCCACTGTTGCCTTCTCTCTCTCTCTCTCTCTCTCTCTCTCTCTCGCGCCCTGATAAAGGCTCCCGACTATGCCTAAGCAAACCAGCTGACACCAAACATAATACTACTGGCCTTCACATGACAGGTTACACATTAGTTCTTCACAACACTGCTGCTGATGGGGATGGAGGGGGGGACTCAAGCATTCCACCTTACACATACACTTCCGAGCCCCACTAAACAAAACACAGTATAGTACAAAAAAAATTACAGCTGATGTTAACATCTATCCTGGATTAACAGATGTGACAGTGCAACACAGCCGACCATCCACCCTGCACCCTACTATCACAGCTCAACCAGGGTCACTAGCAGTCCAGCGCACTGCTGCCTTCTCATAGTTCAACGACTATCTCTCGTTGTCCCTTTATAAACCTCCCGCTCATGCAGACCCACACCCACAGACAGTACATGCCTAACAGCAAAGAAAACAAAGTTTCTGCGACATTCAGTGCAGCAGTACACATGCTGCACTATTTACAACACACAAATTTTTCTAGTGGGATCGTGCTGGTGTCAGTGTTCAGTGTGTGTGTGTGTGTGTGTGTGTGTGTGTGTGTGTGTGTGTGGTGGGGGGGCACCACTTGCATGACACATTACACATACATTTTCCACCCCCCCAAAAAAAACTATTTACTGACATTCCATATTTATCACTTGCTATTTAACAGTCTACTGTAATTCAGACCTTCCAATTCCGCACCACTGTCAGACAAATCGGTATCATTTCCCTCAGTGGAGTCTGAGGCTTCAGGCTCAAATTGATAAGCAAAATAACATTATGAGGCACACCAACTTGTTCCCCCCCCAAACACGTCATCACCATGGATATAATCCTCCTCGTAGATTTCTGAATCTGATGTATCTCTATTGCTATGTGCTGGGATGCTCATTTCCTTGGCCACAATTTATGACCTTTGCAGCAACTTTTTTGACCTTTGAACTGCCCTACAACAGGATTTGGAAAACCATCGTTTTCCATCCACAATAAACCCTAACCATACACTATAATTGGATATTAAACTACATTGAGGACAACCTCTGACATTCCAAAAAGTAAACAACCAAAATTAACACCCAATTCCACAACAAGTGACATACCACAGCAGTGCACAAGCACTTATGACACAGTATGACATCAAATGCACCAGACTTTCCCTGGCTACTGCTTAACAAATTATAAGTAACTGCATATCAACCCCAACAATGGGGAAATAATGAGGGATAGGAAAGGAGACAATTGCTCCCACACTAACCCTTTTCTCCATTTCATGCATTAAATGCAACAAGACACGCATCTACCACCAGCAACATCCTCATTACTCAGACCGATTACATATCACACACCATTACAATTCACATAAAAATGAGTGACGTGCATACCTGCCTACATTATCTCTATGCATCCACCACAGAGTAAACCTTTCCCCATGGCAAGCAGTACTTTACACATATTTACAGAATGGCAATTGTGATTCACAACAGACTTATGTCCAGGAACACAGCGTTTGCAGCATTCCATGTATCACGCAGGTATTCCGCAAAACCTTTCCTTCTCCACATGGTGATGACAAATTTTTCTAGTGGGATCATGCTGGTGTCAGTGTTCAGTGTGTATGCGTGCGTGCGTGTGTGTGTGTGTGTGTGGTGGGGGGGCACCACTTGCATGACACATTACACATACATTTTCCACCCCCTCAAAAAAAACTACTTACTGACATTCCATATTTACCACTCGCTATTTAACAGTCTACTGTCATTCAGACCTTCCAATTCCGCACCACTGTCAGACAAATCGGTATCATTTCCCTCAGTGGAGTCTGAGGCTTCAGGCTCAAATTGATAAACAAAATAACATTATGAGGCACACCAACTTGTTCCCCCCCAAACATGTCATCACCATGGATATAATCCTCCTCGTGGATTTCTGAATCTGATGTATCACTATTGCTAAGTGCTGGGATGCTCATTTCCTTGGCGACAATTTATGAAACCGATACTGCAGTGCCAACCAACATTCCCTACACATGATGTCAGCACACCACTCATGCAGCCTTAGCGCATAAACGCAGGCTTTTCACTGCATTGCCTGACACCCAGCCAGAAAACATCCCAGCAAATGTTGTATCCAACTAACACCACAACCACAAGAGGAAACACTCACCCCATGACAAAACCTACCCCTTCTGCCAAAAACTGCATCATTACTACCCCGAGTCAGGAGCTCTTTAAAGGAATAATGCATGACAGGGTGGGTGTTATGCTAGGATAACATCCCGCCTTGGGTGGTTGTGTGGCCTTGGGCATCCAACACCTGAGAAGAGATATCACGGCATAACACCCACCCTCGAGTGCATTATTCCTATTATACAATGGCTCATTTACATTAACATTAGAAAATTGGTAAGAAAATAGTGTTTTAATTGTATTTTTTGGAGATATTCTATTGTGGAAGGATATTGGTATAAGAAGTAGTTCCTTTCTGTGGATTTCTAATGGGTGTGTGTCCTTCTTGTCACTCGCCCCCACCCATGCAGTCATGTTTTGTTCAAGTTTGCATACTTCAGAAAAGCAAATAGTGAAAAAAAGAAAGTAACCCTGAATTAAGACAGGCCTCACCAGAAAATGAAGCTGTCGCTGCCTTTGACTTCAGCTGTTCTCACCCACCCCAAACAGCTGTCTCTGATATCTGCTTCTGTGGTTCATGGTACCAGTCTAACAAAAAGCTGCGTTTCCATTTGGCTTTTTCACACATTCCTCCCAAGATATTGTATTTTACTATAAAAAAAAAATACAAAAAGAAAGCAAAGTGAAAACTCTGTATGACTCGGCTTTCACGTGCAGTCCTCACTCCTTTCCCTACTGCCTGCCCTATGAACACCCAGCTGCTTTACTTCCTGCTTCCTTCTCATGAATGAAAGCCTTTTAGAAATGTGGCTTTTCCTCATAGGGTTTCTTTCTTTCTTGTTTTTTTCACTATTTGGTCTGTGGTGTGGTATAAAATAACAGGATCACTTGTGCTTTGCTGAGCAGGGTAACGGGAGTCAGCTGCTGACCAGGAAGAATGAAGCCAATCGTGCTGATGGCTTGCGTTCCATGGAGTGATTTTTGTTTTATATTTGATGCAGTCATGAGTGTACTGGGACTAGAACAGGGATGTTATGCTGGGATAACATCCTGGATCCAGTCCCACTCTGACCAATCAAGAACAAGCATTTGTTCTTACCATTGTGTAATTGGTGACTGACTCAAGCAATGTTCTCACTACTGACATCACACTCCGATGTCAATAGCACCCTAGTTAATTCTACCCCACTCTTATGTAGGGGGATCCCATTTTCAATCCTAGAGTCCCTGAACACCTCTCCAGATGCTATTAAATCTTTAAGTATGACTGCCAGTTGGGCTACTAGCAACCAACTAAGCTCCTGCAGTACTGTTCATTGGGTGCAACCCATCTGGCCTAGACGATTCAGTCACATTTAGTTCTTGCGTATCTTACGGAAGCTTTTTTGTACTAATTATCTCAGCTCTTTAACTTTTATTCTTGCTACTTCAAAACTTATTTTTACTCATAAGTAGTGTCCTATACTCTCTATTGTGAATACTGAGCATAAATAGTAATTTAATATGTTATCTTTTTCCATATCATCCTGTCTACTTCTCCCATATTTTCTGATCCTCTTCATGTTCTCATTTATACTTTTTTTACTCTAATATATATGCAGACAAGCATATGAAGAAGAGATTGTCATTTCAACTCCCTCTGCTATTGTCAATTTTATGCTTGCTTTTGTCCTTTTAATGGCATCCCTACAAATTGCCAGTTTTTCTTTGTACTGAATATGGTCCTGTTAATCTTATTTGGTTCCCTCTCATTCCATATACATTGAAAGTCTTTATTTTGTCTCTTTCTATTTTACTTTTACTCCACCTGTTTATTGAACTTTGCAGGGACCACAAAATCACCTTTTGGGAAAGATGTGCCTAATAACAGTGCCATTGTTCATGAGGTAGGGTCCGAAAGAAGGCATGCTGAAAATGTGGGCAAAAATATGCAAAAATGGCCAAGTTGTGGCACTAAGTTGAAATCCCTTTTGAAATACATTGAATCACATACCTGTTTCCTCAGTTTGCAGTCTGGCTTTGAAGAGTGAAGACGTGTCTGTGGTCCATAAAAGATAACGGGGCTGGACCCCTGGTGAGGTAAGTAAGAGCTTGGGGGGTGTGGGGTGGTGGGAGCTGAGTGGGATGTTTAGTTGGGAGTCATTAACAGCCACAAAAGACATCAATGTAAGGTTTTCTTTTTTCAGGTTTAAAAAAAATGGACTGAGGATTCCCATTTGTGACACTGGGGGATTGAGTACCTTCAATATAATTGTTATGATTCTAGGGAGGGTGTTGGATGCCTAGAGGGAGGGTCAGATGGGTGGGAGGGGAGAAATATATAAAAAAAAATAGAAGTAACTGCGCATGCACAGTAGTGGATAGGAGGGTCTGAAAAAATGACATAGGATTTGTGATGGTGATACTGGGGGGCACCCCCAGTGTGACTGATATGTTTCTGGGGTGGTTGGATGCTGAAAGAAAGGGTCTGGTGGGGGGAATATTAAAATAAAACACAGTGGAGTCCTGATAGTGACACTGGGGGATTGGTCACGCCCAGTGTCAATCTTATGTTTCTAGGGGTGGGATGGGTTGGTAGATGCTGAGAAGGAGGGTCGGGTGAAGGATATCTTTAATTTGAAAAAAAAATCTGTGGTCACGGTAGAACACAGCACACTCCACCATATCCAAGATGGCTGTCGTACTATATTGCACATGCACTAGTAGTTGCACATGCACAATATAGTTTGGTGGCCATCTTGGGCACGGCACAATGTGCCATGTTCCACCATGACTGCTGACAATAAAAACAGTGCAGTGCTCATTTCAATGGAGACAACGAGCAGAGTGCTTCACAGACACGGAGATGACTGTGGTGCAACTCCAACATGTTGTTTGGTTGGAAGGAATACTCTGATTTCTTTTCTCATACCAAGAGGTCTGCAGGGCTACACCCACTGCAGCCCTAAAAATATCACTGAGAGAAAAATATTGCAAGCACATATTGTGTTTCAAGATAATTCCCCTGGTAACCCCACATGGCATGGTTTGCTGGCTGTGTAAATACCATGAGAGGCACTGCTGTCATATTATTTTGTGAATGCTGTACATAGCTCTCAGATAATTTTGCCACTCAGCACGTGACAGTGAGAAGAGATTAATCAGTCTCTTTGTCTGAGCTGAGACAGAGAAGGTGTGGTACATGTCAACAATTATGCTGATTCACTGGTGATTTGGGGGGACTGGGAGGGGACCAGAGGCAAGACATCAACAAAGATGAAAGAAAAGATTTGCCAAAAAGAGAATAAAAAACAGGAAGAAAGAAAGAAAGGTCATAATGGGGACTACTAAAACAGAAAAAGTATAACCAAATTTCATAGTGGAGTCAGTGGCACACTGATATGCTGCTGAGCACAGCAACAGGTCCACACTGTTCTCCAGACCCATCAACTGCTTTAGTCAGCTCCTAAATAAGGACTCCACCACTTGGTTGTCCAACTGTGAAATTTCTGCAAGTATTTAGTGCAAACAACCCTCAAATGAATCATGGGGGTATGAGATGGCCGCATTTCCTGTGGTAAAATAACTAGAAACTGTCTAATATAATCACACCAGTTTTTGTCCTCTAGTGTTAATGATAGACCTGCAATGTTCCGGATGATAATTCTGTGCCTTATGCTTCAGGACTGAAGTAGAATACCAAACTGCAAGTTTTATTAGGGGTCAGCACATTGTGCCTTTTATTTTTTAGCTACCATCCCATGTTGTGCTCTCTCTCCTCACTTCTTCCTTGTTAATTTTTTTGACTGCTCTAAGATTTTACCAGCATGTGTTCACAGTACTGGGCCTTAGGTTTACCTATAGTGCCATCTATGGACTCACCATTTTTTTATTTTATCTGTTTGCAACCATGTCCTCAGTCTCTTTTGCCTTATTTTCCCCAATTTCTGAATTACCTGTTTTAATAATTTGTTTTCTTTGGGTAAAAGTATCCAGTGCCGCAGTATGTGGTTTATTTTTCCCTTTAATTAAGCCTTGTGCTGGACTGTGAGAAGGATGTTTGTTTTTTTGGCTGCCATTAGATCTCGCTGTTCCTGGAACAGTTCATTACTTTTCTTAGTTCCCCCTTTACTCTCTTCCAAACTGACAATGAAGTTTGTCTGTTGAAAGGCAAACTTTTGTCCCAGTGCTCCAGCCAAAGGTGGTGGATCAGAGAAGGGGGAGAAGGGAGGGAGCTGGGGGAGAGGTGGGGTTTTGAGTTACTCAGAGGTGGGAGCACTGAAGTCATGGTGATTTCAGCATGACCTCATGAAAAGGGAGTGGCATAGATGGAAAACATAGGCAGCCCATTAGCCTAAAGAAAGAGAGAGGGGGGGGTGGGTCATGAGTTTTTAAGGGGACACTCTGCCTGGGAGAGCTCTCTTTTTTACTTGCTACTTGGAGTTTTTGGTTTTCTAGACACCATGCAGCACATCAGACTGGCAAGATAATTTTAGTGGTGCAATTAGTAATACAATTTATTTCAAAATATTTAGATCATGGTTTCATAGCATTCTAGAATACCTCATGGAGCTGCTTTAGCATTGCTGGGTTTTTCCTTTTTAAACAACACATTTAATTGTTTTATCTTGTTCCTGGTTTCTTTTGTGTCCTGCAACTACGCTGGTGAGGAGTATTCTCTGAAGACAGCAGCTAAGGTGAAATAATTCATTGCACTAGCAGGACATGCAAGTTTTTTTAAGTAGCCTCCACAGTGTGCATGCTGGAGTGCATTTTTAAATTTCCTGGTGCTAGCAGAAGCATAGGAGCATGTGGGGGCCAAGTTTTTGGCCACAGATTTCTTTCCAGGCAGATGGGAGTCATTTGTCTGGAGCTCTGCAGGCCAACATTTTTAAAATGTTGGTTTGTTGAGGGAAGGGCCATGGCTTGCAAGGTTTTCATTCTGGAAGGTCCTTTTCTGGAGCTCTGACGGCTCACCATTTTTTAAATGCTGGTTTGTTGTTGGAAGGGCCGTGGCTCATAAGGCTTCCATTTTTCTTTTAGTTGAGCTTACCATGCACTTGCTAGTAGTTTGCCTGCATTTTCCATGGTGTGCACCCATCCTTGTGGCTCTTAGTTGGCTGGCTGACATCCTGAGGGTGGCGGAGCTTTAGCAACAGAGGGAACCTAGCATTGGGAGTAGCAAGAGAGCCACATTTATTCAAAACTGGGCATCAGTGGACGAAAAGAAATTTGGCTCCCGTTGGTGGTGGAGAACAGTTGTGGGAGTGGATGGGATGGGCCTGGAAGCTGGGGGAGGGATGGGGGGCACTCCATGCAGTGCTGGAAGGCCAGGGAGTGACAGCATGGCCTTCAAGGTTACTGGGACAATCCCAAGGTGGCTGGCAGGCTTGCAGTGCCAGCAGAGCATTTTTTGCTGCATGCTACAGAGAAATAAAGGTTCATGCCTTTAAGCATGGGGGAGTGGGTTTTTCTGGTCTGACATTCAGGCCATTTATCTCCTGTGCATGCAAGATGGGTGGGGGTTGCAAGGTCTTAGTTTTCCTCCATTTTTGGCAGGTGCCCAGTTTCATTGATCACATTTCAGCAGGTTCCCATTTTCTTTGGTCTCTTTTTTTGGCTGCAGAAAAGAGGAATGAATGGTCAGACTATCCAACAGGCATGGAACACAGTTCAGGGGACACCATTTTGAAATGGATAGGGCAGTTGCCATTTTGGGCAACTACACATGGTGGCCACCATCTTGTAGGGATGCGCACTAAAGGGCACCATTTTAATTGGGCCCTCTGAAAGGTTACAGAGCTGCAGCCATGGGGATACTGGGTGGGGCAAAACAAAAAACATAGAAACATAGACTTTGACAGCAGATAAGGACCGCTTGGCCCATCTAGTCTGCCTGTTTCCCTACATACAGGATAGGCCGCAGATCCTAGTTAACCAACAGCCTATTTCTTCCTACCCCCCACAAGAATTGCCTTATGTCTGTCCCATGCATTCTTGAATTCTCCCACAATTTTAGACCCCACAACCTCCCTCAGGAAGGCTGTTCCATGCATCCACTACCTTCTCTGTGAAATAATACTTCCTCACATTGCCCCTGAACCGCCCCCCTTCTATCTTTGAATTGTGTCCCTTGTTCTTGCAAATCTCTTTTTCTGAAAGATGCTACCCTCTTGGACTTTGTTGATTCCACTGAGGTACTTAAAAGTTTCTATCAAGTCCCCCCTCCTTTTTCCTCAAGGGTATACATATTAAGCTCCTTTAGTCTCTCCTCATGGCTTCTCTTGCAGACCCTGTACCATTTTAGTTGCCCTCCTCTGGACTGCCTCTGTCCTATCTATGTCCTTGTGGAGATGGGGTCTCCAGAACTGGACGTAGTACTCTCAGATGGGGTCTCACCAACTGTCTGTACAGAGGGATAACAACTTCTTGTTTTCTGCTGCTGATGCCTCTCCTGTGCATCCCAGTATACCCCAGCCCTCCCTACTGACTTCTCACATTGCTTGCTAACCTTAAGGTCATCTGATATAATTATCCCCAGGTCCCTTTCCTTTTGTTGTTGTTACTACCCCCATTGCGTATTCTTTCCCTGGGTTCTTGTTTCCCAGGTACATTATTTTGCACTTCTTTGCATTGAATCCTAGCTGCCATACTTCTGACCATTCCTCTAACCTTGCCAAGTCCCTTCTCATCCTTTCCACGCCTCCTTGTGTATCAACCCTGTTGCAGATCTTTGTGTCATCTGCAAAAAGGCATTCTTTTCCTTCCAGTCCCTCTGCAATGTCACTGATGAAGACATTAAAAGGACTGGACCCAATACTGAACCATGCGGTACTCCACTAGTAACCCCTCTTTTCTTCAGAGGGACTCCATTTACAATTACCTTCTGTGTCCAGTTGTGCAGCCAATGTTTTACCAGGTTACCACCCTGGGACCCACCAGGTTACACTGACTATTAATCTTTGTGTGGGACTGTGTCAAATGCCTTGCTAAAGTCTAGGTAGGCCATGTCCACAGCCCCTCCTGGTCTACTACGGTCACCCAGTCAAAGAAATCTATTAGATCTGCCTGACATGACCTTCCCGCTTGTGAATCCATGCTGCCTTGGGTCCTGTGCCCCACTGGCCTCTAGGTACTCAACTATTCTTTCCTTCAGAAGTGACTCCATTACTTTCCCTACCACAGAGGTCAGACTGACTGGTCTGTAGTTTCGCCTCTGTCTTGGTCCCACTTTGTGAAGGGAATGACATCCACCTTCCTCCAGTCCTCGGGTACCACACCATCCTCCCATGATTTATTAAGAAGAGTAGCCAGTGGTTTCACTAGTTCCACCTCAATTCTTTTTAGAATTCTTGGGTGAATTCCATCAGGACCCATTTCTTTGTCCACCTTCAGTTTTAGGAGTTCTTGCAGAACTTTCTTCTGTGAAAGGACTGGGATCGACCTCCTATCAAGAGTGCTTCTGTTAATTGGATTAGGCACTTCTCCTCTTTGTGAATACTGAGCAGAAGTATTCATTCAGTATCCCTGCTTTTTCACTGTCCCCCTCTGCCTACCCACCATTCATTCTATTCAGCCTCACTATCCCTCCCTTTGTCTTTCTACGCTCGCTGATGTACCTATAAAAGGTTTTATACCCCTTCTTTACTGAGTTGGCTATCTTTTCCTCAGTTTGGGCCTTTGCTCTTCTGACTTCCCTCCCTGCTTCCTTCTGCCTAAAAGGGTCTAGAATTTAATATTTGGTGTTGCACAAACAGGACATTGTTAAAGCCATGGAGTTGGTCACATACCATTTTCAATGCCTTAAGGTTAATGGAAAAATCTACAAAAGCACAGATAATAAAAAAAGGAACACGCAAGTGACAACATGTATACAACATGCATAGCTTGAGGTAAGAATCAGGAACTGAAGCTTGGGACCTTGGGCATCTGGGGTTGATGAGGAGGGAGCATAACTTTTGTTCAATTTAATTTAAAAAAAAAGGGAAATTATATATTAAAAGAATGGGAAAAACACAAATGGGGCAGATAGAGTGCAGCCTTCTATGGAGATGCTTCATGAAGGGGTTCTTTATAATTGTAATTATAATTGTAAAACATGCCAGAATCATGGACCAGAATGGCTGTAGATATACGAATCAGGTCAGGTGATGCGTTGGCAAAACCAATACTCAATGCTGGGCATCAAAATATGGGTCAGGCCACACTTTGCAGCTGACTGAAGTTGATCAAGCTAACAAGGAGGATGGGGAGAAAAGAAAAGGAATAAGTTGGGGGACTAAGAGACATGGCTAGCATTGTTATTTTATTTTCAGCTTTTGGTTTGTACTGTGAGTATGGTAATGTGGCACCCAGAAAGAAACGGATCACAAAGGAGGATGCATATAAGGCCATAGTGCAGCTGGCAGGCAAGGCCAACAAGATATGGGAGTTGGCGGAAGTCAAGGAGCCAGGTCAGGGAGAGAAGCGGAAGGCCGGGGGGGGGTGGTGGGGCATGGATAGAAAAAGGCCACCACCTCAGTTGACCAGCCCAGTGCCACCAGAGCTAGAATTTCCCTTGCTTCCTCACTCCCAGCCCATGCTGCTCCTCCTACCAGCTCTGGAGCCCATGCTGGCATCAATGCCTCTTCCTTGTCCTCCTCCCACTATGGGTCCATTAGCTCCCTTGCCTCCACCATCACTTCCTGTGAGCCCAACAACACCAGACTATGGTGGGCTTCCCAGCTCAGGATCAGCCCTCACACTGGGTGCAGTACCCAGGCTAGGTAATAAGGGTTTGACCCTGGTTAGCAGCATAAAGGTGTATGTAGAGCAAATGTTTGACTCATTAGGCGGTGATGGTTTGGGGCAATTCAAAAAGGTTTTAGCAGACATAAAAAAAGGCTAAAGGTGAAGTGGAAGGAACAGAGAAGAACTCAGATTTTTGAGAAGATATGGGAACAAGGGAAGTGGGGACACCAAGGATGAGGATAGGTTAGCACATGCCATTGACTACAAAACAAAAGATCTGGAAAGGGGAGTAGGTTGATATTTTTGCACTCATAAGCAAAGAGGCAGTGACAAAATATGATGAAAAACAGAGCATAAGTAAAAAAGATATGGCAGCAGCGGTTCTGTTACTGGGAAAAGAGGAGGACGATAAGTCCACAAAGAGAAAAACATGGGATGCGTGGTTTGTGGGCTTCACCACATATTCGGCCATTGTAATTGAAAAAAAAAGCTGGAGATGACAATACCTATGCTCATATATTTGCTAATCATATGGAAGGCTAAGGTGCGAGGAGGGAACAACTGGCTCCAGAATGGCAAGCTGTTTCATCAGAGAATGGCCATGTTTGGGGACATGCGGTGGGGTAACAAACAATCAGACCTGTGACTGGATTGCATGATGGACTCAACCAATAATGATGGGGATGGAGGGAAACAATTTACCCTTTCTCAAAAATGCTGTTGGGGCTACAATAGGGCATGTTGCTCATGGCCACAATGTAGGTTCAAACACACGTGCTCAAAATGTGTGTATGGGGGTCATCCAGCCTCAAAATGCAGGACAAATTGGATTAATGGGGGTGAGTCAGCTTCCACTCCTGCCCAGTCCAATCAGCCCTTTTGGGGGGGCACCAGGTTTTCAGGGGGCAGCAATGGAGGAGGGGATCAGAGGGAAGGGTTACAATAGAGGTAGGGGCAGAGTCAGTAGAGAAGGTTATTGAGCAGACCCCCAGGGGGCTATTCCACCTCCTTCAAACAGGCAGTTACCCCTATCAACATAGACATTTTAGTACGATGGGTTCAAGGGTACCCAGACAGGGCAGCAGCTAAAAAATCGGTACATGGGTTTAAGAGGGGCTTTAATTTGCAATTCAAAGAGCCACGGACAGCGAAAGAGGCAAAGAACCTAGGGTCGGTGAGAGGAAAGAAAAATCTAATGAAGAAGATCAAGAAGGAGAGAAAAGCAGGGAGGGTAGAAGGGCATTTGACAAGCGGCAGTTCAATAACTTCAGGGTATCTCCCTGGGACTGGTCCCTAAAAAACAGCCAGGGGAGTTTAGTGTAATACATCACCTATCCTTACTGGACAGTGAATCGGTGAACAATTATATTGATGAATAAGACAGCAAGATCAGGTATGCCACTTTGGAGGAGGCTGTACAGATTATTAGGGCCAACCCTGGAGCATGGTTGGCCAAGACTGATATTGAGGCTTCTTTCAGGTTATTGCCAGTGTGTCCAGAAGACTGGAATGTCCTGGGCTTCAAGGTGGGGAACCAGTACTATTTCAACGAGGCCATGCCTATGGAGTGCTCCACGGCTTGCGACATATTTGAGCTATTTAGCAGCTGCCTCCAGTGGATATTCCAACAGAGGTCAGTTTACCAGTCAGTAATGCATTACCTGGATGATTTTTTTGCTGGTGGGCAGGGGTAAGGAGGAGACAGAGCATTGGCTGGCTTGTTTTCAGAAAATTTGCCAGGTGTATCCCTAGCTCCAGACAAGACAGAAGGGACCAGCCAGGAAATTGAGTTTCTAGGCATTGAGATAGATATGGAGGCAGAGGCTTTCTGTCTGCCAGATAAGAAAGTGCAGAGTCTCAAAGAGCTGTTGACGGAGCATAGAAGGTGGAAGAGGGTCCAGTTGCATCAGGTGCAGCTTCTGATCGGACACCTAAACTTTGCATGTACAGCAATTGGCCCTGGTAGGGGATTTACTCAACGCCTTGCAAGGGCCACAAAAGGGGTTACCAGACTACATCACTGGGTTGATATCTTGAAGGATACTAAGGATGACTTGAGAGTCTGGGATACTTTCCTCAGGGATTTCAATGGTAGATACTTTTGGCAGGATAACTTGGTTTTCAACATGGACCTGGAGCTATTCACCGATGCTTCAGGGGGAATGGGCATGGGGGCCTACTTTAGGGGCAGGTGGTGTTCCGAGGCATGGCCACTGGAATGCAGGGAGAGAGGTTTGACTACAGACATCACCCAATTGGAGATCATGCCCATCTGGGTGAGCACCTTAGTCCAGGAGAGGAACTTCGTAACCAAAAAGTCACATTTTGGTGCAACAATTGGGCAGCAGTGGAGGTGCTCAGCAAGAGGGGAGTGATGTCTAGTCAATCATGAGGGTATTACAGCAGTTAGTCTTGCAGGGCCTCAAATTAAACATGTATTTTAGGGATAGACATATAGAGGGGATTCAGAATTCAATAGCTAACAGCTTTTTCCATCTGCAGCTGGACAGGTTCTGGGCCATCGCACCGAGGGCAGAGGAACACAAAACAGCAGTACCACCAGGCATTTGAGAGACTGTCTGAAAAGAGCCAAATTGCTATTTCACAACTACTGGAAACCCAGGACCCTAAAAGCATATGAAGGGGCCTGGAGGACATTCCAAACATTCAAAGAGGGACAACACCTTGAGGTAAGTAGGCCAATCATGGATGAACAGGTAGGAAGGCATATGGTATACAGTTGGGAGAAAGGGGTAGCCCACACGACAATGGGTGTACAACTGGCAGCAATCAGCGTAGTGTGCAACCTGAAGGGGTGGGGAGACCCGACAAAAACCGTTCTAGTCAGATGGATGATGAAAGAATGGGGTTGCCTCAAAGACAGACCCGATGACAGCAGGTGACCAGTATCAGAGAAGCTCTTACAGGAATTAATGGGGGCTGTCCTCAGGGTGTGTAGGTCAGTGAACGAGGCCACGCTGTTTGCAGCCATATATGCAGTGATGTTCAACGGAGCAATTAGAATCAGTGAGGTAGTCAGTCATGGAAGAGGGGATCGGGCAGGGAGGTTGAGATGAGAAGACATGGCTTGGGACTCTGGGGAGATAACGCTGGTAATCAGATGGTCGAAGACGGACCAGACAGGGATGGGACCATGGTTAGTGGTGGGCGAAGTGGCTGAAATTTGCTCCTCAAAGTGATTCGCGGAGTAGCTCAGAATCCGCATAGTGCTCTGCAACGTGAAGTGTAGTACTTCTCGTCATGATGAGGAATGCGAAGTCCATTGAAATCAATGACTTTGCATTATGCCACCTTCCTCAAACCATGTCTCCACCAATTTTAAGGTGAAGTACATTGAAATCAATGTACTTTGCATCACTTTGCCTTGTTATTGAGCGCCAAGGCAAGTTTGCAGTGGTTCATGGAATTGCAGGTCACATGGGCTCTAGACTGTTCTGCACAGCCTAAGTTCAGTGTAGTGGGTGTGTAGTGGAAGATGGAGACAGTTTCCTCTCAGAGCTCTGAGATTCAAATCCACAAAAAGCATTAAAAATGCATTTTTGAGCCTTTTTTTGTTCAAAATTTAATTCATTGATTGTAGGAAACCCTCCTGTGCTCGTATTATTGAGTTTTTATTGTTTGTGTGTGAATTTTGAATGTTAATTTAGAACAATCAGTCTGTGTACTGCTTTGGGGGAGGGGCATATCTGTGATGTAGGTAGATTAACTGGGAGAAAAAGGCAGTCTTTCTGTTTTGGTTATATTTTTCTTGTATGACTGTGCTAATGTACACACAGTAATATTTTCAATAATTCTTGACATTTTTATGTTGATTGTTGTGGTGCAGCAGTGTATAATTTCAGTTTGTTTAAAACATTTGTTTATATTGCTAAAGGTTTTCAATTTGCTACGCATTATCTGTAGTGTGTGAGTGAGTGTGTGAGTGATGCATGCCATTAAATCAGACACCTTTTATTGTGCCAAAGTAATTGCAGCAGTGTGAACCTGCTATCCACCACACCTGCATGAACTTTTTATACTGCTTAGTGGTATCTTTACTGGTAGTGGACTGTTGCTGCCATGCACTACCCCGCTAACCGGCAAAAGGTATTCTTTTCCAGATTTGGATTTTTGACTTGTGGGCACTGGTTAGGTGTTTTTGTGCCTTTGTGTCTGAATCTCTTGAGTGTGCAGAGCAATCTTAATCTGTCTATGTGTTTGCAGTACACCATTCATTCTGGGAGATTTTGCATTTCTTGTTACACTCTCATTTCACTTCGTCAGCATTGGGGTATTTTCTGGACACAAGACAGTAGCATTTTGGGGATACACATTAATTCTGGTGACTGTGTGTGACCACTGCATGCCTGACTGAGTGTGCCATTAATTCTGGGAGACTTTGTATTTCTTGTTGTGCACTCATTTCACTTCGTCAGCACTGGGGAGTTTTCTGGACACAAGACAGTAGCAGTTTGGGGAAGCACATTAATTCTGATGACTGTATGTGTGTGGGGGCAATGGGGGGCTGTCAATATTGTTGTCACTCCACCTTACTTTGCATTAAGGCAGAATGACAACACGAAGTAATAATTACAAGGTGAAGTGAGCCTTTCCTATTGGCCACTCGGTGTAGCAGAATGACATCGCAAAGTGGCAACATCGTGTTCACTTTGCCAGCAGAATTTAGTTTTACTGCATCTCTAGCCATGGTGAAGCTTGGTTTACAACAATATTTGTCTGTCTGCCTGGTCTGGACACGGTGGCATGCACTGCAGTGCAAAGGATCAGATCGGGTAGATTGTTCACACATGGGGATGGAAATCTAGTGACAAGCTATCAGGTAGTGGCCATTTTGAAGAAAGCAATGGAGTTCCTGGAGAGGACCCGAAGAATTTCTCATCCCACTCATTTACGATTGGGGCAGCTTCACAGGCTGCAGCCAGTTGGGGGTCCAGGAGGGAGTTGCAAAAACTGAGGTGATGGGCATCAGATAGCTGTAAACGCTATGTGAGACCATTCGTCGCTTGATGGTAAAATCACTAATGTTTTGCAGGAACGCACATTGGAGCGATACAAAGGGGGAGATAGAGGTCTTTTGTTATTGGGGGATGGGGAAGGAGAAGGGGAGGACTGGGGATGTCAGAACAAAGCTCACAATCTTATTTTTTGTCATCAGGGTCAAAGAGGTGACTAGAAGTGTGGATCTGTGGGCACTCATTTATTTACTAGGTGGAAAAGAGAGCATCAAAGAAACCCCGGGGGAAGACAGCTGTACCAGGACCTGAGGCAATGTAGGATTACCTGGAGAGGAATCAGAGGGATGAGGTGGCCCCAACTACTACTTACCCTATGGGAGATGAAAGAGATGCTCTCCACACTGGACATGATCATCATCCATTTAGGAGGCAATGATATTGGCACCAGACTCTGGTTGGACATATACTTTCAATTGACACACGATAATGAAAAGATTCAACATTGGTGGCCAGACATAACCTTGGTCTGGTCAGACATGGTACCAAGGAGAGTTTGGTGGCATGCTCATAGCCATTAGGATATTGATAGGGTTAGAAGATTTATGAATCAGAGAGTAGGAGTGATATTTAGATCCATGGGAGGATAGATCATAAGGAGGGATATAGAAGAACAGGATGACAAATTTTACAGCGGGGATCGGGTACACCTGTCCAGCATGGGCACCGCTCTGTTTAACTCTGAAATCACTGACTGTGTACAAGCATGGTGTAAGCAACTAGGTGGCTAAAAGGGGGGAATCCCTGTCTTCCATCACAAGCTGGAGGCAGACTAGTGGAAGGATAGAAGCAAGAAAGGGGGGAGGGGGAGGGGGCAGGTGGACTCAGATGGCCCAGAACTAAAAGAAAATGAAGTGTTAGTCCGGTGTACACCAGCAACAGCAAGAAGAAATGAAAAAGAGCAGAGCAGCCACCAGATGTACATCTGGGGGGAGAAGAGAAAAGGAAGCTGTATCTAATGTGTATAAATATAGTGTATATATATATATATATATATATAAATATATATATATATATATATATATGTATAAGCTGTGTATACAATAGATGAAATGAAAGGGGAAGCATGTGATATGATAGAGCTCTTATGTACTGATGTTTGTTGAGCATGATGATGTTTTATTGTACATATTATTTGAACTAGTTGAATTATTGCCAATCTGAGCACCAACAAAACAGTGTGTCAGTGTTGTCATTGGATGGGGAGTCTGGGGATAATAACTACATTTTGTGCAATAAATGATTTCTCAATTGATATATGTTCCTCCTAACTCTTCCTATCTGATTGTAATATTTCCTATCAATCACATTTGTTGTATCTGCCAAATCTGAATTTGAATTTTATCTGAACTGGGTGTTTTGCGATGGAGCTGCTGATGGGGAGTCTAAACAACCTTTCATAATAAGAAGAGATGAACTTTTCAAAGTCCTGCAGAAATTATCTAACTCATACAAACAGAGCAGAGAAATAAAGAAATACCTTAGCTGGGACATGAACCCAGGTGGCCCAGAATACCTTTCTGGTTGCACTACCAGCTGCTCCACCAAGGCACCTGTAAATGGGGATGTCTTGAGGCACATTATTTTTTCTGTAATGTAAAACTTGTTGCTGCACAGATAATTACATTTTCAGTCACTAAAGTACGGTGTGCATATTTATGGATCTCTTACAAACAGAAGAAAGAAAGAAAAAAAACCCTTAACTGGAACTTGAACCCAGTTTGCCAAAATACTGTTCCAGTTACGCTACCAGCTGTACCACCAAGGCAACTGGAAACGGTGACATCCTAAGGTACCTTACATGTTTTCTAATGCACAACCTGGTGCTGCACAGATAATTACATGTTTCAGTCACAAGAGTGAGGTGTGCATATTTATGTATTAGTTCCATAAATATGCACACTGCACCCTTTTTTATTGAGAAATGATCCAACATTCAATACTTTCTCCCCCTGCTGACTAGGGGCAGCTGAACTATTTTTACCTGATTATTTTTTGGATATTGGATTCTGGATCCTGGGGGGCATTGGTCTGCACCATTGCGTGATCCAATATGAGGTGTTTTTTTTCCAAGTTCACTGATTTGTAACTAGATTCTGGACCAAAGTCTCTGGGGCTTACATATATAGGCATGCATATCTGCTAGTGCTGTACATGTCTTCCCCCCTCTGGCTACAGCAGTCAGACTGAAGAAATGTGCTGCTAATGTCTGTTCAAGTTCAGAACATCAGTCATGTGACTTAGTTATGGTGCAATAATCAAAGTTTTTTAGGTTAAATATCCTTGTAAATGGCACTGTAAGAATTTTTCATATAAAGTGAATATGATGAGTACATTTCTATCCCTGTTAGGGGACCATTTTAGCCTTTCAGTAAGACAGTAATGTAAAATTGAAAGTTTTACTATTATTGAGTTTCTCTGTCACCAAAATGCACTCCTACCATTTTTAAGGACCTCTCCCTTCTTTTCCCACATTTCCTTCTTCCCATGTTTCCCTGTGTGATTATTCATGTTTATCAGTCATTGCAAGTAATTTGTAGATAGTTTTGAAATCACAGTTAGACATGCTCTGTGGAAAATAACTCACAGTTATTGGGTCTGGCTGTAGCAGTGAAAATACAGACCCCAGAAGAAGAAATCTTTGTGATTATATGATAGTTCTGAGTCTCTCTCTCTCTCTCTCTCTCTGATCCTCCTCTGGTCCTTCTCAAATCCACTGGTAGTTTTTCCCTGGTCATCCTTTCCACTCCATGGCACCTTTGATAAAATCATGTTTCAGTCTCGGTCATCCCTCCATTTAATTCCTGCTCTAGTGGACCCCCACTTCCTTGTTTTTTTTTTTCTTCTGTATTGCTTTTTGCTCCACCATTGCCCTTTTGCCTTACTCGGCAATGGGGAGACATTAGTCTATTTTTTCACCCTCTAAATCCCAGGATCCCATATTGTGGCTGCCCATGCATGTGGAGGCTTGCACGCACACCGCAGCTCCAGTGATGGCCCCTTGCACCCTTCCAGTCTAATGCCAGATTCCTCCCATGGCTTGGTGCTGCTACCTAGCCTCCACCAGGTGGCAGACAAGAGCCAGGGAAACCCCTCATCCCTCCATGGAGAGGAGAGCTGCCTTTCAGCTGCTCAATCGGACTCCTTGCCCTTCCCCTCGGCCAACACCTGGTGGCCCTAGCTTGCTCCCAAACCCAGGTCACCAGCATGGTGTGAGGTGTGGTGTCCAGCGCCTCAACCCTCAGCACTGCCAGGCAAGTGCTACCCTTATCCTTGTTGATACTGTAGACTGTGGGTGTCTGAGGCTCCTCTCCTCCGGGAACTCCACCCTTCTAATTCTCTGCTTTCAGTGTGCAAGGATGCTTGGATAGTCTGCTGCTATTAGATTTTACTCTGTGAAAGAAATAAAAAAGAAAAGTTCTTCTGGTGTTGGGTAGATAAAATAAAGTAACAAAAGCACAGACTCCTACATGAACTAATGTGGCAATGATGTCATACCTGTTGCAAATAAAATAAGCACCTCATCACAGAAAATAGTTGTCTTTCTCCTCCAGAGACGCATCTCAGGTGCAATCCTCCATCTTGCTCCTACCCTCAGTTGTTTTTACTTTGTTATTCTCCAATGAACAGATAACATAAGAAAATATATTTGTACTAGTGATATTATACACTCATTCCACTAACAATTCTTTTACAGAGAATCTTTCTCAAAAGTATTCCATTAGAATATATTTTGAATTCATGTGTAATATTGAGCCTAAATATGTCCAATAATATATCTTGGTTAAATTACTAAAAAATCATTTAAACATGATGAGATTGAGGTTAAATTACTTAAAATCATATAAACATGATAACTCTATAACAATCATCACACTCTTGTACAGCAGTGCAGGAAGAATGCAATGCAGTACCTTGCAGTATTACTGCAAAATGCTGCTGTATGCTGCAGGGAACTGTGTAAATCAGTGGCTATTAAGCCCTTTTGTTGAGCAATATTTTGTGACATGTCATTTACTGCAAGTTGCAACATTACACCCTGGCTGGCTCCACTGTACATGTAGGAGAAGCTTAACTAAAATAACCAATCAAAAATGTCTTTGAAAGCATGCAAAAATAAGTATCATGATAGTCTTGAGATTTACAGACATAAGCCCAACTATAATATACCATTAAGATCTGGTGGGCTAGTTGCTCTTAATCTGAAACTCCAAATAGATTCCTAATGCAAAAGCAAGATATCTTGTGCGACCCACCCACCTCCCAGGTAAAACTTTCTCAGTGCTTATAAATTGGGCCTATGTTCCTTAGGATTATCAGCAACATTAATATGCCTTGCAATTGAGTATTTTTCATCTTTGTTCAATATAGCTTGTGTGTGCACCCTAGCATAGTCTTTGAAATTCCTCTTCATTTTTTGAGCATAAAATACTGCTCAGTTGCAAGTAATAACATAAATCACATGTATGGTGTCAAAGTATATAGTCTTATTTCAAAAGTGTTTCTCCAGTTAACACTGGAAAAAATGTTGCAGTCAAAACTATTTTATAATGCTTGCATCTTTCACACTGGAGGCAAAAAACTGGAAAGGCAGGCATCTAGGGTGGAAACTCAAAGTCATTTTAAATAGGCATTTTAATGCTATGTACAAATGAATCTTTTAAATTCACAGCCCAATGATATACCATAAGTGGGGAGTAATGTGCAATGTCATGAAGGTTTGGTTCAGCAGCAAACATATTCCAATGTTACTTAATTATGCTTTTGACTCCAGGTTAGTCTTTTGAATAAGTTATAAGAAAATAAAATCACTTCTGTTGATTGTGAGTACATGTCCTTGTATTGTCTCTTTTAAGAGCTCTTCTTTGCCACTGAGTCAACCTGTGATCTTGTTTCCTGTACAGTATCCCTACTATCCACCATCTGGTAAAATCTGTCCTCATGTTCACCTACACTGACATTGTATTGTTATGAATTACTTCAGTTTCACTTTATACACATGAATTAATATTTTGAACTTCTGCTATGATGTGGAGGGGATGGCAACTACTGGAAAGGAGTACCATATTGCGGTCTGTTGGTTTCCTGAAAAGGTCACTTTTAATTCCCCTTTCCTTATCTTTGGACATCGCTAGATTTCAGAGTTATGCATTCTGTACTGTTTTTGATGCAAATATGAGTCTTCAATTACGTGAATGAAGCTATTTGACAAAACAATCCAATTCCTCCTAGCCCTCCTACAAAACAGATATACAATGGACATATTGCCTCCATAAATCAATATTGTCCTTGAAGGTGTTATACCCATGATCATATGCTGTATCACGTCTGTCTCCCATAGACCCCATGTAAAGATTCACATAGTTGGGTGTAACTGTAGCCCCCACTGCAGTCATGTGGGCCTGAAGGTAAAAATCACTTAAGAAAGTGAATGCATTTTGAGTCTGAACACATCCTCTAATGTCTAACAAGCAACAATTATGGGCATTAATGACTTCACCCGCATGCCAAAAAAGAATGCTAATGCTTTCAGGCCCCTCTCATAGGCTATGTTTGTATGATGTACCTCCACATCCATTGAAACCAATGCAGAGCACTCTTCAATGGCTGAATCCCACTAAATGTTCTTGATATCTTTAATATAAGATGGAAGTTCCTTTGTGTATGGTTTGTTAAAATAGTTCCCATATTTTGATGAACCCTATACAAAAAAAAAATGTGTCAACCTGATTGATCAAACAAGGACTTGTGCATTTTTGGGAAGACATGGTTTGCCTGTAGGAATTATTTGACAGAACATGAAATTGTATGACTTGTCAAAGGCATTTTCCATGTAGCCTTCAATTTTGTCTCTTAAAGGGCAATTAGTTAGTTAGTCAAAATTTTGTATTGATCGGTTAAAAACATTTCAATTTACAAATGTGGTATACAAAGTGAGTTCATGAAATAAATGAATAAACTTTATAAAGTTGTCATGCATAATACTTCCTATATTCTTTATCAAAAAAACATCCTAACAAAGAACCTAATTTGCTAAACATTAATTTAACAATCCAAATAGATATTTTCCCTCCATCTCTGGAGACTACCAGTATGCCAATACATAGATAAAATCAAATAACATTTGCTTTTAACATGGAATATCCTAATTTATACAATTCTGCATCATGGGTATACTGTTTTCAAAAAGGAGGCAACTTTCTCCAGTATATACCCATTATTTGTATTTAATAGAGAAATAAACATACCTTGCGGAGGGAGGTCAAGACCGGCCAAGATACCATCCAGATACTTTTCCTGTTGTTTTACATATAGAGGGCAGATTAAGATGATGTGTTTTGCATCATCTTCCACATTTCTGCCACATCTACAGTGAAGAGATGTTACATTTTCCCTCTTTTGTCTATAGAGAATATAGTTAGCCCTATAAGTCTCAAATCTAAATTGAGTTATTACTCTCCTTTTAGAGGGATCCGATGGTTGTAGCAGATATGGTTCTATCCCCTGTTCTTGCTTAATACATTTATACCATCTGAATAATTTTATAGTTTTTAATGTCTCCATCATATGTGATTTCTCTATATTTCAGAGTCTATTTTTAATCAAATTAGTAATTTCTTCCCATGGGTATTGGTAAATATCCCATATAATATGACCCTAATCATTGGGAAACATAAGATTTTCGATTATCTTGATAGATGTTGCTTCGAAACCCATGGAGGAGTAAACAATCTCTTCCTCCATGCATTTCCTTGGTAATCTCATTTCATCCAGACTAAGTATTTTAATAACAGCTATTATTTGTCTTTCTTTCACTAACATGGCAATTGAAAATTGCCCTTTTTCAAGTTTGAGAATTACCTCAGGAACTGACTGCGGTGACATAAGTAGTATCATAGTATCATAGTTGGCACAAAGCATATATAGACTTTCATCCTTGTCTGCTTGCATAAAATTGTATTATCAACAAGTGAACTAATTAATAAACTAAGGACTTGGTTCTACTATAATCATCCAATCTTATTTTAAAAATATCTAAAGTTGGACTACTAATTATATCATAGGGGAGAGAATTCCACTTTGAAACGACCCTCTGACTAAAACGCTATTTTCTTTTTTGTGATTTCCACTTTTGTTGTTTAATTTGTCTACAATGAGCTCTTGTATTGTAATTTCCGGCAAATAATTCAAGTCCTAAATCTTCTCTGAGGATATTATCTTGAAATGATCTATAGACTAAAATCAGATCACCCCTCCATCTTCTATAAGCCAAAGAATACGGATCCAAATTGTTCAACCTCTCCTAATATGTCATATTTTTGAGTCCCATTATTGATCGGGTAGCCCTTCGTTTCACTCTCTCCACTCTCACTATCTCACCCTTAGTGTAAGGGGACCAAACCTGGGAACAGTACTCCAAGTGGGATCTAACCAACAGTCCATACAGTGGGATCAAAACCTCTCTACTTCTACTTACTGTATGTCTCAATATACAGTTAAGAGCCCTATTAATGTTTTTTATAGTTTGATCACAATGGGCAGTAAAAGAAAGGTAAATTTGTATAAAAACACCCAAATCCCTTTCCGGTGTCACTTGTTTTAATTGTTTATTATTGATAGTGTAATTGAATTCCAAATTCTTCTTGCCCATGTGTAGGACAATACATTTATCCTCTTTAAGATTAAGTCTATGATCTACTGTCCATTTCTCAATATATGTAAGTGCTTCCTGAAGTCCAATATAATCTGAAGATGAATCTATTACTGCTCCCATTCTACAGTCATTGGCAAACTTGGTTATCCATATGTTTCCCTTATTATATTGTAATGATATATATATATATGTTGAGCAGGCAGGGACCCAACACTGAACCCTGAGGGACCCCACTTGTAACTGAAAGCCAATCAGACAACAACCCATTAATTACCACTCGCTGCCTTCTATTCTCCAACCATTCTGATATCCAATTTACAAGGATCCCATTTATATTTAGCACAAGTAGGGATTTAATTAATTCTTCATGTAGTAATTTATTGAAAGCTTTTGAATAATCTAACTGAATTACATCCACTGACCTACCATGATCCAAAAAACTACTAACTTTTTCATAAAAACTCAATAGGTTAGTTTGACATGATCGTGACTTTGTAAACCCATGTTGACTGCGATCTAAAATGTTGTTTACAATCATGTGGTCCTGAATATGATCTTTTATTATGCTTTCCAAAATTTTCCCAAATGTTGATGTTAAACTAACTGGTCTATAATTGTCAGGGGAGTCCTTCTTTCCCTTTTTAAAGATGGGAACCACATGAGCTTCCCTCCATTTGCTAACAACTTCTCCTCTGTCTAATGACTCCTGAAAAATAAAAGTTAATGGGTAAGCTATTTCATCTGCTATTTCATAAATCAGTCTAGGATGTATATTGTCTGGTCCAGGGGATTTATTAATCTTAACTCTCTTTAATCTATCCATCACATCTTTTATATCAATTTTAATTTGTTTTTCATTTTTTATATTATATTTAGTATTAGTTGTTACTGTATCCTTGGGGTTAAATACACTAGCAAAATATTGATTTTGTACCTCAACCATTTCCTTGTCATTTAGTAAGTTGCCAGTGTCATCCTTAAAGGGGTCTATTGTTTGTCTATTCCCTTTTTTGTTATTTATGCATGCATAAAATGCTTTATAGTTATTTTTACTTCTAGTCGCTGATTTAATTTCAAAATTTGTTTGGGCATCTTTTTATTAATTTCTTTACATGTTTAACCTGTTCCTTATACTTTGACAGTAAATTTGTATAAAATTTGGCTAATCTGTACATTTTATGTTTTCATTTTATTTGTCTTTTAATTTTACAAGTTATCCATTTTGGAGAAGCACCCAATTTAGAATTTTTACTTGTATATGGTACATTTACATCTGTAATCTCTCTCTAATTTTATCCACTAGGATGTTCTACATTTCATCCAACATTAACCAAGTGAAATCTGATTTCCAATCCCAAGAATGTAATGCCTTTCCAATTTTATGAAACTCTGCTTTTTTTAAATTGGTAATATGTATATTACTACCCTTTTGAGTAGGTAATTCACTTAATTGGAAGAAAACAGTGTTATGGTCATTATTTGAGATTGGTGTTCCAACCTCAGTGACAATTAATCTGGATCCCATGTTTGAAAATACAAGATCAAATATATTATAAGATCTTGTATTTTGTAAAACTAGCTGATCCAGGCCCAATTGATTAAAGCTTTCTAAATAGTTCCTTTCATTTAACCTAAATGTTGTCTGGTTTACCCAATCTATACCTGGGAGGTTAAAGTCTCCTGTTATGATAATATCTTCAGCTGAATCAATATGATCCAGATAATTTAGAATTTCTGCATCCAATTCCCTGTTTGCTGAAGGGGGATGACACATGGCTATCAACATAATTTTTGGAGCATTTGAGGCAAGATTTTAACAGATAAATGTTCAATATTTAATTTACCATCATGCATTTCCATACTAGAAATAGATTCATGCACATAAATTGCCACCCCACCACCCTTTCTATGTATCCTGGATTTTTGATAAATATTAAATCCTAATATGTTTTTATCCCATGTATCACCTTCCTCCCACCGAGTTTCTGTAAGAATTGCTATTTTGATGTTTTTATTCTTCATAAGAAGCTTAAATTCATCAAATTTGTCATCCAAACTTCTCACATTTGACAATAAACAATTTACTGGTTCCAAGTCTTTATTTTAAAATTGTATTTATTGGTAGTGGAATTTATCTTAGTACATTTGCCACTCCCCACCTTTTCCAGTTTATATGTTTCTCAATGATTTTATTATATGTATTTCCCAGAACCCTTTCAACCATCTTGTTTAAGTGAAGTCCATCATTCTTATATAATGATCCATTTCTGAAAATACAACCAGTATCAATAAACCCTTTTTTTATGTTCAAGGCATAACCTTCACAACCTACAATTAATAGAAATAATATCATGATTGATTTGTTGATGCGATCCATAAGTAGGTAGGATACCAGATACAATAATATCAGTGGTGTATTTATTCACTTCCTGAATTAAATCAGTATAATTTTCTAAAATATTCCTTTTTACTTGACTTTATATCATTCACTCCTATTTGAAGAATCACTAACAGTTGTTTAACTTATTCCATACATCCCTCTATTTCTTGTTTAAGTTCTTGAATTTTTATTCCTGGAAACATGCTAACCATTGTGTTATTATTCCTTCCTTTACATACAATTTTATCAGTACCCCTTATTGTAGAGTCACCTAATACTATAATTTCCCTTGATTTTTAATCTAACTGCTCACTATTATGGTAAACTGTGTCATTATCCCTTATTACATTTAAATTCAGTTGCTGAGGTTTGGTAAACGCTAAAACTGGAGATTCAATTTCTCTTCTATCAATGTCCATGGGACAGCCATCGTTAATTTTCTGGGCCTGATCCTTATTCTGGGGTTTGGTAGATGTTAAAATTGAAGATTCATTATCCCTTTTGTCAATTTCCATGGGACATCCATCACTAATTTCCTGGGCTTGGTCCATATCCAGGACTGAAAAGGAATTTTTCATTTCCAGAGGTGCAACATTATAAACTAGGTTACCTCTACGTTTGCCCTTGCTGTTTTTAATTGTGGCCCAGCTTCCCCCTTCCTGTTCTGGAGTTTCTGTTTCAGCACCCAAATCACTAGCAATAGTATTAATAAATTTCTCAAGCATCTCTATGTCGTGCTTAGTTTCCCATCTATTTCTTAATACATTTGTTTCTTGTAATAGTTCTCCTATCAAAACACATTTGCTGCATTCGTATTCCTCTACATTTCCTAATCCCTGTACAAACATTAGACAATTTATTCACTTTGTAAATTGAGACTCCATATTATACCTTCAATTACTGGTTTTGAGTTGTGTATCCAAGCAGCCCCTAACTCTAACATTAATCAAAGTCTTTCCCTTGTTCCTTGTGTCCACTGCAGACACAGCTGACACACACTGAGATGCACGTGTCTCTGTGCGCATCTACAATCACGATCTGGCCTGAACCCACTCGAGCTCGCCCCGCTCGTTCTTCTGACAGCTTTTGTAAGGAGACAACTGGAAGTTCACAACTCCTTCCTCAAGACTAACGTTGCCCTGTAGAGCCGGAAATTAATTTAAACAATGTGATAAAAAGTGCCTCACTAGTCAAGCCTCCTAATGTAGTGGTCTTGACTGCGATACCAGGTGCTGGTGATCTGAAGTTAAAGCCCACGATTTCACAAGCTGCAGTTAGGTAGTGCCATGGTCACAGTCTATCCCCCAAAGATTCTCACAATGTCAATTCATTTTTAAAATGATTATTCTAGTTCAGGAATTTAGTTGTTCACTAATTCACATCAGAGGCTTTGAATACAGCCACACTACTCACCCTGCTTGCTCTTCTGACGGCTTTTGTAAGGAGCCAACCGGAAGTTCTACAACCTCCCCAAGACTAATGTTGCCCTGTAGAGCCTGAAATTAAATTAAACAATGTGATTGAAAGTGCCCTCGTTAGTCAAGCCACTCATGCAGTGGTCTTGACTGCGATACCAGGTGCTGGTGATCTGAAGTTAAAGCCCATGTTTTCGCAAGCTGCAGTTAGGTAGTGCCCTGGTCACAGTCTATCCCCCAAAGATTCTCACAATGTCAATTCATTTTAAAATGATTATTCTAGTTCAGGAATTTAGTTGTTCACTAATTCACATCAGAGGCTTTGAATACAGCCACACTACTCGCCCCGCTTGCTCTTCTGACGGCTTTTGTAAGGAGCCAACCGGAAGTTCACAACTCCTCCCCCAAGACTAACGTTGCCCTATAGAGCCCTAAATTAAATTAAACAATGTGATAAAAAGTGCCCTCGCCAGTCAAGCCACCTCATGCAGTGGTCTTGACTGCGATACCAGGTGCTGGTGATCTGAAGTTAAAGCCCACGTTTTTCGCAAGCTGCAGTTAGGTAGTGCCCTGGTCACAGCCTATCCCCCAAAGAGTCTCACAATGTCAATTCATTTTTAAAATGATTATTCTAGCTCAGGAAATTAGTTGTTCACTAATTCACATCAGAGGCTTTGAACACAGCCACACTACTCTAGTACATATCTAGTTAATTTATTTATAATCACCTGTAGTTTTTTAAGCACACAAAGCCCCGCACTTCCTCTGCATAAAGAAAGGCTTAACCTTATTTTAGCATCAAGTACCTTCATGATACCTTTAACAGAGCTTTTTCCCATTTTAACATCAAAGATTTTAAATGTGTTTATTGCTATTTTCATTTTATTGCCTATCATATTTACACGATTATTCCATTTAGTATTTTCTGAGAATCTGACTCCCAAGTAATCATAGAAAGTTACCTCTTTCACTATTTCTGTACCAATCCTCACTGGATATTTTTTTTTATTTTGATTTCCCAAAACCACAAGTTTGGTGTTAGTCATATTAATTTTGAAATAATGTTCTTTATACAGATCTTTCAGGTAATCAAGTTTTCTTTAAAGCCCAAGTTTTGAAGTTGATAGCAATACTGGATCATCAGCATATGCTAAACAATCTATCGTAGTATTACCTACATTTGGTGCATGGAAATCGGGGTGATGCAATTTTATGTGTATCTCATTTATATAAATATTAAACAGAGTTGGAGCAAAAAGGCAACTTTGTCGTACCCCTATGTTAGTACAAAAAGGCAGAGTTGTATTTCCCATATGATTGTACTGAACTATAGCCCACGTATGATTGTATAAACTTATAAGAACATTCAATAAGTCGGGACAGATGCCCAATTTATGTAATCTTTCCAAAGAATACATCTGCTTATGTTGTCAAATGCAGATGTAAAATCTATAAAGCAGCAATAGAGCTTTCCTTTTTTTATTTGAACATACTTCCAAGCTACACATTGTAAAACATAGCAATGTTGAATAATAGATCTTAACTTTCTGAAACCATTTTGGGTCTCATGCAAAATAGATTTATTTTCCACATAATCATTTAACCTATTAAGGATAATTCTTGTAAATATTTTTTGTGAAATATCAATAAGGCTAATTGGCCTATACATCTTGAAATTGTTTGGGATTTCTTTTTTATAAATGGGATAAATGATAGATCCCCTCCAACTGTGTGATGGATCATGTCCCTAAAGGGCAGTTAAGAGTCATGGGTAAGTGGTAATAAAAAAATGGTATTGCTCAATTTCCCTGGATATATTTATCCTTATCCATGACCTCTAGACTACTTCCTTGTCTCCCAGCTTTATGTATATGCTTCACTGAATTCCAATCATCAAAAGCCAAACTTTTGTTACAATTTAAGTGAAAAAACGTAGGTTTTTATAAATCACTACTGCTCACAAAGAGAGTGGAAAACATCCCCTGCAGGATTAGTTTAGGGGGTAGAAAGTAGATATTGGGTGAAAGTTCTTTCCTCTGTTGACCCCCGATTTCTAGCATCAATCTGATTCTATTGTGTTTAATTTGCAGTCTCTTCATTCATGATTCTCAGATTCTGCTCTTTCCTCCCATTCATGGGTTCAGAAAGACAGTCTTAAGATGTAGTTACAAATGAGCTTTACAAAGTCTATTGAGAGCTAAAAATCAAAGAGGTTTGCTGTAGGTAGAAAACAAAGTTCTTTTTGTAATAATGAAATCTGATTTGAGTCCATCTCCGAAGAAATAATAATGAAGTGTTATCTTTGTCTCAACTCCACTCCTGCTTGTATCTCCTTTTGCTGTCCTGGACTCCAGCATTCAATATAATGGCTAGATAGGTGGTGAAGCAGCACAATAGCCACTCTGTGGCTCCACTTCACATTTCAGCTCCTCTCTTGATGCTGTTTCTATCAAGAGTTTGTGCTCTGTGTTTATTTTCTATTCAAATATGGCTTTAATTTAATATATTTTATATATTTTTATATGTTTGACAGTTTGCCTATGAGTAATTTGCCGCCATACAATAGCAACAGGTAAATGAATACCTTGAAGACATACATCTCTCCCTCCCCTTCCCCCTTTTTTCCCTACTCAACAACCCCCCCCTCTGGTACACACAATCTGCAAAATGGTCAATGAAATATATACAAAATATCACAACATTCTAAGAAATGAAGATTCACTTAAAATGCTGCTACCTTTATCACCTCATTTGTTAATCTTATTAGAGTGTTAACAAAGTATGAAGAGGGGCCCATACTGATTAATAGTAGTGAGATCTATTAGCCATCTGGGCTATGAGCGTTTCAGCTTGTGGGGTGAAGAGATCCTCATGGATCCACTCTGTTCTGGAGGGAACCTCTTGGTCTAGCCAATGCCACAGTGTAATCTTTTTGGCACATAGCAAAATAATAGCCATATGCTTACATTGATTGCCTGATAGAACTTTTTTACATTCCCCCAGTATGCAAATGTCCTGTGTAAAAGCATTGGAGAATCCCAGCAAGGGGTCTAGTGAGGTTTTAATTACATTCCAAAATGGTAAGACTTTTTCACATTCCCATAATATATGCAACAAGGTGTTGGGTTGTTATCTACATTTGGTACATAAGTTAGAGGTAGTTGCCCCATCCTGTTTAATTTTACCGGGGTGTATTATAAGTTATGGATCACAAAGAATTGCATTATCCTGTATCTGTCCCATCTTACATCTTTATACAAGTGGTTCCATATCCCAGACCAGGACCTCTCCCCCGGAAAGGAGGGGGTAGGGTCCTGTCCCATGAGTAATGAGGTTGACAATTAAGATCCTCCAGAGGGTCTCTTAGGAGATGATAAAAAAAAGAAATAAAATGCATTGTGGGGGGGGCTATGGAGCCAGATAACACAGGTTCTGATAGATATTGTTCCCACAGTCCTATCCCAAAATGGTGGTGAAGCATGCACGATAATTTAAAATATTTAAAGCAGTATTTAAGGGGTAAATAGTACGGGCTTCCTGGAATGTCATTAATTTGTGGTCTTTCAGAAGATCAATTACTTTGGGTGCTGGAGGGAATGGCCAGAATTGTTCTTTGAAAAATTCCCTACCAATTTTAAAATTAGTATTTTTAAGAATAGATTGCAATATATCTTTCTCTGGTGTTATCTGAAAGGTGGTGTTTATCATAGTGTATACCCGGAGGGCGGTCCTAATAGGTGTGTCCATCAAATCTTTGGGGATGTTCTTAACAGGGGGATATATAAGAGTACTAGATCGAGGCCCTTGAGGGAGCAAAAAGCTTCCTCAAGTTATAGCGATTGTGGAACATTTATCGGGGGGGTCTTTGGAGAAGATCCTTTAAGCCATTGCAGGAGGACCAAACATATGACTAAATAATAATGGAGAAGAAGGTCTGGCAGTTGTAACCCAACCTGGGATTTACTGCACTGTACTTTATAAATGGCTGTCCTGGGCTTTTTATTTCCCCAAATAAAATGGGATATTACTTGATTAATTTGCTTGAACCAAGACTTCGGGAGAAAAATATTAACCATTTGTAAGGGGTACAGTAGAGGAGGGAGAATGTTCATTTTTATTACATTTATGAGCCCCCAGAGTGATAAAGGAAGCAGAGCCCAATGGTTTAGATCTGCCTTAATTTGATTAAGTGTTTTATCAAAATTGTGGTGTCTCATATGTGAACTAGAAGTAGAGAGATATATCCCTAGATACTTCATGTTGTCTTTAACCCATTGTAGACCTAAAAGAGATATATCAGATGAGAAGGTATGGACATTAAGGGGCATAACCTCCATTTTGGACACATTAAGCTTATAATTAGAGAATGTTCCAAATTCCTCTATAATGGACAGGGCCGATGTGATCGATGCAAAAGGATGGGAGCTATGAAGGAGTATATCATCAGCATAAACTGATAGTTTATACTGGTAGGGTCCAGCAGTAATTCCGGAGATTAGGGGGGAGGCATCAATGTGGCAGATAAGCAGTTCTAGATAAAGATCAAACAAGAAGGGAGAGAGCGGATAGCCTTGTCTAGAGCCCTGTTGTAGAGTAATGGTTTGAGAAAGCAAGACATTACAACGTACACGAGCAGTGGGGTGAGCATACAATACTTTTATCCATTGAATATACTGTGAAGGAAATCAATATTTGGGCAGGAGATAAAATAGATACTCCCAGGAAACTCTGTCAAAGGCTTTTTCTGTGTCCAGGGAAACCAAGGCAGCCAGAATTAAGGAAGCCCTGGACGCAGAAATAAGGTGGACTAATTTGCGCATATGATCTGAAGCGTACCTGCCAGCTACAAAACCAACTTGCTGATCAGACATTGCCATACTTTGGTTAACCTATTAGCTAGTATTTTAGCCAATATTTTAAAGTCTACATTTATAAGAGAAATAGGGCGGTAATTGAAAATAAGAAGAGGGTCTCTTCCTGGTTTAAGGAGAACTACTATTGTGGTTTCTAAAAGGGAGTGATCGGACATACCGTGTTCATAAATATAATTACATGTGTCTATCAAAATTGGGGCTAGTTGCTGTTTAAATTTTTATAGAACTCTGAAGTATATCCATCAGGACCTGGTGTTTTATTTATGGGCAGCGCATCAATAGCAGAACATATCTCAGAAGTGGAAAAGGGAGCTTTCAAGACTGCTATCTGGTGTTCTTCCAATTACGGGATTTGGGTATTTTGGAGAAAATGATCTGCTGCATCTGGGTCAAAAGGGCTATTACAGCAGGAGTATAAGGAGCAATAATAATCCCGGAAGCAGTGAAGTATTTCTTGGGGAGATGTGACCAAGAGTCCAGCCGCATCACGAATGGAAGGTATTATCTTATCAGCCATCTGAGCTCTTAGCCGGAGGGCTAAATGTTTGCCCACTTTGTCTCCCTGGTCAAAATATCGAATCTTAGACCTCTGGAGGAGATATTCTGCTTTATCCGTTAACAGTGCATTGTAACAGTCCCTAAGGATTTTGAGATTGGCAAGAGTATTCAAAGAAGGGGAAGTGGGGAGTGACAGTTCTGTCTGTTGTATTTGTTGAAGAAGGTGGAAGATAACCCTGGAAGTAAGCTTTTTTTTGATAGTGGCCAAACTGATTATTTCCCCCCAAGGGTGCATTTTAAGGCACCCCAAACCATATCTAGTTTATGCATAGTAGATACAGTAGTTTAATACTTAAAAAGGAAACAATAAATGTTTGGAGGTGAGACTTAAGTGTATCTGACTTCAATAGTTGTTTTTTAAACCTCCACCTCTTATTACGTATGGCAATCAGGCCCAAATTGCAATATAGCAATGTGTAGTGATGATCAGAGATAACTTTAGGAAGATAAGAACATGATAATACTGAAGAAAGGTGCCCAATATCCAAAAGGAAATAATCTATTCTGGAGAAAGAATTATGGGGAATGGAATGGAAGGAATATTCCCTCTGGGAGGGGAATAGGGCTCTTCAAGGATCAGTTAGCCCCAGGGTGTCCATCATTTCTTTAATAGCAAGTTGCATAGGGGAGAGAGAGGCAGTTCTGGTTTTGGAGTGGTCTAGAATATTGCAAAAAGCCAGGTTCCAGTCACCACCCAATGAAAGAGGGTAGGTAGACCATGAAGCCAACCGAGCCATAAGTGTGGTGAAAAACTGGGGCTCATCAGTGTTTGAGCCATAAATAGACCCGAGAACTATTTCTGAGTGACTGATTAGAGCTTTAATTATAATATATCAATTTTCGGTGTCCACTATAGTATCAAGTAGATGGAAGGGTAATCTGCATGCTATTAAAATAACAATGCCACCCTTAAGGGGATTGGGTCCTGTACCCAGTACTTGCCCTACCCAGGTTCTCCTCAACGAGAGTACCTAGGATGAGGACAAGTGGGTTTCCTGAAGAAAGCAATATCCACAGCTAGATTACACAGATGTATCAATATGTTGGCTCTTTTTACTGGAGATTGGGCACCTTTTACATTCTAAGAGCATACTTTATACATAGTAATATGACATTGTTACCTCAAGACTAGATATATGAGGTAGACCCCAGTAGCCATAAATGGTTCTCTCCAAATGCTGTATAAACATAACAAAAGTTGCAGTGTGTACCAGTTCCCCATATCCCTCCATCCCTTGTGAATCTAACCAAACTAAATTACTAAGAAAAACTGTGTTACAAACACCCCATCCCTTACCCCAATCCCCCTCCCTTAGACAACATCCCCTAACCACAGCAACGTAGTAAACAACTTTACTGGGTTGGTCTGAGATACGATCTACTAAGTATTGCAGGCTAAGAAGACTCATTGAACAAAAATTTAAATTTGTGGAGAATACACAGATTGTAGCTGTGGATACCTCTCTCCCTCTCATGTGGTACATAACACTCTGTAAAGACTACAAGAACTCCCACAGACCCTTCCTCCCCGCTCCGACCCTCTCCCCCTCACTAAGAACACCTATGGAAGATTATAAAATGAATGCTTAAACCTCGAGCAGTGTACCAATCAATAAAGAGAAACAAATGAAAGTGCCATGGGCTAAGAATTAACTTTCATGCATATCTATCAACTTGCATACTTTCTCTTCCCTTAACATGGGAGAGAAGAACTAAAATTAATCACACAGAACGTCTCTTTAGTATTGCCCATGCAAGTGTTAACTTCAATCTATATATTCATTGTTGGTTTAAAGAAGAAATAGCAGGACTTGTACAGGAAAATATAAATCAAAGGCACCAAACAGGTCGGACTGCTGTACCCTCTGTAATAAGAAACTAGTATGGTGGAGAGTACTGTAGAGAACCAGTTGGACTTTTGTGTGGAATGCCACTCCCATGTGGTAGGGTACCATGAGTACAAATTGCCATGCAGACTAAGTCATAGAGTTAGGAGCTGGTCCTGCAGTATGGAAAATCAAACTACAAAGTTCCCATATGATTTCCCTGAGTCCAGAAACCAGGGTGAGACTCCTGAAACTTAAAATAAAAAAACGCTGGGCCCAATGAAAAAAAGGGAGAAATTACATTAAGCTAGACTGCTATTCTTATGATATGGATCACTGATGCCCTCTTGTGGTTATTTGGGGCTGCAACCACCAAACACACAGCGTATTCGTGCAAGAAAGGAAAAGATACACAACTGCTCCTGTAAACTTGTTTATAATTACTAATCAATGAGCAGAAAAGAGTTCCAGGAGCAGAACTTGCACAGCAGGGAGTGCTTGCTGGGCGGCGTCGTAGTTATGCCAGGACTCCGAAATAAAGACTGAAAGTCGCTATTTTCTTTGCTTAAAATTTTGCTTTATGTTGGGGTGGGATGGGGGGAAGGGGGAAGGGGAGGAGACACATGTTATATCCCGGTAATATTTGAATCCACTCTATGTAACTTGTGATGTGTTGTCTGTTGTATGTTGAAAACTTCAATAAACTTTGAATGGAAAAAAAAAAATACTGAAACTCGCGAGGGATATTGGACCTTGTACTTAATCCCCACTGCAATGCATTTGGACACTATTTGGTGGTATTCCACTTGTCTTTGCCTCACTGTGGTGGGTAGATCCTGGGAGAATCGAAGCTGCTGTCCCTCCCATAGCACTTGTTGGAGTTCCCAAATGTGCCCAAGAATGTGGGTTTTATCCAGGTAATTCAGAAATTTTATAATTAAGGGATGGGGAGGCTTCTCCAGTGCAGGCTTGGGTCTAACAGAACGGAGTGCTGTCTCTATAATGTATGTAGTATTATTAGGGGAAGGACTAGCAATTTTAGTGAGCATGTTCTGAAGAAAAAGGATGGGTGTAGACCCCTCGGAATCGTCTGGGAGGTAAAGATTAGGATGTTATTGTGGCAACTTCGGCCTTCCAAATCCTCCAGTTTGTTCTCAGTTTTCTGTAGTTTCTGTCGCAGTGTGTTAAGTTCAGAATCAGTTGTATTTCTCCATCTTTCAAGGGAGGATGTATGTGCCTCAACATCGGAGATCACCTTGTTGGTATCGACAAGTTCTCCCCTCATTGTTTTTAGTTCCATTGTGAGTTGCTGAAGTACTGGTTTGAATGGTTCCAACTCTTCAAAGAACTTTTTCTCCGAGAGCGGAGTCAAGGCTGGGAGCTAGCTGTATTTTTGGAAGGGGTGCATGATTGATGCTTTGGTCTCTTTGGCCCCTTTTCTGGAGTCTGGGACGGTGTGTGAGCTGGCAGAGCCTGGCGCATTTCGGCCTTCATGATGGATATAGGCCGCGAGGTGGATGAGTGGTTTTCCGATGAGAAATAGCAGTTGATTTATGGAAAAAACTTCACCTCTGGAGAGTAGGAGGTTATCTGTAGTCAGTGCAGTGAGGTTCCAGGACTAAAGATAAGAATGAATTGTTTAAATTAGTAGACTAGTGAAAGCCAAAGTGGGAGCTGGTCTGTGGTGCTGTTGGCTTCACAAGGGCATCATGTGATCTCTACTAAACCTAGTCTGATTGAGGCACCAACCTGAAGGGAGAACTTAACCCACAAGACTTCCAAGTCACCAGTGTCTCCCACAATCTCCTCACATTTGATTGATTCATGAATGTAGATGGCCACATGATCTCCTCACATTTGATTGATTTGTGAATGTAGATGGCCACACCTCCACCCTTCCAATGTTCCCTAGTTTTAGAAAAAATCATTGTACCTCTGTATAGTTTTTTCCCATGGGTCATTCTCATCCCACCATGTCTCGGTGACTAGGCCACTTGAATGTCTTTAATGGCTAGTAAAACTTCAAATTCTTCAAATTCCTCAAATTATTTCACTAGACTTCTGGCATTAATTAATACCCCCTTCCATCCGTAGTTAATGATGTTAGACTTTTTTATGATTGGATTGTTGCAGCACTTGCTTGCTCTAAATTCCCTCCCCCCATTTTCCAGTTTAAATGAAACTTCAGGACTTCACTTATTTTTCTCACCATAATCCTGGTACCAAACTGATTTAAGTGTAAGCCATCCTTTTTAAAATAGGCTTTATTACAGAACATTGTCGAATTATCCATGAAGTCTATGTTTTCTTTGAGACATAATTGCCGCAACCAGGCGTTCAATTTTTGGATGGATTTGTTTTGTAGGATAGTGGGTATCACCCATGAAAGTATGATCTCTCATTTTTTTCCTTAATCTAGTTAACAATATTTATATAGTCAGCTTGAATGTCTTCCATGTTACATGAGGATAGATCATTAGCGCACGTGTAACAAAACAATAAGGTTTGTTGTGTTTTCTAAAAGTCCTTCCAATAGAATTGTGAAATCACTAGTCTGCACCCCATGGAGTGTACTAACTGTTATTGTTGCCTAAGGGCAATAAGGGCTTGGGTATTTTATATGCCAACAGTTGCAAACTCAAATGGGCAGACTAGGTGGGCCATAGTCCCTTATCTGCCAACACTGTCTATGTATCTATGTATCTATGCCAGTTTTACTATGCTCAGTTAGAGCAATATTTTCTGTTTATTTTCAGGTACCAGACAGAAGAGCCATTAACTCATGTTTGAGGTTAATATGGAGACCGGAGTGAAACAGAGTGAAGAGAACTATGGAACATATTCAGAGTGATCCAACAGGGTTTAAAGGGCTTAAAAGAAATGGACAATGATAGTTTTTCCTTTCCTTTGAGGACGATTGTGGACTGAATTTTCTCTGCTTTTTTTTTTATTATTTTACTCCCCATGAATGTTCTTTAAGTAATTTTGCATATAAGACTCTGGTTGCTTGGAGTGATTAATGACAATAAACATTCCCTTTTTGCCCTGAAATGATGTCAATGATGGCAGTTTGTGGCAACTTTATCTTCCTCATGGCAGAAGGGAGTTGACTGTCAGCCACTAAAAGGGCCTCCACAAACTGTGGTCATAAAGTCTGATATAAGCCAAGGCATTGTGAACTATTTGGAACCTTAACTTTCTAAAGGGCTTAAGCTTAGAACTCTTTAAGGAGTCTTGATCTGCTCTGAAGTATGCTTGTTACAGTCTTCTACAGTAAAAAGATGACCATTGGTATAGATTAAAGATTATCAACTATAAAGAGACTATAGACATTAAATAATTTAAAATTTGATGCTACTCTAGTTTACTACAGTATAACATGGAACTTTTTTGTTCCATGTTAAACTTGTGTTTAAAATTGTATCTATGTGCTTTTTGAAATTTTAAGACATCCAATAAATAAACTTGTCTTTAATTACTGCATACTTATGATTGCCTGATTTATGATCATATTTGTAGGACCACTAATTCATTTATCCATTTAGCCATGGGAATACCTGTTACAATTTTAACTTAATGGCAAATTAATTATTCTCACCTGGCTGTTCTGGAGGACTGGGAAGGTATCCCTGGGGAGTCTTATGTTCTGTTAGGAATGATCATATCTCTGCTGATGGACATTAGGAGACACCAAATAGAGTTTTGGATAAGTAGTAGTCTGTTGGGTTTCCATCAGATAATAGCTTTCTGCATGCAGGACAAAATAACCCGACAGTAACTGAGACATAGTTCATAGGAAGCTATATTTAATGCCTCAAGGATTGGTCATACGGAAATACCTATCATGTAGTCCATAGCAGAGGTACAGAGCAACATGCACTGTATGGTACCCTTTTAAGATTCCCTATGTTATCATGTTCCAGCTGACCAAACAGGTTTGCTTATTTTGGATCTAATGGACACAGTCTGCTACTATTGCTTGGGACAGAGTACTTCTGTGTATTGACCTTAAAAGTCTCACTTTATGACCCTAAAAGCACAGCTCGATTCCACCCTTCTGTGAAATATTGATGACCTGTTGTAAAGAATGAAATATACCTATTATGACTGGGGGTCCCATAAGTAGAGTTGTGCAAGATTGGAAAATGTTGCCTAATGAAATATTTCACGTAATTACCCCCATTACATTAAATTTTTTGCCTAGGCGAAATGTCATTTTGCCTTGTTTGGTGATTTCATATAAAGTGAAATTTCGTCAAATTTCACCAATGTTTTTCAATTTTGCCTGCAAATTTGCAATCCATTATGTGTAAATAGCTGAAACATCACATGCAGGCTGTTTCCTGCACACTATATTGTCTGTTGAGTCAGACAGCAGTTCAGTGTGGTGCCTCACAGCCATTAAACCCTTCAAAAACCTCTTTCTTATTTTTGAGAGCTAATTGATCCCTAAATCTAAATTTCATTCCTAGTGCTGCTAGTGAACATTTTTTTTTTGTTTTGATATCTTTGGATAATACATAGTAAAACTTGGGTAGCATTTCTTAGTTTTCTCTGTGTCTGTGTCTGTGAGGGAGTTGAGTGGGGGAGGGTTGCCTGTGTGTGTGTGTGTGTGTGTGAAAGCAGAGCAGGATAGTTCCTAAGATTTGATAGATTTCTCACAAGTTGTGAGTTTCTGTTATTTCTTTTAAATCTTAATATTTTTTGGTGTGCTACTTGTTTGTCATATTTTTCTTACACATTGACCCTTTTTTGGGTAACTTTATCTGAACAGTTACTAATTATGAATAGTTCTGTTCCTGTTACTCTTTGTTTAATCACTTTTCTGCTTTATTTTTGTATTGGATGTTTTCGTGAACATTGAACACTTTCCATATCCAGGTACACTGAATTGTTGAATTGCTCACAGAAATTAATAGTGTGATCTAGCTTCTGCATTGCATCATTTCTGTTTTTTTGTTTAATTTGCTTGCCATATTAACCCTTTCCTCCCTGTTACACCACTTGTGTTTCTACCTGACCCATACTATATAAAAAAATACATAGTTTTTAAGACAGTGGTGGCCCCTGCAAGATTGTTGGAGGTGATTTTGCTAATTTGAAATCTTGTTGTTCCTTCTGTCTGATATCTTTATAAGCCAAAACTGTATTAAGTAAGTACTAACACATTGCAGTACTTGCCTTCTCCAGACACCACTTATCCAGACCATAGATTGTATTGTGACTGTGAGGTGTTCTGTGCAGTTGGTTTATCATTTATTTTAGTAAATTGAAGAAAACAGCAGCAAGAGGAAGCAAGTGCAAGTAGCAGGACCATTTTTCAGGAGGGTAACTTTTTCTCAGCATGGCAAACTGGCTGTGCAACCCCTTTTGCCTATTTCATAATTGACTAAATAATTGCATCTCCCTTCTCTCACAATTTTGCCATTTGGTTGTTCTTGACTTACTGTATAAGGCTAGCTTTACACACAACAACAGCAACTAGCAGCAGTAAGATTAGGCCTGAAATCCTTTGTAAACAGTGTCGGAAGCTTCATTTTGAGGTCCATGAGGTGGGGGACACCATATAACAGCATGACTGACACCAGATTTCTGTCTTAATTTACTGTAACCTTTTTGGGGAAACATTTCTGGACTTCTGAGACATGTTAGGCAGTGACAGCACCAAGATTAGGCATGAAAACCATTGTAAACTGTGCAGAATACAGCAGATTTTCAGTCCTGGTGGTGGATGTGAACCATCTAACAACATGACTGACACCAGATTTCTGTCTCAATTTACTGTAACATTTTTTGGGAAACATTTCTGGACTTCTGGGACATGTTCGCAGTGGCAGCACCACAATTAGGCCTGCTTCCTCAAGGCACCATACTTCATGTTACATCGAAGGTTATGTCACACCTGACGCATTTCACACATGCGTGCTTTCTCACACACAAAGCATGCATGTCAAAAATGCGTGCACCAGGTGTGACATAACCGGTAACAAATAAGGAATGATGGTGCCTTGGGGGAACAGGCATTTTTAATCTTAGATATATGGAAGCACTTTTTACATTGTTTACTTGCCACACTCGAATAAAGAATGAGAACTTTATGGACAAGTGCTGTGATGAGTACTTCTAACTTTGAGTTGAAGCAACTCACACGAGGTATTTGAATTCAAAAAAATGTGCACTCTGTGCACAAGGTCCAGATGGCAGACAGCCTTCGGCAGGAGCCAGCCAACTCCATATATATGGAATGCAACTGCATTACACATCATTATGTTGTTAAAAGTAATCTTGTAGGTGTAACCAGCTCTAAGAAGCAACACACATCACAAATAGTAAGGAAATAAGGTGCTTATTAGGGGAGGGGTACATGGACATGGTAAAGAATAAGTATAACAGATGACAGCCAGGATCAGGAGGACAAGGGTAATACAACAATGAGTTGGGAGAAGTAATAGAAAGAGAACATGAAAAGGGACTGAAGTATGTAGGGAGCATAAGACAGTAACAAACCCAACAGCAATGGTCAAACAAATTGTTTTACATACAGAATAAAGAAACAAGAGGACTTAAGGATGTAGATTAAAGAGGACAGAACAGTTTTTTTGTTGTTTTTAATTTTTTTTTTTTTTGGGGGGACATACAAACAACAGAATAGAAGATAGAACAATGAAAACAAAAAAAAGACAAACTAATTTGTGCTGCCACAACATTTACCAGTGGGGCCACCATGCAGTTCAGACAGGATGCCCATGATTTTATCTACATCACCTTGGAGTTTAGCAATCTCCCCCCGGGCATCATTAAATTCCTGTCTGAAATCATTTAACTCCTGTTGAAGCTGGTGGATGTCTGACAGGACAGCTGATAAGTCTGCATGTGTCACTGCTAGTGGGGCAGGGGCTGCCTGTGCTGCTGCTGGCTCTGTAAAGTGGGGCCCTGGCAGGGTCTTGATGCTACTGCAGACTGTTGCTCTTGTCTGGTCCGGTGAGCCCAGTGAGGATGCTTAATAGGTCCAGCCATGCCTCGCTCCTGCTCACCCCTTCAGTGCTCACACCCACATTGCTCCTCACAGCTGCAGTTGATGCTGCCACCACCTCCTGCAGTTTGAGGTCCCATTTAAGCAGGTGGTGGTGCAGTGTGTGGCTCCATTGGCCCCTTGTCCTGAAGTGAGAACCAGACTTACCACGATGCACTTCCTGCCCACAAAGATTGCAGGTGACCACTGGGTCACCTGCCAAACTTTCATAAAAAAATTCCCAGGTTGGAGAACTTCAGGGATGACAGGGCTGGAGGGCATCAGATGTTGTCCCAGGTACTGACTCCTCCTGTTGCTTGGGAGGGGGAAAGGTCTCCTGCTGTTGCTGCAGTGGAGGGGCCATGGTTACCTACTTGTGTTGGGGAGGGGGCACTGTCTCCTGCTGTGGTGGATGGACCACGGTCACCTCCTGCTGCTGTGGAGGGGTCACAATTGTTTGCTGCTGAATGGTGGAACCAACAGCCTCCTGCCACTGGGGCATTTCATTTTTAATGGACTTCTGAAATGTGTGCCTATCAAGGTGGTGTACAGGTGCCCCACTGCCTCTACACTTTTTCCTTATGCCCACCACCACTTCAAACAAAAAAAAAAAAAAAAGAAACAGAGATAGAGACTCTGAGAGAGAGATAGAGAGAGAGAGAGAGAGCCTGGGGACACACACACACACACACACACACACACACACACACACACACACACACACACAATTCGCAGGTACTAAAATATGAAATAGGACAAAGACAAACAAGAAAAAGTTAAAAAAATAGCACAACTTAGGTAATTTATGTATCAAAGTGCACTCTGCAGTCTCAGAGCTCTGAATCTGATTCTAGATGCTGCCTGCTTCCTCGAGATATGTAGCACAGGAAATGAACCACTCACTTTCTGCCTGTTTAGACTCACCCAGGTGACTACCAGCAGAGAGAAAAAAACAATTTCACATAATTTCACCTTATAGAAGCGCAAGGTGAAATTCAAGGCAAAATTGGGCAGTGAAAGTTTGCCAAAAGGCCATAATTATGGGAATTGTTTTGCTGGGCAAAATTGGAAATTTTGCAGACAAAATAAAATTTTGCTGCATCTCTACCCATAAGGAAATCGTAAATAAGTCATCTGTGGATTAATGGCATACTGTGACTATTTTAAGTCCAAAACTTGTTTTTTCTTATCTGTGGTGGCCCATTATATTGGTCATAGTATGCTAAGAGGTTTTTTTTAAAAAAACCTGTGATTAATTCAGAGTACCATAATGAGTATGCAGTACAGGCTATGACATTATAGATTTTGTACTACTTCTTTAGTCTTAAACAGCTATAAATTATAAAATGTTCTAACAGCACTGATATCCAATAATCTGCTCTGCTGTTTAATAACATCTATTCTAAATTTACTATTTATGGATATCTAATGCAAGGGTGTGCTGGTTAAATTTCTGTTATTTTTGGTATAATAAGCTTGGATAAGTGAATCAAATTATTAATTGGTTTGTGCTGGTCAGAAAATGAATATATGTATTTACTGTATAATGTGTGCAAATGTGAAATTTAATTCTCTTTTAACGTGCATTTGTATGGAATGTTTTTGTTTTTAATATATAGTAATGGCTTGTCAACCGAACAATAAAACTAGACTAAAACTGTTGCTAGCCTGCAATCCTTCCCTGACACCTCTTCTTACAGCTCCTTATTTGTTGCTTTGCTACTGATATCCGATTTGTTGTTGTTGGCAGAAGTGACTACTCTACCATAAGTGGAGGGATTGGAATTGGAGACAGTGAGTTCTCTAAAAAAAGTGTTGATACACTTTCTTCTTGTTCAGAGGCACTACCCTCTGGTCCATAGTCCATTTCACTTTCTGATGAATTCTTTTGTATGACTGAGTTTATCTAATTTACACTTTCTGTTCAGATTCTTTCTAGTTAAATTCCTCACCAATTTGTAATTTGTTTAGTCTCTATGAAATTTGGACAACTTGTAACCTTCAATCTTTTTGGGCAACTTCTAGCTTTTAATCTGTTCATCAAAACTTTCCAAGTTCACTTTAAATATTTATTGGCAACTGCTAAAATCTGGATATTCCTTAACGTTTTTCAAAAAGCTTTTATTTTGCATCCAGTTATTCAGCTATCTTCTTTTGACGTATGTAAAAATCCTCCAAAATCCCACTAATTAAAATAAGTTATGCATCATTTAGAATTGTCTGTAATTCTAACAAAAACAATTTACATTTCTCTCTGAAGGGTCGATTTTCTTATGAGGTGCAGACATCTTGGACTCATTTAACCTGTAAAAATGCCTCTAGTGTTACTTGTTGCCATTACATACATCTTACTTTAAAAAGCAGCATTTCATGTTTGACAAAAGTATTATTAACCCTTAGACTGTCAACAGAATTAGAATGTATTGGAGTTCTGGATTGATACATCAGTCTGCAGCACTGGAAGGGTTAAAATCTAAGGTATCCCCTGAATTATTGCCAATTGTAGCTGTCACAGAAACTTCTGAACATCCAAATAATGGATTCAAATGGCCTTTGCGGCTAAACAAGGCATCATTGTTATTGAAACCAGGAGCACTGCTGAAGAAAAAGAAGTTTCTTATGTCTCCTCTTAATCATACTTTACCCCACTGAATAGATTGGAGAATGTATAACAGCAGTATACAAAATGCTAACAAACTGGGCCATCAAAGCTATGTTAAAAAAAGCACATTGAAAAGAAGTGACTGAGGATGTCTGTGGTGTGCATGTGAAAACAGCTACTGTACAAAAAGTATCAGCAATTAGACTAGGAGACATCAGCAAATTTTACTTTTATGGAATTGTCATGAAATGCTGTGACTTTCTCAAAATTTCATAGCATACTAACATACTAAAATGTCAGCAGAATAGGCCTAACAGTCTTTTGCGTCTGCTCGTTTGGTCAGCCCCCACCCTGGGAGCTGACCTTGCTGCTGCCCCCCTCACCTTCTCTGGCTTGTCTCTTCCCAGTTCCGGATATTCTCACTGCATTGGATTTTGCTTCTAGAACCCTTCCCCTGTACCTGTCCCACCCCCTCTTGAACCCGTCCACCATCTCTGCCTCCACCAGCCCCCTAGGCAGTGCATTCCATGGCTCCACCACCCTCTCAGTGAAGTAGCACCTCCTTCTTTCTCCCCTGAATCTTCCCCCTACAGCCTCCACCCATGCCCTCTAGTGGCTCCCTCCTCCTTCCTTTGAAGCACCCTGACTGTTCCTCCCCTATTTACCCCCTTTATGCACCTGAAGACCTCTGTAATGTCCCCCCGGTCCCTTCTCTCTTCCAATGTGTACATATTTAGCTCTTCGAGCCTCTCCTCATAGGTCCTGTCCCCCAAGCCCCAAATCATTTTGGTTGCCCTCCTCTGGAACCTCTCCAGGAGTTTAATGTCCCTCTTTAAGTGTGGCCTTCAAAACTGCACACAGTACTTGAGGTGCGGCCTCACCAAGCAGTTATACAGAGGGAGTATCACTTCCCTCCTTCTGGAGGTGATCCCCCTAGAGATGCATCCCAGCATCCTGTTGGCCTTGGCTGCAGCCCTCCTACAAGTCTCAGAGTTGTTCATCTTGACATCCACCACCTGAAATAATTTAATTGGCCATAACTCAGTTATTCTTACAGATAGGGATTCGAAAGTAGGCATACTTACATTGTCGAAGACGTCCTAAAGGGATGACAAGTTTCATGAGATTTAGATGAAGGGTGTGAATCTTACAGAGCTCAAAGTCTGGCAATTTATTATTTATGTGAAAATTCTAGACACTATTGCTATGCTTACTGCTGCCCCCTCAGTTAGCTTTAGCTAGTGGACAAATCTCACCCAGTCTTATCTACATGGTTTTGTATCTAAAAGATTTAGCATGAGCTTCTTATGTCATGTGTAACTCTTGCATATCCACTGCAATACATTGTTACCAGTTGAGTTTTTTGCACTTGTTTTTGTCATTATTGCTTTTCTGATTATTGCAATTGCCTGTATGCCTACTCCCATTCCCCCCTCCACCAGGTCGGACCTGGAAATAAGCCTCAGCTCAGTGTGCATTTCCCAGTTACCTAACTTTTAGATAAATAAATAACTCTTAAGCAAGGCAAAGCAGTTTAATTTAGATGTCACCCAATCCTAGGGGCTTTGATTGCCTCACAATGTGTAAAGCATAAAGAATAAACTTGAATTAAAACCAATAACTAGCACTGAATAAAATTCTTAAAAAAAGATTACATCACAGTATCAGGCCCAAAGATCAGAGTAAAAAGATGGTGTTTCAGCAAGTTTTTAAAAATGGCCAGTGAAGGAGCAACTCTCACCTCCCATTGAAGGCATTTCACAATATTGGGGTGACCACTCCAAATGCCCTATAGCTTGATGATTTCAGAGGGAATCATGGAACAAATAATTGGTCTGCCTCCACCGACTGGAGGTGATAGCCAGGAGCATAAGGTTCCAGGAAGTTTTTCAGGTAGCTCAGACCCAGATTGTGCAGGGCATTTTATGTTAAATAGCATACCTTGAACCCAATGCACCACTGCACTTGCAGCCATTGCCACCTTTCGAGCTAAATAATGAAACATTTATATGCATACATTCTTGGAAGAGGCTTAGAAACTGCTAAAAGGAGACCTTTGCTATTCAGCCTTTTTCTGAATGATCTTCCTAATGCCTGTGACAGCAAAATTATCCTGTACACTGATGATGCTGTCATTCTCAGCAGTAACCCATGCATCAAACCACTGCAGCATGAACTACAGTCTTCTTTCAATCAGCTCAAGGATTGGTTCAGTGCACACAGGCTCTTACTTAATTATAAAAAAAAACTAAGACCATGCTCCTATCTTGTCCCCACCTCAAGAGGAGGTTCCCCAACCTTTCCATCTCTAACATGTTAATGCCCCGATGGAGCAAGTTCACTCTTTCAAGTACCTGGTGGTCACCATCAATGACACTCTCTCCTTCATGCAACACATTGATCTGGTGGTCAAGACTGTCAACACCAAGCTTGGAGTGCTACATAGGCACAGAAAAAAACTTACACTGGCTGCTCTCCATCTCTCCATCACTAGTGCCATACTATCCATCATTGATTATGGACTGGTGGTCTATGCAGCAGCCATGGACATGGCACTAAAGCAGGTGGGAAGTATCCTTAACAAGGTGTGTAGACTCATTCTAGCTGCCAACTGCTTTACTCACACCTGTTCACTGAATGCACAGTAGAAATATTGCAAAATTAAATTTTGCCAGCAAAATTGCTGTGAAACCAGCAATTTTGCAGTGTGAAACATTTTTTGTGAAATTCCACCATTATGCAAAATCTTTCACCACATGCAAAATTGTGAAATTTTGCCTGCAAAATGCGAAATTTTGCCACAAAAATTGAAATGCCATCATATTTTGCCCAAGCATCACCAAATTTTTCCCAAATGTCACTATTTTGCAGCAGAAATTTTGTATTTCATGTTGAAATTTGGTATTTTACATGTGAAATTTCACATTTTGCCTGCAGAATTTCGCATTTCTCACCCGTGAAAAATTTTGCGAAATACTTGAATTTCACAAAATATCTCATGGAACATAATTTTCCAATTTCACACATCTCTAATGCCAGACAAACTGTCTGTCCTTGGGAATAGAATGAAGTTCCAAACTTGTCTCCTTGGCAAGAAGGCTCTTCAAAATAAGGCTCCCCCCTGCATTTCTGAAATTTTCTCCCTGGCCGGCTCTATGTTTGGAACCAGAGGTAGAAAGCAGTGCGCACTCTCTGTACCATTTCATAGAACTGAACTTGGGCAATGTTCATTCTCCTATGGAGTCCCCCCTCTGGTTCAATGAGATACCAGAGGTGTCACACAAAACTTCAAGTCTTAGCGTTTTCAAGTCAGAACTCAAACTGTACATTGTCTCCAGTAGTGCGTGTGAGTGTCTGCTGAGCACCTGACATTCTTTCCCTGTTGTTCCTTGATCTCCACCACAGGATGCCACTCTTTGGCTTGGGGTCTTCCAGTCTTCATGTTTCTCTCCTGACTCCCGAACCTCACTCTGTTATCTATCTCTGATCTCTACCAGGTCTCCACCCTCACCCCTTACCTTTCCATGTTCCACACCATCTCCCCTTCTTTCTGTGCCCCCCTCTAATCCCTCCTCTCCCGGTCTTCCCTACCCTCTAGTACTGAGGCCCACCTGCCACAATCCCACATACACACTGCCTTCTCTGTTTCTTACCCCCACATCCCTCTCTGAAGACAAGGTCTTAGGTACAAGGCTGCTCCCTGTTACTTATCCCTTTTTTCCTCCCCACCTTGCCGGGATTGCTCTCCTGGAGTACAGCTGTTATAATGTTCCTTCGACAGCTGATTGCTGTAAATGCTTAAGTCTGATGTATATTGTGTCATTTTATGTCTCTGTATTGTACTGTGTTTCATGATGTGGAACCTTTGTAAAAGAGCTCTTGCTCAAAGATTGTTTCCAAATAATTAAACTAAAATAAAATAAATATGGAGTTAGTCAGCTATACAAATTGTAAGTTACAGGGACTCATACTTTCACAATGTATTTATTAAATGATGTGACAATATTTAAAATATTTGGACATTTGTAACTCTGTTGCTATTGCAAGAATACACCCACAGTTTGTCATGCATACCTAATTTAAATTGGTCATAGAATCTAATGAAGCTGAATAAATGTGGTTTAGTAGGTTAACATTTATTGTCGAAATATTTGAAATTACTAATTTGCAAAACTTGCTCAGAAATTCATGGATGAATAACAGGTAATGCCATTAGAGTTCCACTTGTGAATTTTATCTGTCACAAAGGACTTATCAACACTGAATCAATTTAGCTGTGCAGAACTGTTTGTAGTCCTGTAATTCCTTTCTGGGTGACTATTTTGTACCCCCCACACTTTTTTTTTCTGAGCTTGATCAATGGACTCTGTGGACCTGCTCGTCATGCTGATTTTCTCCTTGTTTTTCATAGACGAGCATACTTCAAAGGAGAGCTACCTACTCCTCCTGTAGGACCTATCCCTTAGAAATAGCCCAAATTTCTCCTTCTTGTTTTCCCTGTCATGTTCTTCCCTCAGCAGGTCTCTGTGAGTTCCTGTAAGTCCTGGATCATGTTCTTCCCTCAGCAGGTCTCTGTGAGTTCCTGTAAGTCCTGGACTTCCATTTGCATTTGGTGCTCAGACCAGTCAATTTTGTGGGGTGCTGTTCTCATAAATCCTGCTTGCCAGAGAGAATTGTTACTGTATACTTTGTTGCACCAACTGGTGGTCCAGTATTTTTTTGCTACTCAACTTATCTACCCTTCCTTTTGTGAACCCATGCATCTAACTTCTGCCACTGGTGATCCCTGCATTAGCTACCTCCCCTATGCTATAGTTTGAATTCCTTTGTCTTCCCTTTTCATTGTCATGCCCATACCCTCGCCCTCTCCATCTTTGCAGAACTTCAGTCCATTTTGAGTTGGCTATTGATCATATTCATTTGACTTGTACTGCAGGTGGGCAAATTACTTTACCTGCACAAGCATCATAGGCCTGCAATATCCCTCCAGCACTCCTGTGATAGTGATGACCAGATCATGCTTCATCATGGCTAAAGATATTCAGATAATTCTATAACAATTGCTTCAGTCAAAACTATTGTAATACTTGACATCACTTAATGCCACTGATTTCAAATTCTACAAAAAATACATTGTTATCTACAGGGTTGTTAAAGAGTTAACAGGGTGGCATTGTACAGAAACAATGCTGCATATGCATGTGATTCCACAAGTCATTTATTCAGTGAGCTCTAGTAGTTAGCTGGCATATTGCAAGAAGACAAGCTACTGCAAAAGTGATGTCAACCCTCCCTGGCCAAGATGCACGCTGAGTGGCAGCTCTTTCCATCATGGCCTGCCTCCCTATATTACTTCTCAGGCTAATTTACAAACCTGGATTACTAAGGATCATACTACTAAGGAGTTATAGGAGCTAGAGGCTTAGAGGCCCATGAGTGCTTCTTATATTAATACTACTTAAAGTTACTCCCTGAGAGTATAGAATTGTCCAATCTCCATTTGAATGTTACTTTGGATTCACTAGTAATAATCTCCACAGGAAGAGCATTCCAGACAGTGATTCTTATGGTATAGAAGTATTTATGTGCCATTAAGTTAAATTTTCTACCATATAATTGTAGAGGGTGGCCTCTTAAATTATAGATATTGTTTTTGAAATTAAATCCCAATACAGTTATTAGAAATGGGTTCTGCATAATGTTGTACATGAATAGGAGATCACCCTTGAGATGTTGGGTAGTTAGATACATTAAATTGAAGGATTCCATTCTAGATTCATATGGGACATCATAATACCCTGTAATTAGAGATGCAGCGAATTGTAAATCTTCCCACAAAGTGGATGCAAAGTGACTACTTTGAGTCCACGGAGCACAATGCGGAGTGGACCCTGTAAAGTGCTCACTTCACATTATTATTACCACTTCACTTTCTCATTATGCCTTAATGCAAAGTAAGGTGAAGTGAGAAGAAAATAGGCACATCACATGGCCTGCAGTACTGTAAGTCACATGCTTTAGCCAGGCAGGAAGGAAGTGAGTCAGAGAAGCAGTTTCACTTTCTCCTTTGCATTTATACAGGGAGAAAGCAAAATTGTTTTGTGAGAGGAGAGGAGTTTGCTTGGCTCTCGGAGTCATCTCTTGTTACTGCCAATCCAATTCAAACAGCTTTTTTAAAAGCTATTTTATTCAGTGTTTGTTTTATATTAGTGTTTTTTTCGGTTAGTGAATTTTTTTGTATAAGTTTTGTTTTGGTTTTGTGTGTGTGACTGACTGTGTGTGTGTGTGTGTGTGTGTGAGTGTATATGTGTGTGTGTCCACTGTCTGTGTGTGTGTGTCTGTGATCCTGTGAATCCAGGAGGATGGAGGGTCACGTTGGAGTTGGGGAAGGTGAGTCGCTGGCATGTGGGAGCGTTACGAGGGGAGGAGTGCAGACCCGTGGGGGGTGGGGTGGTCGTGTTATGTTGGACCGCTCAAGACTCCTGGCTAGTGTTGCTTCCCCTGTGGAAGCAACAGGAGCAGCAGCAGCTGCAGCACCAATGCCACCGGTGGCTGTTGCTTGTACACCTTCTCCACCACTACCACTAGCAGAAGCTGTTGGGGCTCCAGCAGCACCCCCTCCACCACCTCCACAGCCACAGGAGGTGGCCCCAGCAATTGTGGGTGGTGGTGGGACTCGTGCCCGACAAGTGAGTACTGTGTCTGGTCCCCCCGCAGCTCCCCAGTGTGGGACTTTTTTAATTGTGTGTGGGGGGAGACAGCACAGTGGTGCAGTGCCATGTGTATGGTGTGCTGGTGCGCCATGGGCCCCCATGGACACATTTGGGGCCTGGTGGCCAGTGCACCCACATGATGAATCACCACAGGGCAGAGTGGCAGGCTTCCACGGAAGGGGCCTGGCTTCCACCTGCTGGCCCTTCCATGGCAGTGGCCGAGGGTACTTCTGGGTTGGGAGATGTGCCTTGCAGCAGTCACTGCCACAGCAGGAGGAGGAGGAGGAGGAGGGCTACATCAGGTGCTCCACCACCACCACCACAGCCAGCAGCACCACCCTGTCCACCACCAGCCCCACTACCTGGATTACCCTCTACAGTGGACCCCAGCACAGTCCCTGTAAGCCAGTCTCACCTGCTCCTGGTGTGGGCAGCACTGGAGGAAAACAAGCATTTAATTGCTTTGGAGCAGCAGGTTACCAAAGTGGAAGCCCAGCAGCAGCAAATACTTTCAGTGCTGCATCTGCTGCTGGACCACCACAGCATCCCACTGTCATAGTAAGTCCAGGTATTGTTTTCTGCCCCCACACACTCACCCCCACCCCCCGACCCCACCCCATTAATGTGTTGTACTTTTGTTGTGTGTTTTTGTTTGTTATTATTAAATCATACACATTTTCCCTTCCAGGGGAATCTTTCTTGCACCACATAGTGCAATACATTTTTTTGAAAACTATGCAAAAATGCATTACAGTGAGTCATGTGACGGAGGCATTCCCATTCTGAAAATCTGCCCACATTCTGCCTCCCTTCTCAACAACGTTAGGACATGATGGCAGGGAGAGCATGTGTGCTTGCTCCTTACAGTGAATATCCAATTGTGCAGGTTTGCTAATGTTTCTTTATGTTAACGGTCAGTTTGTTGTGAAATGTGTGGCCACGTTTCCAGTAAGAAGAGCCTTGGTAGTGGAAACATCCCACATTTCACCACAAAGTGAACCTTATAACATTAGGAAACATTGCTTGGGATAGCTGCTGGACATTCAGTATAGTGGAGCATGCACCTGGTCTCCCCCTGCCATCACGTCTTAACATTGCTGAGGAAGTGTGGCTCAAATGTGGGTTGCTTTTCAGATTGTTAATTCCTCCGTCATGTGACTTACTGTAATGAAATTATGGGTGGTTTTCACAGACATATATTGCACTCTGTGGAGCAAGAATTATTCCAGTGGTAGTAATGCCCCCACATATTAGTTTATGTGCATCACTATAACTATGTAATGTGGTGACTGTCTGTAAAGCAGCAGCACAACAATCTGTTGATAACTTGACCTATATTTTTTAATGCTATGTTACAACTTCCTTTACTTACATTCTGACTGACTGGAATGATACGATAATGTGCAGTAGTTGAGTGTGCTGTACTACCTTTATTCATGTGTGAAATAATGAAAGGAGCATTCCTTTTAAATTGATGATGCTGACAGTGAGTGTGATCAGGTCTTTGTCATTGTTTTCCTCTGCTTTTCTCCATCACATCAAGTAGTTGTCATATATCACTTCTGTTGTTAACTAACAGTTATGCATCAGTCAGTGTTTTACATGACACCATGGAACAATAGTTATTGAAAAGCAGCTGCAAATAAATACAAAATGGGTTGCCATTAAGGGCAACCCCCATTGTTCCAGGCCACCAGACCCTGGGAAGAGACTGGGGATGTCAGAGGGACAAGAAGGGAAGTGAGAAAGGGGGAGGAGGGAGGGAAGGGAGGGAGGAGAGTGAGGTCACAAGAGGAGGCTCCCCTGAGCATCATCACAGCATCAGAAGGGGCTGAGGATAAGGTCCAATGAGAAGCAGAGAATGGTGAGTGGGGGTGGAGCAACAGGAGGTTTAAGAGGGGCAGCACAGAGGGGCTCTGCCACTTTCTGCTACGGTTCTTAGGTAAGTAAGTAATTCAAGAGAAAGAACCTAGCACATCGGTCTGCGAGTTCCTCAGAAAAAGGTAAGATAAGGATATTTGGGACATTAATCCATTAGGTGGACTGTTGAGGCAGATATCAAGGCTGGAGCTAAGAGAAAATTAGAATATGAGGCTTGGTTTAAAAAAAATATACAGTAACATTTTGTCATTTGTTTGGTTAAAAAAAAAGTAAGGTTTCATGGTAAAGTCTTTTAAGAACGTTGTTTTCATCCAAAGAAATTGTGGTTGCAAGATTTGGGTATGTTTTGTTCAGAAAGGTTTTTTAGAAAAAAAAAAACATGTGGTTTCATGCAAGTCAATGGGAGCAGAAAAGTCCCTAAAGAATGTTGGTTTGCTTACAAAATGAAGCTGGAAGCTCAGTTAGTAAGTTTCAGTAGATAAGATAGAGCGAGCAGCTGGGGGGAAAAACAAGCAGTGAATAGCTGGGGCAAGGGATGGAAAGCATGGTAGGTGGGAAAGGAATTGGAAAATGGAGGAGCCGTGCGATGAATGGAAGGGCAGCCAGAAGAAAAACAGCTGTTTATGTGGTAATGGGAAGGTCGGTTATGAAGGAGGGAGGTAAGGAGTCCACAGAGAAGAGGAGAAGCAAAGGGTGGCTGCGATGAGGAGGACACAGAGCAGCCGCTCAAGCAAGAAGGGGGTGCGATAGAGAAGAGAGGTCAGTAGCTTTCGCGGAGAGCCACATGGTGGGCCTTTGGGCCCAGTGCGACAAAGGGCTGGATAAAGCTGAGATGGGAGACTCCGGACAGCTGCAAAGGAGGACAAAGAAGGTCCTAGTATTCAGGGAAGGGGCAAAAGGGGATTGGAGATTGATTATGCCACAGAAGCAGGTATTTAAAAAAACCAAAAACAAGAGGGGGATTGCTGGGGCAGGGAGTCAAAGCGGAGGACTGGCAGGGCCCAGGAGGAAGACATGGGCCTAGAAAACTGGGAAGGGAGCTTTGGAAGTGCACAGAGAGGGCTAACAGCGCGGGCCCCTTAGAAATTGGGAGCTGCACTAAGGGAGGGCCTTTGTTTGGAAAGGGGGGAAACAACTTCCCAGCATTCCAGGCATTTCCAAAACTGTGGACCTTGACACCATGACACTGCTAATCCTCATTAGTATGAGGTGCTCTCTGTTATATTGAATTCATTTCACAACCTGCTGCCTATAGACAGTTGTAATCACAGTGATGGGCTAGTGAATGGTATTATTGGTCCCCCATACAACGAGAGATATTATACATTTGGGGATGACACTACATAGAGCAGGAAACTCCTTTTTGGGCAACAGGCGGTTTCAGAGAGCCTAACAAGGGCCCGATGCACAGGCGCAGGACACCGAGCCAGGAGGCGAGCAAGGGATGCTAGAGTGTGTTTAGCAGCATGGTAGCAGGCCTGAACAAAGGGCCACATGGTGGGGCATCGCCGGAAAGGAGTGGAACGGCAAGGCCGCCATTACAACAAAGGTGTGCAAGTGAAAAGGGACAGGCAACAGCAAAAAAAAAAGGCTTTTGGGGCATCATTACCAATCAGAGCACCCGGGGGCAGGGTGAGGGATAAGGACACAGGAGATTACGCTTGGGGCAGTTAAAAAAAAAAAATAATAGAAAAAAAAAATAATAGAGGTGGGTGGATAGCCCTCATAGCAACCCGGGAAGGCTAAAAAGCAAATAGGGGAGCAACTGCACAGGGAATATTGAGAGCCAAGGCAAGTACTGCATATGGGGCAAAAAAAACAAAAGGGGGAATAGGGCAAATGGTGGACCTGTAGCTTAATGGTTAGAGTGCTGGAATGGCATACCATAGGTCTGTGGTGCAAATCCCATTGTGCCCACACAAAAAAAAAAGAAAGGGGGACAGAGCTAGCGTTAGGTCAAGAGTACATAGGGGGAAAAAACCCAGAGAGCTAACTAACTTAATTATGTTTTGTTACAAGCAGGAAAACAGACAGAATGAATACTCGTGAATCTGGTTCAATGAAATCGGACGCGATGAAGATGATCATGGATCTCATGGACAGGGCCCACAAGGTCCTGGATACAGTGGAGGACACAAAACGGGGGGTGAGATACCAGCATGGAATGGGAAGGTCAGAAAGAAGGGACATTTTTTTTTTTTCTCTTTTCCATGGAGGTTGCCTTGCTTTTTGGGAATAGTCCTCTGATATATGACTGAACATTCATATACAATCTACCTATCACAAGACTTTGGTCTATTCTGGAATTTGGGACAGATCCTGTGTCAATCCTCAGTAGCGGATTTTTCACTGCTGGTAATAGACTGCAGGTGGACAGCCATTTCTTCTTGGTCTTGATGCGATGTACTTTCCAATATGTACAGCTGCAATCAGTTTATATTTCTCTAGTTCTGCAGAGGACTTTTTCCCTATTCTCCTGTCTCCTTTTTTTTGTTTTTTTTTTGTTTTGTTGATTTTATATGTGCATAGAATATTTTGAGTATGGATCTGTTAATGGAATTCAGGTATTCATAATTCACGCCTGGAGAAGTGTTCACTAGATTGGACTGTTTTTATTTGGGCATTAAGTGGTTTCAGACCTTTGGGGCTACATCCGACTTGAAGACGCCTAATATAAATTCTTGTCTTGGTGGGTGGGGGGGCTCCGGAGGGTAGGGCTGAGTATGTTGGGTTGGTCTGAAGTATATCATGTGGCAGAAATTATTTAGGAGAGCAGTTCATTGGAACTGGGGGATATGTAATGTGGCGGGTGGTTGGGTTTTGTGAAATTTAGTTTTAATGGGGTGGGAAAGGGGGTTTTCGAACTATAGTAAATTTGGGATGTGGGGAGGGGATAATCAAGGTTACGTGTTTGATGGGGAAGTATGTTCTCCTTTGGTTCAAGGAGCTTCTATTTATCCAATTGGTCTTTTTTTGTTGTAATCTTTCGGTCTTTTCCTATAGGTATCTCAATTTACATTCCTAGATATATATGAGCCAGATATATAAATTTATTAGCTGGAATATTAAAGGAGTCAAGGATAAGGTCAAATGGCAAGTGGTCCTAAGGCATCTGCACTGACTTGGGAGCACAAATTGTCTTCCTCCAGGAAACACATCTAAAAAGAAGTGATGTCCATTATTTTAGGAGGGCGGGTTGCGGTAGGCCTTTGGGGCTGGGGCCTCAACTAAGAGAGCAGGGGTTGCCATATTGTAGCTAGGAGTGTCCCTTTTAAACCCTGAGTGAGTGCTGGGATCCCGAGAGTCGTTATATATTTGTACACGCCAACTGGCTTACAGCCAATATTATTAGGCTCTGTTTATGGCCCTAACGGTGATTCTCCTCTTTTTTTCATAAATTTACTACGTCATGTAATTTCGGATACTCATAAACTTACCGTTATTGGAGGCGACTGGAATTTAGTGCTTCAAAATGACTTAGATAGGACATTTAACAGACGGAAGGGTCTATCCCTGCTCAAAGGGCTTTGAAGGACTTTATCAATAATGCGGCTTTAGTTGGATATATGGCTTATATTTAACCCTGGGATGCGGCCCTTTTACTCCCCGCACATAACCTATTCAAGAATTGATTATATCTTAGTTAGTTCTTCAGCTGCACCACATGATACAGGTAGATATCTCAGCCAGAGTTATTTCGGATCATGCCCGTCAGTGTGTTGTATAGGCCATCCCTGAGTCTAGACGTTCACCACAATGGAGACTAAATTGTCAAATTCTAAAAGAAGAACCATATCTGAAGGTAATTAGGGATTTTATCAAGCAGTTTTTGCAGGACAATCAAGATTAAATAGGTCAAAAGGATATGATCTGGGCCGCTCTGAAGTGTTCCTTAAGGGGGGAATTAATTAAGATTACCTCCAGGAAAAACGTATTCAGAGAGATAAGATGGATTCCTTATTAACCCTGATTAAGCAAACTGAATATAGTCTGTCCCGGTGCTCATCCGACTCACAGAGGGTTAATTTGCATAAGTTGCAGGCACAATATTCGGGACTAGCCCTGCAATGGCGAGCTAGCACTCTGCGGGCAAGGCTTCAATACTTGGACACAGGGGAGAAAGCTGAAAGCTTCTGCTATGCGAATATGACAACTGGACTCTGCTCATCATATTGCGGGTGTCCGATCACTCAGGGGACTGATATGCATGGATCGGTGACATAGCTAAGGCCTTTGGGCATTTTTCAAATTTATATTTAGAGGAGATTGAATTCAAATCCTCAAAGTCAGAGATTAATGCTTATTTGAATTCAATTTCCTCCCAAAGCTGTCTGAAGATGATTCCGAGGGTTTAGTGCCCCAATAACAATCTTGAGATCTGGCTTGCTATTCGGCAGATGCCCTTGAGATGTCCCCTGGACCTGATGGTTACCTGAGTAACTTTTATAAAGTTTTCCTACCAAATATAGCCCCAATTTTGTTAGAGGTTTTCAACTATTGGTTTAATTATGGTATCTCTGATCCAAGCTTTCGAGGCAACAATTTTTTAATTTTGAAACCAGGTAAAGATCCTCTAACATGGATAGCTATCGTCCTATATCCCTGCTAAATACAGATGTTAAAGTCTTCGGTTGTCTTTGAAATAGATTGTCCAAAGTTATGGATAAGCTGATCTGTAGAGAACAGGTAGGTTTTATGAAAGGGAGGGTTCCTCAAGATCATCTAAGGAAATTGTTACACCTCATGGAGAGGTTAGAGAATCCGGGATCCCGGCGGTCTCCTCTCTCACTGACGCCCGAAAAAGGCCTTGATCAGTATCCTAGGATTACTTATTTCTTACTCTGTCGGCTTTTGGTATACCAGGATGAGTTTTAAGATGGGTTGGAATTTATATTCTCTCCCTCTGCTAGAGTCAAGTGCAATGGAGTCTTATCATAGATTATCAAGTTAGAGCGAGGCACTAGACAAGGCTGCCCCTATCCCATTGTTATTTAATTTATATCTAGAGCCATTCCTGCATAAATTAGTGGGAATTAGCATTAAAGGGATCAAGGTGGGGGAATCTAGTTACATCTATTCAGCTTCGCTGGATGATGGTGTTACTACATATTGAAAATCCGGGAGTTTCCATACCAGCTATACTGGAGGAAATTGATTGTTTCTCCAAGAGATCTGGTTATAAATTAAACCGTGCAAAGACTAAAATCTTCCCTTTAAATAATAATGTTATAAAGGCAGATTTGCAGCCACTGGGACTGGGTTGGGAATCCAAATCTTTAACGTACTTGGGTATTAACATTAGCGCAAATCTCTCCTTGATGATTAAAGAGAATTTAGGTAATCTAGTACAAGTTATATCGGGAGACTTGAATAGGTGGCGTCCAATTTCCTTGTCATTGTGGGGTAGGATGAGCCTTATAAAAATGAATGTTCTTCCTAGACTATTATATCCTTTGGGGATGCTCAGGATTTATCTTCCGAGGAAATGGTTTGCCAATTTGCAGAAAATATTTAATACCTTTCTATGGCAAGGAAAAGGAACCCGTAGATCCTATTATAACCTGACAGCCCCAAAATGCAGGGGTGGGTTAGACGCCCCCTCGATATTCTTATACTATGTGGCTCAGCATGTTTGTAAACTGAGTTGGTGGAATAAAGAACACTGGTGCTTGGGTTATCTGCCTCTGTGGTTGTGATATAGAGCGTGATTTGCGAAAGGAAGAAGTGTTCCTTACAGGCACTTTTATTTTTCCATATAATACCCCTAGATTGTTAAGGAATAATCCTAAGGGTGGTCCTGAAAGCCTTATTCCAATTGCAACAAACACCTTGAGTTAAGTGGTGGACTTCAGATGTACAGCCCATTTTTGAAACTTTACATTTAAACTTGGGGGTACCACTATACCCCTGCTTTTTGGCCACAGATAAGCCATTATTCAGTAGTGGATTTTTGAGACAGTGAAAGCCGCCACTTTGATTATTTAAAGAGGCTATGAAGCACACTGATGGCTGTTTTTAAGTGGTTGCAACTCAATAAGGCCCTGGCTCAGGTGTTCTCCCCATCTCAGCGCCTGGTTATGGATCGAAAAATATTGACTCTCTACTAAAAGTTTGCTGTGCAATCACTACAGTTCCAAAGTCTATAAGTTGCTTCAGGAATGGGATCATAAACTCCCGTCAGAGGTATGTTATTATTAGGTAAGAGAGTTGAATATTAGGGACACTCTAGATTATTGGAAGAAGCTTTGAGTGCCATGTACCGATATGTCAAACAAGATAGACTTAGAATGGTCCAATTTAATATCATACATCATCTTTACCTGACCGCCAACTTATTTGTCTAGATGGGGGACATGCGCTCTTCCCTTTGTTGGAATTTGTAAATTGAGGGAAGGCACCTTTGTACCCACATGCCATGGGTCGTGCTCCAGTAATGATTCGAATTCTTTGGGATACCCATTAATAGACCTCAGAGGGCCCCTATCCTTGGTCTCAATTAGCATGGATACTCCTGAAATTTGTCTACTACATATCTTTCCACAGCCACTCCTAGGTTTTGGAGAGCTCCAGCATCGCTTTATCGCTGCTGTTATGAAGTTATTAATTCTAAGACATTGGTTGTCAGACAGTTCCCCATCTTTATTGGAGTGGCATCGAGAATGCACCTTAACATTACAACTAGAGAACATATAGCATATATGCGGGCAAGCAAAAAACCTTTGTATCTCTGTGGGTCCTTTAGACTCCTTTTAAAAGACTAAAATGAGATCTTAATGTTTCTAGCAGACCGATTGTTTTAGTTTGCTCCTTATTTCCCCAATGTAACCTTGAGGGTGGGGGGTGGGTGGGGGTGAGTTTATAGTATAGGTAGTGCTTTATATGGATTTCTTGTATGTCCGCCTATATGTATTATGGAAAATTTCGATTATAGTTCAGCACTCTCTATCATTTGTTACAATTTTCATATCGATTCTGTTTTGTGTATGATAAACTCAATAAAATGTGAAGTGCAAAAAAAAAGAAAAAAGGGACAGAGTGAGGCAGGAGGAAAAGGGAAGGGAGATGGGACACCTGTGCCAAAGCACCCCAGGGCCAGTTCTCCAGTGCGGCAACCAACAACCCACGCAATGCCTGACCCATCACCTGCACCCAGTCTGGAGGGGCCGGTGCTGGATCCGGAACCCACCCCCAGGGAGGTGGTTAGACCTCACCTGGGACCCAACATTTCTGCACCCAATGCACAACCAGCTGGAGACGGGCAGGGACTGGTGGTCCTGAGGTAGGAATCAGAGAGGGAGTGGCCAGACATGCAGGAACAATTGAACCATCAAAAGAACCCCATGATGAATCAGGTACAGTGTTGACATTAGAGAGTACCATGAAGAATATGGAACAAATATTGTTAGGGTATGGGGGAGATGGCGTTAAAGGTTGCAGAGAATACTAAGGAATTAGAGGAAAAGGAAAAGGGGAAACAGGGGGATGGGGAAAAGAAATGACAGAGCAGAAAAAGGAGGCAGTGGGGTAAGAATAGGGGACCATGTGCCGTTAGCAACAAAAAAAAAAAATGGAAGAGAGAATTTGTTGATATCTTTGCATTGGTAGACAAAGAAAACTGTGGAGCTATGAAGAGAAGAAGGGTTTTAGCAAAAAGAATTACCAGCCACTGTAGCTCTGGTCAAAAAGGGAGAACAGAAAGGCCACATAAAGGAAAATCATGGGAGAGTGTGGACCTTGGCTTTCACATTTTATAGTGCAATAGCTCAAGAGAAAAGCCAGAATTGGGCATTCTCATTAGCTTACACTTTGATCATAAGAAATGTGTATAAAATGATGGGAGGGACTAACTGGTTACAGTATGATGAAAAGTTCAGTACCCAAATGACCAATTATGAGGAAGATTGTAGATGGGATTCTAGACATAATGACCTATGGTGGGAAACCATGACGGTAGTAGGTGGGGCCTAAGGTGAGTGGCAGAGGGGAAGGCCATGATATCAGAAGTGCTGTTGGGGGTACAACAGAGCATTCTGCTCCTTCCCAGGCTGCAGGTTTAGGCACGCTTGTTCAAGATGTGGGGGATCCCACCCAGCTGCAAGATGCAGATCTTACAGTGAAGCCAGCCCCGGGGGAGGGCAAGGAAGCGTTTCCTTTCGGGGAGGCTACAGAGGGATGCAGAGGGATAATACAGGGAGAGGAAGGGGACATGCAGGTGGGAGGGGGTTTCAGCAAGGGGGAAGATAAAAAAGGTCAGTTCCAATTAGCAAAAACCCTGATCAGGGACAAAAAAGTAAAGCAATGGATGGAAGAGTACCCGAATAAGGGGGTGAGGAGGGAGTTAATAGAGGGTTTCAGAAAGGTTTTAGTTTACATTACCACAGGAAGGAGGTTTGGGACATGGGCAAAAAATTTACAGTTGATAAAAGGCAAGGAGGCACTATTAAAATTGAAGATTGGGATTGAAAAGGAGGCAGGGAGGACAGAGGGTCCATTCAAGGACCCTCCTTTCCAGCACTTGCAAGTATCACCACTGGGCCTAGTCCCAAAAAAACAAGCAGGGGAATATCGGGTAATTCACCACCTATCCTATTCGGAGAAGGAGTCAGGCAATGATTACATTTTGGAGGAGAGTAGGGTGTCTTACTGCACATTAAAGGCATGATGCAGATCATCAGGCAGGCATACTCCATGGCTGGCAAAGATTGACATCAAGTCCGCATTTTGTTCTACCGATTCTGCAGGAAGATTGGGAATTGTTGGGTTTCCAGATCGAAGAGAATGCATTATTTTGATAAAGCCATGCTGATGAGTTGTTCAGTGGCGTGCCTCCACTTTTTGAAAAAATTCAGCACATGGCTGCAATGGGTATTCAAGGTCAGGTACAGGCACACGACTTCGTGGTGCATACCTGGATGATTTTCTGTTTATAGGAGAAGGTCAAAAGGGTGCAGAAGATCATGGAGGATTTTCAAGAATATGTAAAGGAATTAGAGTCCCATTAGCTGGGAAAACACAGAAGGCCCCAGCAGGTGTTTAGAATTCCTATGGGATAGAGGTGGATCGCGGAACAGGGACTATTCCGTTTGCCATCTTCGAAGATCAATAAACTAAAGAGAATGTTGACAGAGATAGGGAAGAGAAAAAGAGTGCCCCTAATTAACAGTCAGCAATTAATGGGTCATTTGAATTTTGCATGTAGAGCGATCGGGCCAGGATGCACGTTTACACGACATCTGACAAGTGCCATGGCGGGAGGTTCAAAGCCATATCACTGGGTCAGTATAGGGAGAGAGACCAAGGAAGACTTAAAAATATGGGAGCAATTCATAGAAAATTACAACGGGATAGCCTTTTGGCAGGAGGAATGTCTCTATAATACAGACCTAGAACTTTACACGGACACTTCTGGGGGGGAATGGAGTAGGCGCCTATTTCCAAGGGAAGTGGATAGCAGAACCCTGGCCACAGAGGTGGGTCAAAGAGGGTTTGACAAAGGACATCACTTTCTTGGAATTCTTCCCAATAAGGGCAGTGAAAATATATGGGGACCATAGCTACAGAACCAAAGGGTCACATTCTGAAGTGTGACAACAGGGCAAGTTAGTGGACGTGCTTAATAACAGAGGATCAAAGATCTGTCTTGGTACTCCCATCCCTCGACAGTTATGCTACACGGGTTGAGGATCAACATGAGTTTCAAGGCTAGGCACATTGTGGAGAATAAACAACTCCATTGCTGACAGCCTCTTACGATTACAGATGGGAGAGATTTTGAGCTGGCTCCCAGCATAGAATCAAGCGGAGAGAGGATCCCAGAAGAGCTATGGGAGATTGGCTGGAGGCAGCATGTCTCTTTCACAGGCGCATGGGCAGACAACTATCCAAAAAGCCTCTGGCTCCGGGAGGTTTCCAAGCTTTCAGATTTCACCACAACATGGAGGAGAGGGAGTAGAGAAGAGACAAGTGGGGAGATTTGCAGTGGCAGATTTAACTGGGAGGAAGGGTGGCCTGTGCCACAGTGAGAGTACATCTGGTGGCCATAGGAATGGGTCTGCCGGATGAAAGGATGGAGAAAGCCGTGCAACAGTATTTTAGTAAGAAGAATGATGATGGGGTGCTGCAAGGATAGAGGAAGCGAGGATAGGAGGAACCGATCACAGAACACTTACTAGAAGAGATACTAAGAAAATTAGCAGAGATTTGCTACACCCTATGGGTAAATTATTCAAAGACGATGTTATGGTTTATACAAAGGAGCCTTCAGGTGTTCGAAATAGTGGGACTACACCCACCCAGAGAAAGGTTTGCAGTGGGATGATAAGAATGGAAAAGGTAGGGATCACCCTATAATTTCTAGGTCAAAACGGACCAGACAGGCAAAGGATACAGGGTGAATATCAAGCGGAAGAGACCCGGATGGGTGCCCATGCTAGCTTATACTCAACTTCACAGGTTAAGCCAAAACAAAGGGTTTATATTTTGTGCATGAAGGTGGGAAGGAGGTAAAGAGTCAAGTATCGAAGTGTTGAAGCAGACATAAAGAACAGGAAAAAACCCAGACAGGTTCTCATCTCATTCCTTCTGGATTAGGGCAGCCTCGGAGGCGACTGCCGAGAGAGAAAAAGGGGAGGACATAAAAGCCATGGGATGATGGGCATCAGACTGCTACAAGAAATATATTAGAAATGCAGTACATTAACTCTATCGGTTTTGTCTCCTTACAGGAAAAATTGAAGGTATAAGGTACAAAAAAAAAAAAAAAGAGAGAGCTAAAGAAGAGAAAAAAAAAAAAAAGTAACAAGCGGATATTGTTTCCTGCCTCACTGTTTATTATTATGTGTTATAGACATACAGAAAAGGAAGGACGTATGGATAGTGGGACACTCACACATTTATTGGGTGGAAAGGGAGGCAGCACAGAAGAGAGGTGGAAGGCAACTGGATTATGACCACAAAGGAATAAGGATCCTGTGGAAAGGAATACGGCAAATGCATTGGGGGAAGCTCCTTCCTCTACTGCTAGAGATGAAAAAGAACAACAAGGACCCGGACCTCCTGATTATACATCTTGGTGGGGATGATTTGGGACATGGCCACTGTGTAGACATCTTTTACAGCATACAAAGGAATGTCACTGTCATAAGGACATGGTGGCCAGAGATAACAATTATGTGGTCCGAAATGATTCCTTGTAGAGTTTGGAGACAAGCCAGGCAGCACAAAGCCATAGAAAAGTGAGGAGGAGGAGGAGTATGAATACCAGAGTGGGGAGGGTTTTGATGGAAGCGGGGAGCTACCACTAGACATGGAGAAGAGAGGATACATGGGTTCACAAGGATGGACGGGGTGCACTTGTCCCCGGATGAAATCATATTCATCACTGAACTAGGTAGAGGCATAGACCAGTGGTTGAGGGGTTTCCTAAATGAAGAAGGCTTACCATCAAAACAAGCTGGAGGCAAGCTAATGGAGGGTAGGAAGAAGAAAGATTCAATAAGGAGAAAGGGGGAAGGTTGGGGGTTAGAAAACAAAATGGGAGTTAAGATCTGGAAGAAGGTAAAAAGGGTATGGACACCTGAAAAATGGACAAGAGAAAGGAGCAGGAATTGGACCTGCCCAGAAAGAAAAGAAAGTATAAGACCAGCCAGGTTTATGCCCGGTAAGGAGTGAACTGAACCCTTGATTACGGCCTGGGGAGAAAACAAAGAGATAGAAAATTAAGAAGAGGAGTAGAATAAAAATATGATAAAAGAAAATAAGAGGAACTCAATATTGTAAAATGTATATATATATATATATATGTTTAAGTGGACAATAAAAGGTTTTGCCGACTGAGCAGCCAAATCTACAATATTGAGTGTGATGTCTCTTTCAAGTGAAGGATCTGGAACAAAATGGGTTTGCCATTAAGGGCAACCTCCATTATTCAGGCCACCCGAACCCTGGGAAGAACTGAGGATGTCAGCAGGGACAAGAAGGGAAGTGAGAAAGGGGAAGTGAGGTCACAAGAGGAGGGCTCCTAGCGTCATCACAGTGTCCAGAAGGGAGGCGGGGAATGAGGTCCAATGAGAAGCAGAGAATGGTGAGTGAGGCGGGCAACAGAGGTTTAAGAGGGACAGCACAGAGGGCTCTGCCACTTTCTACTAAGGTTCATAGGTAAGTAATTCAAGACCCACCGCCACCCTTAAAATCGGGAGGTGGGAGGTGAGAAAAAGAAAGATTCGATAAGGAGAAAGGGGGAAGGGTATGGGGAGTTAGGAAAAACAAAAGGGATTAAGATCTGGAAGAAGGTAAAGGTATGGACACCACAGAAAATGGACAAGAGAAAGGGAGCAAGGAATGGACCTGCCCAGAAAGAAAGAAAGTATAAGACCAGCTGGGTTTACACCAGGAGTGAGGTGGAACTGGAACCTCGGGTTTCGGCGCCTGGGGAGAAAACAAAGAGAAACAAAATTAAGAAGAGGAGGAATAAAATATGATAGAAAAATAAGAGGAACCAATATTGTAAAATGTATGTATTTATGTTTAAGTGGACAATAAAGGTTTTACCGACTGAGCAGCCAAATCTACAATATTGGTGTGATAATCTCTTTGAGAGGAGGATCAGAACAAAGCTGGTGGAACAATGTTGGAAGAACGTGCTCCATTTGTTTTCATACATGAAAAAAGAATAAGAAAGCAGACATAAACTGTGGAAAAGAATCTATAGTTCAAGTCACTGACGACTAGCAGATAGTAAGATGATTGCTACTGGCAATTTAAAGTAGCATAAAAAGTACAATTCAGAACTGTGAGGACATTCTTGCAATGCTGATTTAATTGTAAACATGTCACTATGACATCATGACTATGAGATCACAGCAACAATCACAGAACACACAAAAGTGGCACAGAGTCCTCAGATTTTTTCTGCAGGCCCACACTGCGTCCTCCTAGTGTGCAGAAAATTGACAAGTGGTAACGAAGTGAAAAGAGACTGTTTTGGCACATACAAAGTCCCCCAGAATTAATGGCACACTCAGTCATGCGTGCAGTGGTGGCACAGAGTCCCCAGATTTTTTCTGCAGGCCCACAATGAGTCCTCCTCATGTGCAGAAAATTGACAAGTGGTAACAAAGTGAAAAGAGACTGTTTTAGCACATACCCCAGTATAAAATGATGACTGTGAGGTTTGTGTTGCTGGTCCAATGTGTTGTGTGAGACGATTCCACCAAGTGAAATGTGATCATATCAACTGGATTGAAACGTGCCCTTTGGATGTACACTAATAGTAGCATGGTGAGTAGATATATCTATATATATATAATATATACCATATCTATATAAATAGATATATATACATATATATATATATATATATATATATATATAGTTGTGTATTTGTAGTTGATGATGGAGTAGAACTTGACATTGACATGTCACTCATGCTATTGTTCTACATCACAGGTGACTCATAAACTGTTGCTGTGCACATTCGGTGCTCAATGAAATTATTTGCAATTAAATGAAACTAATAACTCTCAAGCACATGAAGGTAAGTATTTCTTGTTTTGGGGGTTGGGAGACATATTTTCAGTTTTTCTGTAATGGTTTCTTATTTTTTCACTTCTTCACATATTCATCAGCCTTCTGAATCTGGTTGTGATGAGGTAGGTGTGCATCTAATAAACGACTTCTGCATGTTGCGCGTAATGTGCCGAGCTTGAGGGAGGCATGTGCCCACCAATCATTGAGAACTTTTGGATAAGGCCACTTTCACAGAACAACAAAGCATCATAAAGGTTCTATAAACAGAAATGAATGACTTCTTACAAGTTATAACTGCATTGTTATGTGTCCCTCCCTGGTTCTCAAATCTCAATCCCTATTGTCAAAAGTTACATTTCAGAGACACATCTTGTCAACTACTAAGACAACTTGCTGTGTGCAATATTTGTAGCAGTCTTTACAAAGCAATGAAATGGATGAAATAAAATCTTCATACTTACCAGAATGGATTTCACATGGACATTCATTGGTTCCTCACTGTATGGTATAGCTACATCATCTTTCCCAATAATATATTAGCGATGGAGCCTGTTTTGTTCTCCTGTAAAAACAAAAAGTGTACAAGATAATGTTGTTTCCTCTGCGGCTGAAAGCTACAGAAAAAAAAAAAACATGCAAAGTGATGACATAACAAACATGAGTGCACATACTATATGGTTTAAACATTAAGAAGCTGGTGGTGGTGTACTGGTGGACTGGTGGTCTGTGTGGGGCAGACAGATTCATGGTGGCAGGCTTGCATAACATCAGTCCCAGTGGTGGTGGTGGTGGTGGTCTGTGGGAGGCAGACAGACTCATGGTGGCAGGCTTGCATAACATCAGTCCCAGTGGTGATGGTGGTGGTCCGTGGGGGGAAGACAGACTCGTGGTTGATGGCAGACTTGCATAACAACAGTCCCAGTGGTGGTGGTCCATGGGGGGGAGACAGACTCATGGTGGCAGACTTGCATAACATCAGTCCCAGTGGTGGTGGTGGTGGTGGTGGTCTGTGGGGGCCAGACAGACTCATGGTGGCAGACTTGTATAACATCAGTCCTGGTGGTGGTGGTGGTCCAAGGGGGGCAGACAGACTCATCGCGGCAGGCTTGCATAACATCATTCCTGGTGGTGGTGACAGTCCATGGGGGCAGACAGACTCATGGTGGCAGACTTGCATAACATCAGTCCAGTGGTGGTGGTGGTTGTCCGTGGGGGACAGACAAACTCATAGTGCTTGAACTGCATAACATCAGTACCGGTGGTGGTGGTCCATGGGGACAGACAGACTAAAGAATTGCTTGAAGACTTGCATAACATCAGTCCTGAGTGGTGGTGGTGGTGGTGGCAGGTCCCGTGGGGGGCAGACAGACTCATGGTGGCAACACTAACATCATTCCAGTGGTGGTGGTGGTGGTGGTCCATGGGGCAAACAGACTCATGGTGGCAGACTTGCATAACATCAGTCCAGTGGTGGTGGTCTGTGGGGGCAGACAGACTCATGGTAGCAGACTTGCATAACATCAGTCCCACGGTGGAGGTGGTCCATGGGGCAGACAGACTAAGGGTGGCAGACTTGCATAACATCAGAACCACTGGTGGCTGGTGGTGAGTACAGTGGTCCGTGGGGGTGAGGCTGACTCATGGTGGCAGACTGCATAACATCAGTCCTGGTAGTGGTGTTGGTGGTCTGTGGGGGCATACAGACTCATGGTGGCAGGCTTGCATAACATCAGTCAGGCAATGGTGGTGGTGGTGGTGGTCCGTGGGGGCCAGACAGACTCATGGAGGAAGACTTGCATAACATCAGTCCCGGAGGTGGTGTTGGTGGTCGGTGGGGGGCAGACAGACTCATGGTGGCAGACTTACATAACATCAGTCCCAGTGGTGGTGTTGGTGGTCAGTGGGGGCAGACAGACTCATGGTGGCAGGCTTGCATCAAATCAGTCCAGAGGTGGTGGTGGTGGTGGTCTGTGGGGGCCAGACACACTCATGGTGGCAGACTAGCATAACATCAGTCCTGGTGGTGGTGGAGGTGGTCTGTGGGGGGCAGACAGACTCAGGGTGGCAGACTTACATAACATCAGTCCTGGTGGTGGTCGTGGTGGTGGTGGTCTGTGGGGGGCAGACAGACTCATGGTGGCAGACATGCATAACATCGTTCCCGGTGGTGGTGGTGGTGGTCCATGGGGGGCAGACAGACTCATGGTGGCAGACTTGCATAACATCAGTCCCGGTGGTGGTGTTGGTGGTCCGTGGGGGGCAGACAGACTCATGGTGGCAGGCTTGCATAACATCAGTCCCAGTGGTGGTGGTGTTGGTGGTCCATGGGGGGCAGACAGACTCAGGGTGGCAGACTTGCATAACATCAGTCCTGGTGGTGGTAGTGGTGGTGGTGGTCTGTGGGGGTCAGACAGACTCATGGTGGCAGACTTGCATAACATCATTCCCAGTGGTGGTGTTGGTCCATGGGGGTAGACAGACTCATGGTTGCAGACTTCCATAACATCAGTCCCAGTGGTGGTAGTGGTGGTGGTCTATGGGGGCCAGACAGACTCATTGTGGCAGATTTTCATAACATCAGTCCTGGTGGTGGTGGAGGTGGTGGTGGTCCGTGGGGGGCAGACAGACTCATGGTGGCAGGCTTGCATAACATCATTCCCGGTGGTGGTGGTGGTCAATGGGGGGCAGACAGACTCATGGTGGCAGGCTTGTATAACATCAGTCCCGGTGGTGGTGGTGGTCCGTGGGGGGCAGACAGACTCATGGTGGCACACTTGCATAACATCAGTCCCAGTGGTGGTGGTCTGTGGGGGACAGACAGAATCGTGGTGGCAGACTTGCATAACATCAGTCCCAGTAGTGGTGGTGGTCCGTGGGGGGGCAGACAGACTCATGGTGGCAGACTTGCATAACATCAGTCCCAGTGGAGGTGCTGGTGGTGGTCCGTTTGGGCCAGACAGACTCATGGTGACAGACTAGCATAACATCAGTCCTGGTGGTGGTGGTGGTAGTGGTCCGTGGGGGGCAGACAGACTCATGGTGGCAGACCTGTATAACATCAGTCCCGGTGGTGGTGGTCATCCATGGGGGGCAGACAGACTCATGGTGGCAGACTTGCATAATATCAGTCGCTGGTGAGAGGTGGTCATGGGGGCAGACAGACTCAGAACATGACACATATCATCAGTCCAGTAATTAGTGCTGGTGGTGGTCATTGAGGTCAGACAGACTCATGGTGCAGACTAGCATAACATCAGTCCTGGTGGTAAGTGGTGGTAGTGGTCCATGGGGAGCAGACAGACTCATGGTGGCGAACTTATAACATCAGTCCTGGTGTTGGTGGTGGTGGTGGGTAAGTGGTCTGTGGGGACAGACAGACTCATAATTGGCAGACTGATAACATATCATCCTGGTGGTGGTGGTGGTCATGGGGGCAGACAGACTCATGATGGCAGACTTGCATAACATCAGTCCCGGTGGTGGTGGTGGTGGTCCGTGGGGGCAGACAGACTCATGGTGGCAGAATTGCATAACATCAGTCCGGTGGTGGTGGTGGTGGTGGGCCATGGGGGGCAGACAGACTCATGGTGGCAGGCTTGAATAACATAAGTCCCGGTGGTGGTGGTGGTGGTCCGTGGGCGGGCAGACAGACTCATGGTGGCAGGCTTTCATAACGTCAGTCCCAGTGGTGGTGGTGGTCCAGAGGGGGCAGAAAGACTCATGGTGGCAGACTTGCACAACATCAGTCCCAGTGGTTGTGGTGGTGGTGGTCTGTGGGGGTCAGACAGACTCATGGGGCAGTCTTGCATAACATCAGTCCAGGAGGTGGTGGTGGTGGTAGTGGTGGTCTGTGGGAGGAAGACAGACTCATGGTGGCAGGCTTGCATAACTTCAGTCCCAGTGGTGGTGGTGGTGGTCCTTGGGGGGCAGACAGACTCATGGTGGCAGACTTGCGAAACTTCAGTCACTGTGGTGGTGGTCCATGGGGAGCAGACAAACTCTTGGTGGCAGACTTGCATAACATCAGTCCTGGTGGTGGTGGTGGTGGTCCGTGGGGGGACAGACAGACTCATGGTGGCAGACTTGCATAACATCAGTCCCAGTGGTGGTGGTGGTGGTCCGTGGGGGGCAGACAGACTCATGGTGGCAGACGTGCATAACATCAGTCCCGGTGGGGGTATCCATGGGGGGCAGACAGACTCATGGTGGCAGACTTGCATAACATCATTCCCAGTGGTGGTGCTGGTGGTGGTCCGTGGGGGCCAGACAGACTCATGGTGGCAGACTAGCATAACATCAGTCCTGGTGGTGGTGGTGGTAGTGGTCTGTGGGGGCAGACAGACTCATGGTGTCAGACTTGCATAACATCATTCCCGGTGTTGGTGGTGGTCCAGGGGGGGAAGACAGACTCATGGAATCTGACTTGCATAACATCAGTCCCGGTGGTGGTGGTGGTGGTTCGTGGGGGTCAGACAGACTCATGGTGGCAGACTTGCATAACATCAGTCCCAGTGGTGGTGGTGGTCCATGGGGGCAGACAGACTCATGGTTGCAGGCTTGCATAACATCAGTCCAGGTGGTGGTGGTGGTGGTCCATGGGGGGGCAGAAGACTCATGGTGGCAGACTTGCATAACATCAGTCCCGATGGTGGTGGTCCATGGGGGGCAGACAGACTCATGGTGGCAGACTTGCATATCATCAGTCCCAGTGGCGGTGCTGGAGGTGGTCCGTGGGGGCCAGACAGACTCATGGTGGCAGACTAGCTTAACATCAGTCCTGGTGGTGGTGGTGATAGTTGTCTGTGAGGGGCAGACAGATTCAGGGTGGCAGACTTGCATAACATCAGTCCTGGTGGTGGTGGTGGTGATGGTGGTGGTGGTGGTCTGTGGGGACAGACAGACTCATGGTGGCAGACTTGCATAACATCAGTCCCGGTGGTGGTGGTGGTGGTCCGTGGGGGGCAGACAGACTCATGGTGGCAGACTTGCATAACATCAGTCCCGGTGGTGGTGGTGGAGGTGGTCCGTGGGGGGCAGACAGATTAATGGTGGCAGACTTGCATAACATCAGTCCCAGTGGTGGTGGTTGTGGTCCGTGGGGTCAGACAGACTCATGGTGGCAGGCTTGCATAACATCTGTCCCGGTGGTGGTGGTGGTGGTGGTTGTCTGTGGGGACAGACAGACTCATGGTGGCAGGCTTTCATAACATCAGTCCCAGTGGTGGTGGTGGTCCAGAGGGGGCAAACAGACTCATGGCGGCAGACTTGCACAACATCAGTCCCAGTGGTTGTGGTGGTGGTGGTCTGTGGGGGTCAGACAGACTCATGGGGCAGTCTTGCATAACATCAGTCCAGGAGGTGGTGGTGGTGGCAGTGGTGGTCCGTGGGAGGAAGACAGACTCATGGTGGCAGGCTTGCATAACTTCAGTCCCAGTGGTGATGGTGGTGGTCTTGGGAACACTGTCAGCATGTGTTGCAGCAACATACTGTTACCACTGTCTCCAACAACATCAAGGCTATGCTGTACATTCACCAATGTCACCTCAGCACCTGCAGCAGTTGAATTGATTGGCTAATGGAGGTAGACTTGCCACTAACCACCTGTGTGGCATATTCAAAAGACCGCAAAATTGTTATTACAGAGTCCATGAGGCGCCACTGTTCAGTCATCATAGACATGGAGGCCCCAGAACTGTCACGGCTACTGTGCATAACAAGATATTCTGAGATGGCTTTGTATTGTTCATACAACCTCTCTGCCATGTATAACGTGAAGTTCCATTGGGTGACAACTTCCAGCTTCAAGCGGTGCTGAGGCAGGCTGATTTGTATCTGCAACTGCCGAAGTTGGTCACGGGCCTTCCCAGATCTTGAAAAGTGAGATCAGATACATCGTGCAATGGTCAGCATTTCCTTTATGTCAGGGTGCTGCAGAAACTCCTGAACCACAAGATTTAAACAGTGGGCCGTGCATGGAACATGAAAAAAACACCATTCGTGATGCATTTCACCACATTTGACCCATTGTCGCTTGCTATGAACCCAGCACTCAGGGACAGATGGTTTAGCCATCTGTCAATTTCAGTCAGTACCATGTCCAACATGTTCTCACCTGTGTGTGAACAGGTCACACTGTGCATAGCAATTGTTTCATGCTGGCGAATTCCAGGAAGATTGCTACCGCAACAGTCATCCTTCCTGCACTGATTATTCACACTACCAGCATTACAAACAACCCCCGGTACCTGTGCCCAGTGTGCAGTTATACACAGATATGAACTCCCCACTGTTTTGCCACTTGTCCACATATCCATACTTAACTGGATGAATGGAGAGGAGGAATGTTGAAGGACATGTCTTATTGAATCTGAGACAGTGCAGAACAACTCGGGAACAGCACGGATAGAAAAGTATGTCCTGGATGGGACTTTCCATTTTGGACAGGCAAGGGCAGCAAACTGCCGGAACCCAGAATTCTCCACAAAGGAGAAGGGCAAAAGATCGACTGCCAGCATTTCCGCTACAGCAGCATTAAGTGCACATGACAGTGTATGACTGGGGGAGTACTTCAGCTTAAGCACAAAAAACACTCTGTAACGTTGGCTGACTTAAACGTTTTACACGGGGTGTGTTTTTGGTCACAAATGGTTGTGCTCTGTGATGAATGCCATTGGCAGGGGGTGGAGTGTGGATATTTGATGAAGACAGTTGCACAGGTGATGATGACAAACCCAGAAAAGATGTTATTTTTCCAGATTTGCCAACCGGGGTTGATGTACCACTTGCACTAGACATACTGCATTCACCACCGAAACCACCACCACAAAAACTGCTACTCTCACCAGCACTGGACAACATTTCAAAGTCATTATGGTCCTCCACCTCATCATGCCTGTAGTAATCCTCTGCTCTTATTACTGCACTACTGCACGTGTTTAATTTCCTAGTGGGCTTAACAGTCATGGAAGGGGATAACATGTTGGCTATGGTTGCCAGTGATACGGGTGAACGTCCCAGTCTGGTATTAGCTGCCAGCTTGTGCTGGGTCCACAAAGCCAAGTGCCTATTCTTAAGATGCGTATGCTGTCCTCCTGTCCCAAGATGGTTCCCTTTTTTACCTCGACTAACACGGACATGGCAAACCTGGCAGATTGCAACTGAATCATCACTTGCATCTTGAGCAAAAAAATCTCAAACAAAGGAGTGTGATACTCTGCTTTTAACATGTACATGATGATGTGGCTTATTTAAGCCTGTTATTTTAAGCACTGAAGTGGGGGGGGGCACGTGATGTTTCTGGCACTGCACACCTGGACTGCAACTGACCAACATGACTACCTATCATATTGATTACTGGGTCATCATGATCATCATCATCTACTAAAACCAGTAAATCACAAGTTTTTATGGTGGGGGGGGATTCCTGCAAACAGATTCAGACACAACCACTTTTAATTTCTTTTTCTCTGGTTCCCAACTGGGGTCAATTACATCATCATCATATTCCTCAACGTCACCGTCACACACATCCACATCTTCTGCTTGGATGCTAACATGTGGACTGCATGTTGCAACAACAGCAACATCATCATCATCAGCATCATCACATTCATCATCAGCATCTACACCACCATCACCTGATATTTTTTCACCACACTGTAAATCACTGCATGGAAAATACATGATGTTAAGTGCCACGGTGGATGGAATATCACATTGTATGCTATCATTGACATATTCATCAGAATCAGGTTCAGTTAATGGGATGTTACTGGGAAGTATGACATCATCTACGCTGTCACTCACTTGCACTGCTTCACACTCCATATGTTTGGATATGGTACTCTGGTCGGAATTAGAACTTGACACAACAATGCTAATACTTCCTCCACCACCACTAACACCAGTAACACTAACACCACTGGCTGGGAAAACATCATCTCCTCCATCATCTCCTCCAACTATCAGTGAAGCTACTGATTGAGCTGCTAAAAACATTGCAGGAGAAATACATTTTCTCACATTAGCAATTCACTTCTCCATCTGCGTTCTACTACCACGGCCACAGACCCTCTTACTGCCAACATTGCCATGGCCAGAAACAGCTTTACTTGCACGTCTCTTTGCAGGCATTTTGGGGGATCAACCACAAATATTATTACCAAATTCAGATTTTGATACGTTCACTTTCTGACTGGAGAGATGCTGTCTGGATGTGAAGCAAAATAAACAACTGTGGCTTCAGCAACAGATAAGAGACTACTGTGTTGTGACACTGTCATGGAATTAAAAAAACTTCAGTAACCAGTGGTGCTGATGGGATCACAAAAACAATCCAGTCTAGTAAAAAATACCTTTTCAACATGAGAGTGAGGGTGGGGAGCACTGAATACAGACAGTGCTGATTTTTACGGCACTACAAGCAGGAAAACTAAGAACAGAGAACACGATCACAGTACAAAATCAGGCAGCTGCAGTGGATAGCAGGCTCACACTGCTGCACTTAGTTGCACTTACACTAGTCTGAGTCACAGATTTTAAAAGGTGTACTAAATTTGATGCACACAACACTGCACACACAACACAGAACACTTTGTGTACAATGCTGAATGAGGAATGTGATGCAAATGCAAAAGTTCAGTGTACTGCCATGTAATGTAAATTTGTAATTTAAACAACCTGACCTTATGAAATGCTACACCACATTCACACAACAAACAGCAAGAAAATTTGTATTATTAGAGACAATTTTACTATGTGTACAGTAACACAGTTCGTTATATAACAAAAATATAACCAAAATACAAAAAAATCACTAGTTCTCCAACTTAAATCTACCTACACACAGATACACCATTCCCCCACACAGCACACTTCACTGTCTTTCACCACTCACACTCATTGTTGTAAATTAACATTCAAAATCCACACACAAACATGATGAGAGCACAGGAGGGTTTCCTACAATCGATGAACTACAGTTGGATCCCCCCCAAAAAGCAAAAATGCTTTTTGAACAGCTTTTAAATGATTCCTACAGACAGCTATCAGAGCACACTGTCTCCTACTCCTTCCTAGTCACACTACCCTGAACTGAAGCTGTGCAGATCAATATAGAGCCCATGTGACCTGAACTCCCATGAATCACTGCAAAATCCACCTTTGGAGCTCAAAAACAAGGCTAAGTGAGGCGAAGTGAACTGCCACCAATGTACTTCACCTTAAAAATTGAAAGAGTAGTGACCAGTGGAGGCGGAGTAACGCAAAGTCGCTGTTTGCAATACACTTTGTTTTACTCATTGTAACACGAAGTACTCTGCTTTGCATTGTGGAGCACTCTGCGAATCCGCCTATGCTCCATGAAACGCTTTGAGAAGCAGATTGAGCCCACTTCACCCACCACTACCTGTAATAAGTTTAGTGACTTTCCATTGTACTTTTTTCCAATTGGATACTGTCTGATTTCCTAAATGGGCACCATAATTGTGGAGCATACTTGAGATGTGGTCGAAAATAAGCTCTGTACAAGGACATCATCACTCTACTATCTCTGGATTAAATAGTTCTTTTAATTGACCAGATAACTCTGTTTGCTTTTAAAATAGACTCATTAATCTGAGATGCTGAAAGAAAATCGTCTGATGTATGGACCCTTAGGTCATTTTCATTAGATGTCGTTAGTAATATACTATTGTCTAATTTATATGTAACCCATGGATTATTTGGGCATAAATGCATAACTTTATATTTGTTGGGATTTAATTTCATATGCCACTTAGTTACCCATTGTGAAATATTGTTAAGATCTTTCTGAATAGAAGAAATTTGTTCAAAATTAGAACAGGGCCCACTCATTTTGACATCATCAGCATATTTGGTAGTAGAAGAATAACACTTATGTGTTAGGACTGCTACAAAAGCCTGGAAAAAACAAGGACCCAACACAGAGCCTTGCAGGACATCACTTGTGACCAAACCAGTGTCGGAAAGCTATCCCATGATAAGAGCCCTTTGTGTCATATCTGTTAGCTAGTTAGTAATCCAATTAGCTATGTTATGATTAATATTTAAACTATTTAGTTTTTATAATAAAGCCCAGTGAGGCATAGAATCAAATGCCTTACTAAAGTCAATGTAAATAATATCATATGGTCTTTACTGTCAAGCTGATGGCTAACCTCCTCATAGAAACACAATAGGTTTTGTTAGGCAGCTACAACCTTTTTTAAATCTGTGCTGATCAATATCCATATTAGCTAGTGCTGTAGAAATTATGTCTTTTGTAATACTTTCCAATACTTTACACAGGAGAGATGTTAGAATTATAGGTCTATAATTTTCTCAGTTGTTTCGCTGCCCCATTTTTTGTATGGGAATGATATAGGCTGTTTTCCATAAGTCCGGAATATAATTAAGATGGATACATTTTTCAAAAATATCTGGAGAGGATGTGCCAGATAATCATCTTGCAAGTATAACAGATGACCAGATATATGATCTGGAGATGTACTGGTTTTGTCTTTGAGAGAGGATAATTTCTTAAAAACACACTCCTTTGATATGGTAATTGATTCCACCTTTGAGTTTAATTGTTTGTCCATGTTTTTTATCAGCTTGAATATTTCAAAAAATGTTTTATTAAAAATATTAGCTATATCATAAGGATCTTGAATTGTCTTATCACTAAACAATAGAGGACCTATCTGGCATATGTTTTTTTTTCAGTAATTTAACATATGAAAAGAAGGATTTACAGTTAGTTTTGTTCACTTCAAATGCTAGTTTATATTCCCATTTTTTTCTTTGCACTTTGAATACTTTTCTTGCACTTTTTTTGAGTATGTAAGTACGAAATCCAGTTTATTTGTGTTTTGGATTTTAGATAAATTGAGTGGTTGCTATTTTTTTTGTCAGTACTACAGCAAGGGTGGGGCATCATGCAGCAAGACAGCCTCATTTTTGGGGTCAATTAACTTAACAGTGTTGGTGATAGTCTGTGATCCAGTTTTAAAGTCATAGGGGCTTACAGTTCTGCAGTTTACATAATTGTGAAAGGTAATTTTATCATTTCTTGATGTTTGGAGGCTTATAAGTCAGAGATCTTTAAAGACAGAGATCTAAACATTTCTACACATCATCAAGGTCATTCTTAAATGCACCTTACCAAATTTGGTGCAATGTGAACAAATATGTTCTACATTTAATGGAAATAACTGCAATTACAATGTCTTGTGGAAATGTTGCTAAATTTCATAGATGCAAAATCATAATGTCTCCAGAATTCCACTGGCAAAAGATAAATTTTGCCTAGCCCTAATCAGCAGGAAAAAAGCATTGTCCTTACTCATGTGACTTAGACCCTCAGATAGATCAGCAGGCAATGGTTCAGCCATGCATCAAAATGTTTTTGTTATTATGGTAAACACATGTTCTGATTTGTCACAAATGGTCTAGTTTGGGTGGCTGTGTCCTGCAAAAAACAGAGCAAAAAATGCAATATCTCCTGGTTTGGCCTTCTTAAAAGGTAATAACACTACCTTACTTTATGGGAATTCTACAGTTTATTTTCATGCCACCACCCTGTTCTGCCCTGAATTCACAGCTCCTAACTGGCAAAAGTGCTGCAGTAATTAATTATAAAAGCTAAATTGAGTTATTGTATTAGTGCTGGCCCATATTTCCCATGATCAATAGTGTGGAATACTTTTCAGCATGGGGAAAGAAGGTATAGAAAGCCCCTTAAGTAACTGTTGTGTGTTCCTAATTGCATGGGAGAGGGAACATGACCAAAGGCAGTACTCCATTATTTGACTCCCACTTCTCTGTTGTGCTACTGGTCCCCAGTATTGCACATCCTCAGCTGTTAAACACACATGCATTTTTCCTCAGCTCATAACTGTGCTATACTTTTCTGTCATAATGTTACTTTTATGGTCTGTAGAGTATGTTTTCGTGCAAAATATCTGGGTTTTGGCTACTTAAAAAATAGTAAAAAATGTTGTAAATGTAATGTTAATTTAATGGGTTTTAATTGGATAATTGCAGTCTGACTCTCCAAAGAATTTGGACTCAGCCTACTCATCACTTGCTTATGCAGATGACTTAGTCATTTTTTCATTAACTAGTAAAGGATTACAAAAAAAAATGGACATGTTATACTTGTTAGCCAATAAATTTAAACTTGGAATTAATTATTCAAAACCCCAAATCATAATTTTTGGAATGAGCAAAAGGAATACTAGGAGGAAAACTTGCGAGCAGTACCTAGAAAAAGTTAACTCTTATGTATATCTGAGTATAACCTTTACGAACACTAGAACATGGACCAATCACATAAACAAAATCTTAAATACGGGTATGAAAACTGCATTGGGACTTAATAGGTTTAATTACACTTATGGCAGTCTCATCATTCAACCTTTAATTAAGGCAATTAATACTAAATATATTATGCAGATAATGTATGACATTGAAATATGGGATACTAAATATAAGGAGAAACCAATTATTCTTGTATACAAACTCTTACAAACTGTTCTGGGTGTACCTCCTTCTTGTTCAGCAATATATTTGAGAGCAGAAGTGGGTATGATAAACATAAATCCAGTCTATGATATCAGAAAGATAAATTACTGGATACATTCATCCAGATTTGCCATGAATAGACTACCTAAAAAATGTCTACTTGAAAAACAGAAATGGATTAATAGTGATAACGGTCCTACAAATTGGTTGAAAGAGCTGTACAGTCTTCTTCATAGACATAATCTAACATTTTTGGAAAAATGTATTCATAAAGGTATAAATATTAGCATTAAATAAATATATATATATATATATATATATATATATATATATATATATATATATTAAAATGGAATACTCCAAAACTGAAATAAGATAGATTTTGAAAATATCTATTATACAATATACTCATAATAGTTTTCAGCAAATACATACTCTGGAAATCATAAATATTATTTGGATGTTCTGCATGACCAGATCTTCATAGAACCTACTTAACTCTTGCTGTGCCATGGACTGATATATCCAAAATTCCAAACATTCTAATTCTGTCTACATCCTAAGGGTTAAAAGCTAAGTTAGAATTACTAGATAGTAATATCTTAACAGCCAGATACAGTAAACATGTGATAGAATCAAATTGTCACTATCAACATAGTGGAATAGAAGATTTACCACTCATGTTATAGTATTGTGTATGGTATAATAAGGAAAGAGAATACTGGATGGGTCCCTTCATATGCACACAAAGTGCATGTGAGAAAAGTGACCTAACTGTGACCTTGATATCCACTGAAGATGAATGGATAATAAAAGGGATAACAACATATTTGACTATCAAAGTAAAAATAAGAAAACAAAAAATAGCTAGTCTAAAAACTTGAGAAAGATCCATACTATCTGCCATTTATAAATTACCATTTTAAAAAATGTACTGTATGAATACTCTTCCAACCAACCTTGAGTTAATGTATGTGAAATGTATATTTTGATAGGCAATGTTTGTTGTATAGGGCATCTAGTACTTGAATTTATATCATGCTTAATGTTTTACATATATTGGTGTGTAAAAAGATTTGTAATACTATAATTTATGTCTATGTTCTTTTTAACTTTTGTAATGACTATAAAAGTCCAACAAATAAAATTTCTACTACTAGTGGGTTTCTACAGTACACTTACATGCCACCACCACATTGCCTCACTGAAATTACAGACCCAAACTGACAAACTGCAGTAATCCTCTATACCAGCTACATTCCGTTCCCCAGTATTATGGCCAGTCATTTAACTGTTGAGGTGGTAGTAGAGGGTCTGGTTGGCAAGCATTGAAGTATGTTAACAATATCCAGAAGAGGAAAAACTGCCACACTGCTTTCCAAAAATGAAGAAAATAAAAATGAACAGGTACACATAGCCATTCATGGTTCCACCATGCCACATCAACATGAAATTTGTCGATCAGCATTACAGCGACAGCACAATGCCAACAGTCGGCATTGTGCTGTAAGGAGCAGGGGGGGTAGGAAGCAGTAGGCTGTTGGTTAATTAGGATCTGCAGCTTATCAAATAGGTAGGGAAATGGCAGACTGGGTGGGCCAAGTTCTCCTTATCTGCCATCAAAGTCTGTTTCTATGAGCAGAAGGTATTTTTTTGTGGTGGGCTTTGCCCCACGTACCCCCCATGTGGGGGGTGGCTAAACCCCCTCATCCCCACATTTTAGATTATCAACTCTGAGCCAGAGTTGATTCAGGGAAGGGGTGAAATCTCAGCAGACAGCAGTGTTGGCAGTACTGCAGACCATTACAGCAAACTGCAGATTTTGTCACTGTAATGGTCTTTGTGGTGTTGCCGTCACTGTGTGAATGGTTTATCATCATTCATTCCAGAGGTATGCCATCATGTCCATCTGTCCTCAGCTTTGTATCTGCACTACCTCTAGGGGAAATAGAATGGGCATTTTAGAAACTTCAAGGATGGACAGAACTGGCACTAGTTTTGTAGTTTTTTATATTGTGAAGGGAAGAGGCATTTTGTGAACTTTGGGGGGATGGGTTGGTTCTTATTTGTATGTTTATGGAAGGAGGGAAAAGTTTGTTTTATAAACTTGTGGGGGGAACTAAAATTTACATCACACAGTTATTGTCATATTTCCAGCTTGTTATCAACAAAAAGTATGAACAAGAGTCCAGGCCCCAGTTCAAATACCAGAGCAGCATAAAGCAACTGTATATTGAGATTCACAAAATAGCTGAAGATTACAGTCATGATTTATAGTTACTCCACAGCCACCTGTTTAGCGCTGCTGTTTAAATATAGCTATAAAAAATTCTCATCAGCCATTTTGTGAGTTGTGATCTGCAGTGACTCCAGTGGCAGATCTGGAGGGTGCAAGGGGGAACAAGGGGATGGCTGTACCCTGCCCTCCATTGTAACTTGCTTGCTTGGTACTACTGCATTTCACTTTGTTAAAAAAATATGGTTTATTGATTATAAGAAAATATACATTCAAAACTATAGATTACATTTGTATTTTCTGTCAAAAATGTAATGAAAAACATATCAGAAGACAATGTAAAGGATTACAAAAATTTTAAAAGATTGCATGTCAAGTATGTACACGACATCAGCAACCCCCATTGCAAAATCCTGGATCCACCACTGAGTGACTCCACTGCCACCGGTATGCCTGTTGAATGATGCTGTTAAAACTGCACTTTAAAAATCCCATCAGCTGTTTTGGGAGTTGTGATCCATGTAGAACAATTGCAGCTATGACTCACAAAATGTCTGATGAGATTTTCACAGCAAGATTTTTGCTGCACTGCAACCTTAAACAAATGGTGGTGGAGTAACTGCAGACCGTGATTCACAAAATGGCTAACAATCAGTCATGATCTGCAGTTGTTCCCCCACCACCTGCTTAGTCCTACAGTACCTTAACCTCAACGTGTCACAAATCAGGAAAAAGTATTCCAAAAAGTCATGGAGAAATGATTTAGACCTGGGGCACATTTAAGAAAAATTGTATTTTCTGCCTAAATATTTGTGAGAAATACATGACTTAGTGTAAATGGCATTTTCTTAATGAGTTATACTGTAACACTAATGGCTAGCATTTCTTTAGAATCCATAATCTTCCATGATAGAAACGACAAATTTAGGAGGAATGGAAGACATTTCAGAGGCAAAATCAGAGACGTCCCTAAAAAAAGAGAGTTGAGTGCTATGTGTTCAATGATGCTTTTGAAATATAGTAGTGAAAATCTCATCAGCCATTGTTCAGTTGTTATCTGCAGTGTGCTTGAGGAACTGCAGATTGTAACTCACAGAATGGCCAATGAGATTTTACATTAGTTAACAGAAGTGTAGACAAAACTTTTCATTCTGTACACACTCTCTCCAACTGCTGCCCCCAATTAAAAAAATGTACACATCCTCTACGAACTGTTAGTATGGGAGCTCCATAAAGGACTTTTGAAAGCAGGATGTGGTAGATAGGGAAAATGGGCAGACTAGATAGGACAAGTGGTCCTTATCTGCTGTCAGTTTGTATGTTTCTATGTAACTGCTGCCCCTCATTGTAAAACATATCAGACTGTTGTCAGATGACTCATCTAATCTCTGAACAGGCTGCACACATATGTATGTCCTAAACAAGGTTTAAACAGCTGGACACTTCTCAGAAGCCTACACTAACTCAAATAATCCAGATTAGAATGATAGTGGTGAAAAAGGCATATGGTTTGGGACAGATACTCAAGAGAAAAACAACAACAAAAAAACAGTACACAACTGTGTACGGTGAGTATGCCTGCCTACACCCTTGTAAATTAATACAGTATCATACCAACAAAAAACATAACATATATGAGTGCCTGGTGGCACAGTATTCACCATGAAGTAACAGACAGATCACACAGTCCCAAAATATACTTCTATTCAATAAACCATATAAACAGCATAAAATAAATAGTATAGCAGTACTATAAAATATATTGTATATGTATGTATATGGGAACTGGGAGATCACTGGTGCCTTCCTATGAGATGCACAGTCCAGACCTGGTAACCCTTCTTACTCATCCACAAACAATACTTTTCAAGTTGAATGACCACTAAACAAAAGCAAAATGTTGTATACCATACTGTGTGTCTATAATGTGGATATACCATACAGTATGTATGAAATAGTCAATAATGTTCCAGGTCCAGTTCTGCTCATCTGTGTAGGACTCCCCATCAGGTGTCAGAGTTAGGAGAAAGGCTTGAGGCTACTATCTGTCAAGACTGAATGGTGAACAGGATTGCATTGCTCAGGCAAAAAATTCAATGTACTGTAACTCCCTGATGCCCATAATGATCCAAAGGTTCTCCTCTTGAAATGACACAAAAGTTGAGGTAACAGGGTCAATGACCATTATAGAAAGAAAGAAAATTAAATAGATAGTGTTATCAATCAGTATTAGGCTGATCTTCATTTAGAATTGAATTGCTCAGGGTTACACAGTTGTAGAGCAAAGCATCTGTTGCATGCAGGTAGGCGCTACCCTGTAGGGATAAAGGAGGATCCAGAAAAGCTGCAGCTTAAGCCATGGTAAAAATCCCAACATAGTAAAAAGCATTACACATATAATGGTACCATACTCTAGAAGTGATGCATAATACATGCTGAGGTCAGTCCAGCAGATCATACCATTCACTACAATGGAACTGATTATGGATTATGAACTTCATGATGAACTACCTGTACAGTGTAAGACTGTAACAATAAGCAAAATTTATTAGCCCACCTACCAACTCCAAAGTGGCACAGTACCTGTTAGACTATACTGAATACACTGTACCAGGGGTCACATGACCCATAATTGAAATCACTAAGTTCAGCATACCAGAGGCAGATGCAGACAACACAAAACAGCATGACACTAATGAGCACACAACTTTGATAGTATTTGCATCAGTTCTGTATGAAGCAATTACGTTAGCAAAAAAGATAGATGACCCAGGGATCCCAAAGAGTAACACCTCCTCTTTCTTATCGCAGTGGTTGTATAAGTATGCAATAGTAGGCGTAATTAAAAATGCTAGACTGCCCCTACAACTCCAACTTGTACTTATAGATACCTCTTTATAAGATACTGCTTGGCACTGCTTGGTAGGCTGTTCTCTAGTGGCAATGTAGCCTGAAGTATTGTTAAAATGTATATACATGAGTTTGGGGATCTCTCTTTGGAGAACGCATGATGTTTTGTTACAATTGTTACTTCTGTTTGTAAAAAACTGAGAAACTCTATAAAATCTTTAATGATAAAAAAAAGGTTAGCAAAAAAAGGAAAACAACACATGCAACCACATAAAGCTCTGCATAACAAATATTAAATGACCATGCTGTGATCAGCCACACATGTACACTGGTAATGCAGCAGCAAAGCAAATGGTGGGAGACATCTAATCGCTAAGTCTGTAATAGAGAGCAATCTGGTGCCAGTATAAGTAAATGACACATGCTGCTAGAAAACGTCAAGATTCACTGCCAGACAGGAAATGAGGGGTGTGTGTCAGTGCTGTAATAACTTAATTTCTTGGGCGGGCGAAGGCTTTCAGCTGCAACTCGGGCCTCAAAACTCACCCAGGTTGTTCAGTTATTTAAATACTGCCACACACAATGGTGAATTATTCCTTACATAGTACCTATAGTATCACAAGAAAAGACTTCAACATAACTTAAATAGCAGGACTTTAAATGCAAAAAGGGCAATATGATGCAGTAGTCAGGGTAGGCAGAGATCTCACTTGGACTACTGTTTATGTCATTAGGCTGCAAATCCTTTGCAGGTTTTTATTCCTTTAGAAGTTTATTTACATTTTGTACAGTGCTTCTAAGGAAAAACTACTACAGAAGCATACCATGAAAGGCAAGATAGGTCACCTGATATTCTGTAAGAGAAGGAATATATTAATTTCAAACATCTATTGTTAAACTGATATTATTCCTATATTCTACTAGAATAGACAAAAAACTATTTCTTCATTCATTCCGTAATTTTAATTCAACATCTCAAACCTATCTATTCAATACTCCACTCTCAACATCAGTTTCTTTCCTCAGTCTCCCATTCTGGATGACGGTGGAAGTACCTTTAGCTAAAAACCTCAGTGTAATGATAGTGGGACTTTTGGCTATAATGTAGTGTTAAGATTTTTCATCAGAAGCCTGATTCTCAAAAGGTTATGCCAGGCGTAACTGGGCTTGCACCAAAATAAATGGCTCAAGTAACAAATTACGTCTGCAGTTGAGACATATGGTATTATGCAAAGCAGCCTGTGACATGTCACAGGTTGCTTGCACCAAAGTGGACATACGCCACCAGTTATGACCTAAACACCCTGTGACATAGCACTAGGGGGTTTACGGCAGCATTTGCACCCTATTCTGGAAGGGCAGTAACCAAGTCCTCCAGGGCACTATTCTCAAACAACCCCCGGAGGACATCTGCCAAAATACAGTTACACCAGCTTTTAGCTGGTGTAAGTGTACTTACACCCTCCAGAGCTTGCACCAATGTACCCGTATTCCCAACCCCCAGTACATGTAGCCCCCCACCAATATCCTGATCCCAAAAAATACATTAATAAAGCCCCACAGGGTTATGTAGTCCCCCATGTCCCGATCCCCATAAACTTCATTTCTAGCCATGATCCCCCCACAAGATTCATATAAAATCCTCCTTCAGCTCCGATTCCCCCATAATATCGATTCATAATCCCCTCAGCCCAATTCCCCATAATATTAATACAAACCCCCTCCCAGTCCCGAGCCCCAATCCTGATCCACACACCCCGCAACCCCAGTACTATGGCATACCTAAATATGAAACATGAAATAAAACACATAACCAGCCACCCGTCATCCCTGGTAGTCTACAGGCCACCCACCCCTCTCACCCAGCAGTCCCAGACCACCCAGCTACCCCCTGGCCCATATCCAGCAGGTAACTGGCACAGCCCACCTCTCACTACCGGCCAGTCACCAGTTGAGCTCCATTTGGGCATGTACTGCCGCTAAATAGATAGCAATGGAATGAACTATCATTCATTGAGTGCATCACTATTCTGAAATACATCATCAAATGGACTCAACAACTGGCCAGCGGAGGTGAGCTGTACTGTCATCGACTGGTGCGGATCAGGGGCAAAATGGTCTGTACACTGGGTGAGATGGTGGCACTGAACTACCGGTGACTGACGGTGACTGCATGTGGTTTATTTATGTTTTATATTCAGGTGCCATAATACTTGGGTTGAGGGGTGCGTGGATCAGGATCAGGACTCGGGGCTGTGGGGGGGTTGTATTAATATTATGGAGAATTTGGCTGAGGGGGATTATGAATGGATATTACAGGGGATCAGAGCTGAGGAGGGATTTTATATGAATCTTGTGGGGGGATCATGGCTAGAGGGGATGTTTATGAGGATTGGAGCTGGGGAGGCACCTTCACCCTTTTACAGGGTAATGCCGCAGGCTTGCGGCAATGTCTGCTGTTGCACCTTCCATTTGGTGCAAGTCTCCTGTTGGCAAAAGTCACAGGACTTAGCCACAGGGACCCTGCCCAACAGGGAATTAGTCACAGGGTCCCTGACACAACTTCACCCCTATGATGTCGTAACTTGCGACATGCTTAGGGGTGCTTCTAGTATCAGGCCCCTGGTGTTTCATTTTCTAGTCATTGTACCTGTAGTACAGTGGTGCTCAGCAGCAAGTTTGTTCTTGTTTTGTCATAGAAACATACTGTAGAAACAAAGACATTGACAGCAGATAAGGACTGCAAGGCCCATCTAGTCTGCCTATTTTCCCTGCATACTGCAATATTGCAGAACCTACCTGATCTCCAGCTTTATCTCCCCTTTCATAACCACTAAGATTCCCTTATGCCTAGACCATGCATTTTTGAATTCCATTACCATTAACGTTTTTACCTCCACCACCTTCTGAGGCTGTTCTATGCATCCACCACCCTCTCAGTGAAGAAGTAATTTCTCATGTTTCTTCTGAGTCTACCCCCCTTCAGTTTCATAGCATGACACCTTGTTCTTGTACATCATTTTCTCTGAAAAATGCTTCCCTCCTGTACCTTTTTTATACCCTTGATGTATTTGAAAGTCTCTATCATATTCTCCTCTCCCTCATTTCCTCCTGGGTATACATATTGAGGTCCGTTTGTCTCTCCTCATAGAGATTGTGGTGCAGACCCTGCACCATTTTAGTTGCCCTCCTCTGGACTGCATCCACTCGGTCTATGTCCTTCTGGAGATATAGCCTCCTGAATTAGACATGGTACTCTAGATGAGATATCACCAATGATCTGTATAGTGGTATCACCACTTCTCACTTTCTGCTGGTGATACTCCTACCTATGCAGCCCAACATCCGACTGGCTCTTCCTTCTGCCTTGTCACACTGCTTGGCCACTTTTAGGTAATCAGATATGATTACCCCAGGTCCCTTTCCTCTTTGGTGGTCAACAGTACCATGCCCCCCATCATGTACTCAGCCCCTTGGTTTCTGCACCTTTTGTGCATGATTTTGCACTTCTTCACATTGAATCTTACTTGTCACATGGTTGACTACTCATCAAGTTTACTTAAATCTCTCTTAATTTTTTCTACCCCCTGGAGTGTCAATTCTTTTGCAGATCTTTGTGTCATCTGCAAAAAGGCATACCTTCCCTTCTAACCCCTCTATAATGTCAGTGATAAAGACATTAAAGATGACTGGACCCAGTACTGATCCCTGTGGCACCCCACTGGTCAATCTCCTCTAATCAGAGTGAACTCCATTTGCCACCAACCTCTGATGCTTATCCTTTTACCAATATCTTCCCCATTTTACCACCTTAGGACCTGCTCCTAGGCTGCCTTGCTTGTTTATGAGTCTCCTATGTGGAACAGTGTCAAAGACCTTGCTGAAATCTAGGTAGGCCACGTTCACCACTCCACCCTGATCTAATTCCCCAGTTACCCAGTCAAAGAAATCTATTAGATTTGCTTGGCATGAACTCCTCCCAGTGAATCCATGATGCCTCAGATCCAGTAAGTTGCCAGATTCAAGATATTCCACAGTCCTTTCCTTCAGCAGTGATTCCATGAATTTCCACAACACTGAAGTAAGACTTATTGGCCTGTAGTTTCCAGCCTACTCCTTGCTCCACTTTTATGAAGTGGGACTATGTCTGCCCTCCTCCAGTCCTCTGGAACCACTCCCATTTCCAGTGAGTGGTTGAACAGGATTGTCAGTGGTGCTACCAGTACATCTCTAAGCTCCTTCAGTATCCTTGGATGTATCCTGTCTGGCACCATTGCTTTGTCAACTTTCAGATTTGGAGTTCCTTCAGGGCTCTCTCCTCTAGTAATGGACTTTTTTCCACCTCCCTTCCACTGATGCTCCTGTCACTTATCTGTGGTCCCTCTCCTTCCCCTTCTTCAGTAAATACTGAGCATAAATATTTGTTTAGGATTTCTGCTTTGCCCTTGTCTCCCTTTGTGCACTCTCCTTCTCCCCTCCTTAGTCTTGCAATCCCTCCCTTGGTCTTTTTTCTTTCACTTATGTACCTGAAAATGCATTGTCCCCTTCCTTTACTGCCTGGGCTATTTTCTCCTCCATTTGGGCCTTTGTACACTTGACTGCTTCCTTTTCTCTGTATACTTGACCTGATACACTATCCTGTCCTCCTCCCTCTGAGTCTCTTCATCCCTCCTGAATGCTAACTTTTTTGCCCTACCCTTCCCTACCACCTCCTTCAAGAAACATATTGGTCATTTTGTTCCTTCACTATAGCTCCTTTCTGGTTTGTCCACTGTTCCTCAACTCTGCCCATGCCCCCCCCGCCCCCACCAGGGCATCACTGAGGCATTCCCTATCTTTGAAAAGTCAGCACTCCTAAAGTCCAGGACCCTTGCTTTCATGTGGTTAGACTTCACCACTGTTCTTTACTGAACCACACTATTCGGTGATCACTAGTCCCCAGGTGGCCACCCACTGTGATGTTTGCAACACTATCCCTATTGGTGAGTACTAGGTCAAATATTGCTCCCTCATGAGTGGGCTGCCTTACTACTTGACTGAGGAATGCCCCCTGCAGGGAATCCTGGATATCCCTGCTCCTAACTGAAGTTGCAGCCAGGATGCTCCAATCCACATCTGGCAGATTGAAGTCTCCCACCAGCAGCACCTCCATCTTAGTTGCTGTCTTATGGAAGGCTCCCTCTAGGACCATGTCCATCTCCTCTCCAGTGCTGGAGGTCTGTAGATCATCCCAGTTTGAATAGCGGCTCCATTTTCAGGTTCTAGGGTAACCTACAGTGCCTCTGCCCCTCCCTGTGTTCCCTATATTTCAGTTCCTTTTATGCCCTCCCTTATGAACCAGACACTCCTCCCTCCTTCTTATCCACCCTGTCCTTCCTAAACAGAGTATAGCCTGGCATGGCTATATCTCACTCATGGTTCTCATTGCACCATGACTCAGTAATAGTGACAATGTCCAGGTAAGCCTCTGCCATTATGGCCATCAAGTCGAGATTTTATTTCCCAGACTACAAATCTTTGCACATATGGCTTTCCAAATTCTGCTACAATCCTGCCTATCAGCCTCCCCTTTTTTCCCTCTTGCCTACTCTCCTTACCCTCTCTGTCTACATTCTCATCCCTTTTTTTCTACCATTCTGCTTTTCCCATTTCTGTACCTCTGGGGTTTTTCCTCCCTTAAGGTTCTGCCTACTCACAAATTCCACTTGGGGGGTTGATTCTCCCTGCTTCTTTCTTTCACCTCCCATGGCTAGTTGAAATGCTTACCAATAAATCATTTAAACCATTCACTGAGGACCTTGATCCCCTCCTGGATTGATGCAGGCCATCTCCCTTGAATAGGACTAAATCTCTCCAGGTGGAACCCCAGTCCCCAATGAAGCCAAGCCCCTCCTCTCTGTATCACTCCTTCAACCATGCATTGAAGATAATGTTGGGAAGAGCACTGTCCTCCCCCCTGTTGTAGACTGGCAACACCTCAGAAAAGGTCACTGAGTCTGCTACCTGCCTAAGACCCCTCCCCAACTCACCGAACTCCTCCTGCAGTGCCCTAATCTCATCCCTAGTCATGTCATTTGTGCCCAGGTGAACAATGACATGTAGTTCTCCCTCCCTACCTCCCTGCTACCCCAGCAATCCCCAGGATTCACTTTCTAGCCCTCCAAGCAATGGTGCCGGGAAGGCACCTAACCTCCATCTCTCCCTCTGTTGTCTAAACACTCTTGGTGTGTAAGGTAAACAATAAAAATAATAATAATGCAGATTCTTGTGTCTCGAAGTCTGCCAAGAAACATTCATAAACAAGCAAAGAGTACTAATAAAGTTTATTATGCTACTTACACCAAGCATGTGACAAAGAAAATCACAAGGGAGATGGGTTTCTCACCACTCCTGAATAATGTACATAATCTCCAGAATTGTAGAGCTTAGGTTCTCTAAGACCTTGTTCTATCTATCCCCATGCTCCAGGTCCCTGCCCTTCTACAGAAGTTACAGTAGTGTCTTGAGTGCGCTACAATGGGTTGCAGATAGCTAAATACTAGAAATAACAGCATAGCAACAGAGATTACAACATAGTTACAGATATGAGAAACAATATGTATTGGTCCTAAGTCATTCTCCATTGGAGAATGACTTAGGAGACAGAATTACTAATGAGTATCATATGAGACAGAATATGCTTCCATTAGCATTGTAGCTTAGAAAAAATAAATGCTGACAGTTCAAAACTACATGTGACATTTCTTACTTACGCCAGTATAAAACATTAGACATAATAAAGGCCTTCTGTCTCTGTCAGCTTGTTTAGACAAAGAGAACTGCTGACAGGCATATCTGCCTGAGTGTAAAACACACTGCATATGATTACATGTGAATATAAGTATACAATAATCACTGATGATCCCTCTGAGTCATCTTATCAGTGATTAGGTAGATTATATATGGAACATCTATAAAAGACAAACATAATCTAGATAAATGTATTATATTGAGGTATAATAAATCATGCATGACAATATTAACATATCTTAGCAGCACAGCACATTCCTAGCACCCATGCTTATATGATCAGTGCTCATATCTATATACAAGTGCAAAATAGCAGTATCACAATATAATAGACCAGAAATACAGTGTGAGGTGTATGTGAGGTGTATGTGGGATGATAGGGGCATAACTCAAGCATAACACCTCCCTTCCTGACCCCAAATCTAACCCCAAATCTACCCCTGAATGATGGAGTCCCCCACCAGTAGTTGCTTCCTCCTCCTTTGGGGTCCTCTGCCCCCACCGTGGGGCTGCCACCACAGAGAATCCCAACCTCCTTCTTGGTGACTACTGTGGGTACCTTCATGGGACAGTCTGGCCATGCCAGAGTGGTGTAGGAGTTCAGTAGTGGTGCCATCTGGGGGATGTGCCTCTGACCCACCACGTTCACCCTCCCAGAGCCCACCATTGTCCAGCAACCCTCCTCCCGGGCAACTTTGGAGGCAATGGTGGCAGACCTGGTGGTCCCTAGGTGGCAGACAAGGCCCCCTGAATCTTAGCCAACTCAGCCTGGAGTCAAGCAACAACTACCCTCAGCCAAGAGAGGTGCATGCAGATGGGGTGGCACTGCAGTTTCCAGGGGTCCTTTTACATCATTTTTTAAATCGCTCCATCCCCATACATGTGGAATTCTGTGTTCAGAATTACATTATTTATCTTTCAGATTGCTTGCCTTTTTGATACTACTTGGAGATTCCTCTAGAAAGGGATGATTCACCCTGGATGAGATGACAGTACTGTATACAGTACCTCAGTTTTCATGTACAGTCTTCTAAATTGCATATTGGTGGACTGAATGTACTGTGGTCAAAACTAGTTTATTTCTGTCTTCTTTACATTGGTATTTCAGGAGTTTCTTCTTTATAGCCTTTCTGCAAAATCTATTCTTAAAACTTCAACTGTTTCCTTGTTTTCTAACTGATTTTTCACGAATCTCACACAAGACTGGGTGTGCTCCAATAGTGCATTCTCTATTTTTTCATATGTATTCATACTCCTACTGCTGTGTACAGCTCCTTCAACTTCTTATCTCTCTTTATGGTAGTCTATCTTTCTGAAGTAAGTAACCAATTAGTGCTGTGCAAGATGTTCAGATTCCAGTGGAAGGAAACGCAATGAAATAATGGAATATTTGTTGGAATTCCATCAGTACCAGAATTCTGACAATTTACAAGCAAAAAGGTTTTCATGAATTAATAATCTGCAGTTTGCATGAATTGAAAATATTTTTTCTGCAATCTGCGGAAAATTATTATGTGGTTTACATTATCCATGGAAAATTATTCCACAGCTTACACAAAAATGCTTTTCAGAATTCCATGGAGTTTACAATGAAATTCTAAAACGCATCTCGGAAGTGGAATTGTCATTCCTTATGAATTTCATTGGCAGAATTCGGAATTCCACACAGATATGGAACAAATGTACTGGATTTTGTTTTGCTCACTCCCCAGCACAGTGTTGAGTTTTTATTTCTTTTCTTCAATTGCAAATTGGAAACTGGAAAAAAGCGCACTGAACCAAGGCTCATTTGCAGGCATGACCCAAGTCTCTATTAGAGCAATGACATACAGATTTTCTGCTATTGGTTTTGCTTGTAGTTCTTCCATTTTATTGTAAATTATTCTTGCATTGGTGTACAGAACCTTCCATATTTATTTTTCCCCACATTGTCATTTCTAGTGTGTGCATGGCCTCTTAGTTTTACACTACAAATCTAGCATGTTTTCTTTGTTTCCCTTTGACCTACAAGTGCTGAATGAGGGCCAGCAGGATTTAATTTGGTTGCACTCTCATCATGTGAAAAATTGTAATTTGGTAATTAAGTAGCCCTCTTCTAACCTTGTGATCCATCCTCTAGTCTAACAGTTGACTAGCTAGTACAGTATATAGAGGATCATGGCTGGGCAACAATGAACTGCAACACTGTGTTCACTTCAAGAGGTTGTCATGACAACCAAGTAACCCTCAAGAGTGAAGCTGTTGAGGTTTACAATTGTCATATAGCCTTGAGAAGTGAACTCAGTGTTGTTGTTTACTGTTGCCTGTCCATTGTTTTTTATAGTGTATGGGCAACATTTAAAAAACAACGGCAACAAAATATTCATGAATGTGTCCTTACTTTTGCAGTTTTGTTTAGCGCCACTCTCTTCCAGTGCCAAGTCTCACCACCTTGGCCATTTCTCAGAAAGTGGAAGTTTGAGGAACACACAAGCCCAAAGACATTCCTTGTTGTTGTACCATCATAGTGACATACTCAAGAGGGTTCAATAACCTCTTGATGTCACAACAATAGTGAAACACTAGGAAGTCACTGAATTCCATCGGTAATAGCACTCTCCCATACACTATACCTAATTTTTGCTCCATGGCACTGGTGTCCCACTGGTTAAAATGCAGAACATCATTTTGTGAATAACTGCCTGTCTTGTCATGAAGTAATCTCCTGAATAGAAGAAACCCTCCTCCTTGCAGAAATCCTTTAGCCATACAATAATATTGAATTCTATAATTTTCATCTGTCTGTACTCATCAGTACATGGCAATGATAGCACCTCTGTGAAGGTTACCACATTTGTTCATCTCATCAGTATTCTGCCTAGGTCCCTACACTTTTCCTTTGCTTCTTCAATGCTGTGCCTTGCCAAGCCACTGGTACCTAAATGTAGCAAACCCTTGCTCAGTTGCATCTCAAAGTGAGGCTTGAGCCTTTCTGCAGTTGCTTCTGGAAGGCATATAACCTATATATCCCCCCAGTCTGTGTGATATATTACCATCCTCCTTGTCCAACAGGGCAAACTGCATGTACCTTGTACCTTTATCTGTCTATATCTTTCTATATTTCCTCTGACTACAGACTCACCAGTTATTATGATGTACTTTTTGCTACTCTTTTCACTATCTGATTTGATCTCCCCAATTGCTCATACCTGATACTGCCTCTTCCACTGGGTTTGCATTAGGTGTCATCATGTTGGTGTAGTCCTCCTGCACTGATTCAAGAGGAGGTACAATTCTATTCTGGATATTTAGCACTGGTATTTCCTCACTGAAGTGCAGTACATCCTCTTCCCTCCTGCTCCTCCCACAGCAGTTACCCACCTCTTATGGTATAAGGAGTACATTGTAGTGATGAAGCTTAAGTCCCCTCTGTACATTGTGCCATGCTACTTCTTAGGGCCAACACTTTGGCACTGACAGCAGCAAACTCTGCACTAAGGTCTATGATACCTCTACACATTAGGTCATAGGCGCAGGAACTAGGGTGGGTGAGAAGCCATGGCACCCCCTACTTTTAAAACTGAGGGGTGCATGCCCCTCACTTTTTGTTTGTAGATATGTTAACAAAATGGAAGAAAATGCAATTTTCTGGCCAAAATGTGAGTCTGGACTGGTATGCTCATGGTGGACTTATGTGGCATGGTGCAGCAGTTGGCAGGTGGCAGCAGAAAGAAACTAACTACATATTCAGATCAGATACACAAAACCAGTCTGTATAGTACGAGCATGAAGGAGTCTGGAGGAGCTAAGCTGACAGCTGTCAGTGTGTGTCTTGACATTATCTCACACACATACACCAACCAACCAACCAAACTTTATTTTTCCAGTGCTATTCCACCATAGATCATAGCATTTTACAGATGTTTAAGAAAAAAATATCATCAAAACATTTAGAAGTTTTAAAACATACAGCAGAATACTTTAAAACAAAACAGTAGACTAAATTCCAGCATATGCTAACTCAAATAAATGAGTTTTCAAAGCAGATTTAAAGGCCTCAATGGACGGGCAATCCCTTATCTGATGAGGTACAGAATTCCACAGAGTTGGAGCCATGAAAGAAAAAGACCTAGCTCCCAATGTTATCAAACAGACCCTTGGAATCTCCAGCAATCCCTTGTCAGCAGAGTGGAGAGGATGAAAGGGGAGGTAGGGGCAAAGGAGCTCTTGCAGGTACCCCAGTCCCTGTCTGTGTAGGGCCTTATAGGTCAGAAATCTGACCTTGAAGGTGAACCTCCAATGCACCGGCAGCCAGTGCAGAAAGCAGAGCACAGGAGTGACAAGGTCAGATCTACATAAACCAGTCAATAATCTGGTAGCCACATTTTGCACCAGTTGTAGGCGATGGAGGTCCACCCCCGGTAGCCCTAGGTATAGGGCATTGTAGTAATCAAGGTGCAAGTTCACCAAGGCATGGACCAGTGTTGGAAGGTCATCAGATGGTAGCAGATGCTTTATCTGGGCAACATTCCTCAGATGATAAAAAGAGGACTTAACAATGGCCAGTATCTGAGTCTTATGTGTCAGTCCACTATCAAGTATGACACCCAGATTTCAAACCTGATCAGAGATCCTCAGCTGTCTGCCCCTCAGCCAAAGCTCAGATGACTGACCCTCCAAAGATCCCTCCACCCAACAACCTGGGTCCACAACCAACACCTCAGTCTTATCTGGATTCCACCTGAGCCAGCTGGCACTCATCCAGTCCTGGATTTCAGTGAGACAGTTGTTAAATACTGTAACAGTATCATCTTGTCTAGGTGAAAAGGACCGGTACAGTTGAGTATCATCTACACAACAGTGAAAACTCAACCCTTACTGTCTAATAATGTCTCTCAATGGCAGCATATATACCACAAACAACATTCGGAAAGCACAGAGCCCTGTGGTACCCCACATGACAGGGAGACAGAAGCTGAGGAAAATACCCCTGACTCAACTTTCTGAATCCTGCAGTGAGGAATGAATGGAACCATCTGAGGACTGTGCCACACAGTTCACAGAAAAAATGCAGGCACTCCTGCAATACCCCATGACCCATGGTATCAAATGCTGCAGAGAGATCAAGGAGGATCAAGATGGTACAGGTCCTCCTGTCCCTCACTGTAAGGAGATCATTAAGTACCCAGACCAAGGCCATCTCAGTTCTATGTCTGTTCCTGAAACCAGACTGGAGAGGATCATAGATGTTGTGGGTGGTCAGATGGTCCTCGAGCTGCAATGCAACTGCTTTCTCAATAACCTTACCTACAATGGGCAGGTTATAGACTGGCCTGTAGTTTGTGAGACAGCCCTGGTCGACAGAAGGTTTTTTTAGGAGAGGGTGAACCACTGCCTCCTTCAGGGTGTCCAGAAGCACCCTGGTCTCTAAGGGACACCTAACTATCTCAGCCAAGACCAAGCCTGATTTCTCCATGCACTCCACAAGGAGGTGCGTCAGACCTGGATCCAAACTACAGTAAGTTGGTGACAAGCCCTGGACCAACTTCCCAACATCCTCAATTGCCAACCAGGCAGAGTCTGACCACACAAACCAGGTGCTAGTGCTCCCACACTGATCACTGCTTTGCCCATTTGAGCAAGCTGCACTGATCTCTGATCTGATGGTTACAATCTTATCTGCAAATAATTGAGCAAACTCCTCACACTTCTCTTGTGAAAAGGCTCTCCGATTCTGTAGACAGGCTGTATTGCACAACCTGTCCACAGTACAGAAGACTTGGGCTGGTCGATTTTGCACAGCTGCAATCTCCCCGGGCAGGAATTCTGCCTTCTTACAGTAGATTGCAGATTGAGATACCTTATAATGGGATGTCAATCTAAGTTTGTGCCCATTCCAGCCCGATTTCGGTCAACAATGCTCCAACCTTCTACCCACTCTCCTCAGCTCCCCCAATGTCACATCAAACCACGGGGACCGAGGCAGCAGAGTGAGCGGGTGAACACGGACCTGAGCAATGACATCCAGAACCTCCCACACTGCCTAATTATAGGCTCATAGTAGACTCTCTGGATCCTTGCTAACACTCACACTACCCGATAGATCCAGAATTGCCATCAGATAAACTGGGGTTACTCGCCATAATCGGCGGTACTGTACCATCTCTGTAGGGGCAGGTCTATTTAGGGGGCCACAAAGCTGAACCCAATAGTGTGGTGATCAGACCATATGACTGGTTCCTCCACCACATCAGAGATCTCCATTCCCAGCAGGAACACCAGATTCAGTGAACGACCTTGTATGTGGGTCGCAGAGGTAATTACCTGTGTGAGCCCCAATGACATTATCAATTGGAGGAAATCCTGTCCAAATTGTGAGAGTTCATCGTCCACCCAGGCATTGAAGTCCCCCAGTACCCGCCACCTGGGGGCCTCCAGTACCATCCTGACAATGAAGTCTGCGACCTTCTACAGGAACTCCTTTGCATTTCCAGGTGGACGATAAATGAGAAGTATCCTACAGCCCACACCTGCACCCATGATACATTCAAAGGATCTAGTGGCCCCAACTGGCACCTGTGCCAGGTCCAGCTCCATCTTAAAATAGATGGTTACACCCTCACCCCTATGATCCAACTTCGGGCAGTGTATCAACGAGTACCCAGCCGGAACAGCTGTCTCCAAAATGAAACCAGCATTTTCATCCGGACAGATCACAGTGATGCAAGCCAGGTTGGATGACCCAACAAGATCCACAATCACTGTGATCTTGTTTCAAATTGACCTGGCATTGCATAACACCAACCGGGCTGGATGAGTAGATGAGGTTGACCAGGCTACCTGCCCACTACAAGTGGAGCCCTTGGGTATGTTCACCAGGCAGGCTGGACCCCGATCCTGGGCCCATTTTGCCCCAGGGTGTCTCCTTGACCCTACCACCTCTATTCGTCTCCCACTCCTCTCCCCTGCCTGAGCCCCCTGATGCCTCCTTACAATCCCCAAGGCATGACAATGCCTATAAACCTCAGCTGAAAGTGGGGGGAATCAAAGGGGCAAAGGGATCTAAGCTCAGCAGGAGAGTAATGCCCACCTATCAAAGCCATCTGCCAACACATCCTGCAATTCTACCCCCAGCAGTAAATCAACAACACTCACTCAATCATACAACTACATCCACTCCATACATTCAAACTAAAACATCAAACAAAAATGTAAAATCCAAAACAGCAGTAGTGCACCGAAAATTCTTTGAATATTATCCCAGAAGTTCACTGTATTTAACTATAATCAGTACTGTTTCTTCCACACTATTTTGGAAGCATGCCAATTCTTTGCAAAGGTTTAAGATGGGGAGGGGAGCTCTCACGAACCCCTTGCCAATAATGTCCCAGTCTTGTGGCCCTCTCACTGCCACATTCAACAGTCAATGAGAAGATGGCTATTTTAATGATTTAGAACAGAAAGAAAAGAAAAAGGATGCCCTCTCACTGCCTTCAAGTTACACAAACTGTATATTAAAATATTACCACAAATTATCTTCAGGAGTCAAAGAGAACGGGACTCACGGAATGGTGATCCTCTTACAAGGCTATCCACTGTGGAGTTACTCTGGGAAAATAAATCCTCTGCCATGGCTACAATGACAGGCCCAGATACCCCCTGAAGCAGGTATCACACTCCAAAAGGTACTCCCACCTAAGCTCCCTGATCCAACCAACTTAGGTAGGTAGACCATGGAGACTCAATGGAGAAATCCAGCATCCACCCTTCAGTCAGTGCTCTCTATCTCCATCGGGAAACCTCAGGACATGGCACCCGCCTCCAGGTAGTCCAAAGCAAAAAGTCAATTCACCACTTCCAGCAGATAGAATCTCCATGGTGGCTCTTCAACACTTAATCCAGGTCTCTAAGGGTAGCCCAATACATCCACAATGTGGCTGCCTTTACCACTGCTCTGTTCTTCTCTTGCTTCATGGATCCTCAGGCACTTCCCTGGTTCCAGTTCATCTTGCCGCAACCCAGTCTATTTAAAACAAATGTCCCCAGGGTAGCCCAATATCCAGAAGTCCTCCTATTTCTGGAGCCTTCAAGGTGGAAAACAGTACTTAAACAGAGTGCCAAAGAACGGCACAATGATAAATATCCTCACCACAAATAACAGCAAGCGAGTAATTGGCATCTAAGAAAAGATAGCAGTCAATAGAAGCCGACAGCAACTTAAAATGCACTACAGCTGGTTTAAACATAAACACTAAACATTAAATGTTAAAAGTTAACTAATAAAACTAAGAAACTGCAGAGCTAACATGACAGCTGACCCAGCTCAGTTGCCATCTTGCACACAGTCACTCAGAAGATGGTGGCTTAGTATATTTTATTTTTACCCCACACTCATGATGTCCCTGAACCCTCCCTCCTTCTGACTGCCAAGTCTGACTGAGTTGACTGGCTGACTCCCCGAAGGACCCCCCCTTACTAGTTGGAGAGAAACTGAGACCAGTCGGTGGTGTCTTACTCACACACTGCTCCTGCTGTCTGTCCTCTGCTGCAGTGTCTGACTTGTCCTCCATTCATCCTCACTCCGGCTGCTGACTGGCTGCACCTCTTGACTGTCATCCTCCTGTCCTCCTGAATTGGGCTGGGGTGCACCATGCTGCTGGGCACTGACTGAATTAATCTGTGCCATGGTGGTGCCATGTGGCAGCTGTGGTGGTGGAGCCATGGAGCGGAGGAAAGTCAGGACTGGTGAAGGCATGGCAGGGGCAGGCAGGCAATGAGAGGAGCAAGATCAGTCGGAGGTGAGAGAGGTACTTCGGGACAGGTCTTGGGAGCAGGGCAGGGGGGCACAGTACTCACCCGGTCTTGGGGCGGAGTGGGAGAGGGAGGGAGGGAGACATGTGTGTGCACACTGCCATGGATGGTGTGCAGTGGAACTGGTGTTACTGTTGATTGGAATGTGCAGTGCCTGGCTGGGTGCCATGAAGATGATGGGACTCCGGTAGGGGAGAGATTGGGGATGGGATGCCAAATTGCCAGTTAGGATGGAATAGGATTCAGGAGGGGAGGGGAAGGAAGGATCTGACTGAATCATAACACGGGGTGACTGGTCTGGGAGGCTCGGGAGCGAGTTAGACAAGTCTGATGACTGAGATGCAGCTGCAGGGGGTGTGGAGGTGGGCACACACATGATGTGTTTAAAGGTATTGACACTGCAGCTAGTAGCTTCTTTGGACTGGGAGGAAGGTTGTTTCAAGTACTATGTACTGTAAAAGATTTTTATACAAAGTCTGTTGGTCTGGCTGGGGCTGCTAGGGCCTCACGGCCCCCAACTTCCCCAACCACTATATAACAATCTTTCACAGTACATTACACTAATTCCTATGGGGTTGGTTGTTAATGGCACTGGTCAGGCAGTTGCTCAACCCATTTGTGACTGCAGACTTTAAGGTCATCCAGAGTCTCCCCACACCCCTGACTCCAGGGAAAAAAATATTTATTTCCCTGGAGTCATGGGTAGGGAAGATGTGATGGAAATGCATTTTATCTTCAATAAAAAAAAAAAAAAAAACTTACCACAGAGCGCCTAAAACCCAGAGCTTCTGGGGGCCTAGTGGCCCCCAGGCCCCACCTTTTCATAAAAAAATGTTATGGCTATCCCCTGACCCCCGCACCTTGTTCCCCCCACACTTTTAGAAAGGCTCCAGCACCACTTCATTAGGTGCCCTCCAGCCTCCTTGATTTATTTCTGGAACATGACACAGTCACAGCCCCTACAGTTCACTAGCTGCCCCATCCTCCCCCTGAAAAGTTTGATTATGTGTCTTTTTCAAATATGCTGGTATTTTAAAATTGTAACCTCATAAAATAACATAAGTTAACACTTATGGGATTTTATCTTTTCATTTAAAATACTACTATTGGAAAAGAAGATGAAGTATGGATTCTATGCCTGTTCAAACATAGCCCCCCATGATGTAATATGCAATATGAAAAGTTGCATTATAGGCATCCCAGGTGTACTATGGGAAATCCATGGATAAACTCTCCAAGACATGGAGTTGCACATTCCTGTTTTCTTCTTACTATCCCGTATTGTATCTCAAGCAGTTGCTTGTCCAATCAGGGTGTAGGTGGGATAAAGGCATGGAGGCGGGATCCTCCCCAGTATGTACTTGCACAAAACCTTATACAACAGGCTTTGCACGTTTCAGGAAGGAGAGTTATGACAGCCTAAATGCTGCCATGTTTCCCCTCTTTATCCTGTTTTTGGCAGTATTATAGAAACCAGCCCTGACCACCAGTCATTCCCAGTTACCCTCCTTACCATGAAAGGCTGGGTGCCATTGAGACAGCAACCAATTTCAAAAAATTAAGAAAAGAAAATGAAGGAAAGAATAATGGAACACCTGATTGCCAACAGTCTACAGGATCCAAGGCAACTTGGTTTTACTGGGGGAAGATCATGCTAGTCTAACCTCACTGAATTCTTCGACTGGGTGACAAGGGAGGTTGATGGGCAGGGGGGAAGTTGACGTGGCCTACCAGGACTTCAGCAAGGCCTTCCACACTGTGCCACATAGAAGGCTGTTAAACAACCTGGAGAACATGGGAGTGGGCAGAACAGTAGTGCAGTGGGTGGGGAACTGGCTGGTCAGTAGGACGCAGAGGGTGGTGGTAAATGGTTGTCACTCCACTGAGTGAAAGGTGATCAGTGGGGTGCCACAGGGATCAGTCCTCTTCAACATCTTTATCAGTGACATAACAGAGGACCTAGAAGGAAGAATATGCCTGTTCATGGATGACACAAAGCTCTGCAACAGGGTGGACATGTCAGAGGGTGTGGATAGAATACAAAGAGATCTTCAGAAGCTTGAGGGCTGGTCAAGGGAGTGGCTGTTGAGATTTACCACAAAGAAATGCAAAATAATGAACATGGGGCACAAAAACCCAGAAATCACATATCAGCTGTGGAGGGTGAGGGAGGATATAGAGTGCTGCAAACAGGAAAGGGACCTAGGGGGTCATCATCTCTGATGACCTCAAGGTAGGAAGTCAGTACAAGAAGGTGGCAAGAAAAACAATCAGGATGTTGGGATGTATAGGCAGAGTTATCACCAGCAGGAAAAGGGAGGTCACAATTCCACTATACAAGACATTAATGAGGCCACACCTCGAATACAGTGTCCAATTCTGGGCATCATACCTTCAGGAGGACATAGAAAGGGCAGAGGCAGTACAGAGTAGGGCAACCAAGATGGTGCAAGGACTACATCACAAAACCTATGAGGACAGACTCACTGGAAGAGAGATGGGAGAGAGGGGTATGATTGAGACATATGAATAACTCACAGGGAAGAACAAGGTGCAATAAAACACAATTGTTCACAGAAAAAAGATGCACCAGCACTAGGGGACATGGGATGAAATGGGAGGGATGGAGATTCAGGGTGAACATAAGGAAGTACTTCTTCACAGAGAGGGTGGTGGACAAGTGGAATGCCCTGCTGGAGGTGGTGAGGGCAGAAATGATTACAGGATTTTAGAATGCTTGGGATAGGCATCGGGGCATCCTAGTAGTCGGGGGAAGGGGACAACTTAGTTCTGGGGAAGCTTGAAGAAGCACAGTTAAGTGCACAAATCTACAAACTAGATGGGCCATAGGCCCTTATCTGTCATTAACATCTATGTAGCTATGTAAATACATGATCATCCCAAAAAGAATACAGCAGTCTTAGATATGGACCGATGTATCCCATAATCTCTTTCCTTTGAGGACCAGGTGATCTACTTTGGAGCTGTACTGGTCTTCTGGCTGGAAGCACAATTTGTCACCTACACCCCGCCCAAAGTTTCCCTCTTCCCCTGCAAGCTGCTATGTGCTTGAAGGGAGGAATGATGGGGGTACTGCATGTTGGACATACACATCTCTCTTGGGCCAGGTGCACAACAGAATGCTGTACATCCCAGTATGTGACTTTTCTGACATGAGACATGCCATACTGTGCATAGGGCCCTATGGTATCATTAACATGGATATTCAAACATTCTTGTAGTGTTTTCAATCAAGCATGCCAAGCTGTAGTACTATAACTGTATACCTCTATCATGGTGGTCAGTAAGGCATGCTACAAAACCAAATGCCTTAAATAAACCAGCAGGATTCTTTATCATATGATCTGGGGGTTTATTATTTCATAGAATACTTTTTTGGGGCTTTTAAAAATGGCTTGCTAAATACCTGTAAAACATTTTATATTTATGTATGTATGTATTATGTATGTATGTATGTATTTATTTATGACCTTGTTTACCAGGTAAGTACACTGATACAATGGACCATTTTCAGGCACGACCCGGGCAAGTGTGGCAAAAAGTGATGTACCAATACATTGAACAGCAGGTACATACAGTAAACACGCAGCAGAAGTAGCAAAGTAATAATAGCGCAGGTAAACAAATTAGTCCAACAGCAGGGACCAAAAATTTGAGGTACATACTGTAAACAGGCAATTGAAGTAACAAAGTAAAAATAGTGCAGGTAAACAAATTAATCTAACAGTAGTGACCAAAAATATGAGTATCATTTTCAAGTAGCAATAAACAATCCAGCAAACAGGAATAACATTGACCCCCCCATCTCTACTATCTATTGGTGTACCTGATTCTAGCGAGACTGAGAGGAGGTGCAGGTCAGATGCAGATGAGGACATACCATGTAGGACAGAGCAAGGGGGATAGATGTTACCTGGGCAGACAGATGCAGGTGTCATGGGATAGAAGCTAAGAGCTGAGGTTGTGTTTGAAGTAGTGTTGCATGCTAGAGGATCTGAGGGCAACTGGAAGCCCATTCCAGAGTGCGGTGGCAGCTACTGATAGGGTGTTCCTGCCCATCTTCCTTTTCCTTTTTGAGTAGCATGCTAAGGTGGGGGAGAATAAATATGGGCCGGTAGTTGTCAGATGAAAAGGGGTCACTGGCTTTGAAGATAGGGACCACTTTAGCAGATTTCCAGAGGGAGGGCATGGTGGAGGTGGACAGCGCAAGACTGACAATGAAAGTAGGAGGCTTAGCAATCATTGATAAGACAAGTTTAAGGAAAATAGGGGAGAGGCCATCAGAACCAGGGCTACCTTGGTTAGGTAGACTCCTTAGAAGTTTTTAGGTATGGCTGGATGATATCATCATGAAATAGAACGGGGGTGAGGAGGGGAGGTTGGGGAGGGATTGGGGAAGCCGGGAGGCAACTGGCTAGTGGAATGACTTGCAGGAAGTTTACTGAGGAGGACAGACAAATCAGAGAACTTTTGGTTGAAAGCCTAGGCCACCTCAGTAGGATCAGCAAGATTGCCAGTAGTAGAGTTCAGGTGGATATTATGGTTTTTGATAGAGAGAGAGAAGAGAGCTGACAGAGTCCCAGAATTTCTTAGGGTTGCCGAAGTTTATTCTCTGGAGATTGGAGAAGTAGTCCTGTTTCTGTGCTTGGGACAGATGCTTACAGCTGTTACAAAGGTGCCGATATCATTCCACAGGAGAGGGATGGGAGGCAGTTTATAGGCGGCCCACTTACATTCCCTTACCCTCATGAGGGAAAGTAGATCTCTGGTAATCCACAGAGTACATCTGCCTCATACTGTCTGGGTGGTAATGGGGAAATGGTGATCCTGGATATCAAGGATAATAATAGTGAAGTCGGTGGCAGCCAGGGTTGCATCAGAGAGAGCATACAGTTCTTGCTAATTTAAAGCACTGACATCCTCAAGAAGAGGGGAAATGTTGTAAAGGTTAAAATTGTAGAATGATAGATATTGGGGGGGGGGAAGCTTCAGAGGACCAAATAGCATTGGTAGGGGAGTGATCGCTCAAGGAATCTGATAATATGCCAGGTTGGGTAATCCGGTCACCACTGTTGGTGATTGCCCAGTCAATCAGTGAGTGGGTGGATGTGCGAGGGTTCTGCCTGGTAGGTATGGTTATGAGTTGTAGCAGGATATGTTCCTTGAGTATACTGGCATAGTCTGTCTCACGGGCATCCAACTAGTTGATGTTGAAGTCCCCAAGGAGGATAGTCTCTCGGGGGGGGGGGCAGGCATTCCAAGCCAGTATGCAGGAACTGGAGGCCAAGAACACCCCCAGTAGGGGAGTTGTAGCAACATCCCAGGTAAAGTTTCTTGGATGCACCTAAGGTCATTTCAGCAATAATTCAGTCACTAGGGGATTTACTATTAGTGCAGAGGGTGACAGATGCAGAGAGAGGTTCCCAGATAAGAATAGTTGCACCTCCACCCTTCTTTTTACCAGGATAGTCTTTGCGCAGTAGTTTATTAGTTCAGGTTCATTATTACAGGAATTACTCCATTGAGCAAGATCATTCACAAGGAGCCCCCGGCCTTGAATCGTATATGGAGGGATTTACATAGATATCATACCCAAAATAGGTTGCGGTTAACACAATATTATATTGTGAATAATCTTTACTATACTCCTGTTAAACTCTTTCAGCGGAAGATGGTCTCCTGTCCAGAGTGTTTTAGGTGCTCACAAGCCGAGGGTAACTTAATTCATATTTTTTGGGATTGCCCTAAAGTTGCCCCATTGTGGTCCTTGATCCGGGAGAACCTTGATCCCCTTCTGGGTCTGAATGGGTTTTTTTGTCTGGAGGTTTGTGTTTTAGGAGATTTTTCCTGTGTAGATAGTGTTGAGCGCCGATATCGTATGGCCTTGGTGTCCATGGCGGTTAAGAAGCTGGTCCTAAGACATTGGACGGACCAACTGATTTTATCCTTTGCTGAAGGAGGTAGTGTCGTATCTTCAATCAGAGAGGCTGATAGCCAGTTTTAAAGATCGTATGGACTTGTTTCGCAAGAGATGGGATAAGCTCCAGGCCTTATGTTTGCTCTAACACTGTGGCTCGTTGACCCGATCCTTCTTGCCCTTTTATCATACGCTTATCTGTAGACCCTGATTCCTTTTGTTATTATGTGATTCAAGATGTTAAAGTCATAACATTTTACTATAGGTATACAGTGATATCCAGATCTAATGGTTTCTTCTGTCCCTCGTTGGTGCACCCAGATGGGAGGGGTGGTTTGAGGGGACTTTATGTTTTAATGGCTATGTGTTTTATTTGTTTTTGGGTGACTGGACGGGGGTGGTTTTGGGGGTTATGGGATTTCTTTGGGGGAGGAGGGGATGGTTTTGGGTATTTTGGTTGTACTATATATATGCTATTTCTTTGCCTACATTTTTGGATTGTTTTGTTCCTGTTTTGTGTTTTGGTGTTTTTTTTCTTGTGTTTTTCATTTGTCTTTTTGGAAACCAATAAACTTAAATTTCTAAAAAAGATCATTCACAAGGAGGCCGTGGAGATTTCAAACAATACAATGATGTACATGATCTTATACAAAACAGATTTGGATAGCATGAGTAAACAGCAATGGTAATAAGGTACATCTTGGATTGTTGCAAATAACTGATACATTACATATAAAAAATTAACTGCATTAATGTGCACATAGATGATACACCTAGAGAGAGACAAGTCTTCACTGGTGGCAGAAGGGAAAGGAAAAAAGTGAAAACATGGGGCTGTAGATGACATTGCATAGGAGGGTGGTAGGTTCCGAGGGACAAGAATATTGTGCACTGAGATGGGGGTACAAGGGGGGTCAAGAGGAGAGTGGTGACTGGGGTAGGGGTAGGAGGGGTAGGGAGACAAGGAAGTGGTGGAAGGGAGGGTGGTAGGTTCAGCAGGACAGGAATATTGTGCACAGAGATGGGGTACAGGAGGGTTTAGGGAGGGAGGTGACTGGGGAAGGGGAGAAGGAGGTAGTTAGACAGGGAGGTGGACGAAGGGAAGAAGTGCTAAGAGGCAGAATGAGTAATGGGGGGTTGGGGTAGGAATATAAGGGTCGGGGAGGAGGGGGTAGGGAGACAGGGAGGTGGAGGAAGGGAAGAAGTGCTAGGAGGCAGAATGGGTAAAAGGGAGTTGGGGTAGGAATAAAAAGGTGGGTGGGGCAGATGGGTGAGAGGATAGGCTGGTGGTTGGTGGGGAGACAGGGATAGGGTGACAACCAGAAGGGATGGTGAGGATTCATGTATTAGCTTAGCATGAAGAGCAGTGGCAGACCACTTCAAATGCTTTCTTGGCTAGGGACTTAAAGCAATTTAACGTGACTATCTCAGTTAGCTTCATGTTTTTTTGCAACTGGTTCCATATAGATGGGAGGATGAAACTAATGGCACCTCTGCCCTGATTAGCACATGTCCTGGGAATGTCTAGGAGCACAAAGAAGAGTGTAGCCAGCCAGTTGGTACATGGCATCTGTATGCTGCGGCTTCGGCCAAGTCTCCGTAAGGCAGAGAATGTGGGGCTTGTATAGAGAAATTCAGGCTTCAAGCTCAGTTTGTTTTGCAGGGAGACTGCATATGTTTATGTGTGTGAATGTTATGCCGGGAGCATTTGCCCAGGTGTTGCAGGTAGAGGTGAGAGGGGTGTTTTCAGGGCTTGGATTGGTTTCAACATCCCTACCCAGCAGTAGCAGGGATATGAGGAGGAGGTGTGGGCACAGTACACTGATAGCCAGGAGGGAGAAGGAAAGGGAGTGCAGGAAGAGACTGAGCAAATGGCATTCAAAGTTGGGGAGAAAAGCAAATGGGAGTTGGCCTGTTCAGGTGTCAGCACTGGTCGAGCAAGGAGGGAGGAGGGGATTGAGGGAGCAGGCAGTTTCAGTGAAGTGAGCGAGGGCAGCCTGGTCCATTGATAAAATGGTGGCACAGAGATCTATTGACAGTAGGGTGCCTAGGGGAGAGAGAGAGTCACAATGGCCAGGAACAAGGATTCCATTTTAAAACTGGAGGTGCTTGGGTAACTAGAAGAGCGGATTACCATCCAGGTTGTAGGACTAGTTGGAAAAGAAAAAACTTGCTTTGAGAAAAGCTTAGATAATAACTTAAACAGGGAGCTGAATTGGGGGAGTATGCCTTTAAGATGGAAGGTGCTGAGAGAATCTATAGAAGAATAGGGAGGAGACTCTGAAGAAAGTCTATTTAAAGAATGCTGGGGCGGGGGAAGGTAGGGAGGAGAAAATTCAAATGTGGTGAAAGGCGACTGAGCCATGAAGCAGGGAAAGGTGCCCAAGCTTCAGTTCTGGAATGCAGCCATTAGAGAGCACTGGCAGGAGCAGCCAGCCAATAGCCGACTGCAGCAGCTGCAGGAATTTTCAATCGGGAGCAACTCAGTCCAGAGGCAAGCAGCACAAAGGTTCAGCCGGGGCCGATCAGCGAACCTGTTGTGGCAGTCCTAGAGGTAGCTGTAGGAAGCTGCAACCCCTGAAGTGGAAGGTGGAGGATCCGTGGAGTGTAGGGGCCAACAAATTGCACCACAGCCCCCGAGGAGCAGTCCAGTGCATCTGATCAGAGGTGAGAGATCTCCGGTCAGCTAAGGGAGGGAGAGAATAAGAGCAGGGTTAAATAAAGGCAATAAACGGTGGGAGGGAGCAGACAGGGCTGGAGACAGGGAGCACAGCAGCGGGGATAGTGGCAGAGAAAGGCTAATCGATGGGAGGACCAATGAAATGGGTTGGTGGAGGGAACAGCTAGGATGAGAACAAGAAGAGTGAATTGACTGAGGGGGGTGCGATCAGCACTTACAAGCACAGATACTGGATTCGGTAAGCTAAGGGTAGAGAGAGGGAGAGGAATTGGACGGCGCAAGAATAGAGAAAGGAAAATTTCCCAGGCTAGGATCCCTGAGGTTAGCTACCCAAGACCTTAGCAAACAATTTTAAGAATAATTGAAAACAACAGTCATAAAAATGAAGTAAAGCAGACTTGAAGTAGGTTATAAAGCAGCTACTAAACACACTCAGATACAAGTTAAATATTCTAACTAGCATGTTACACAGACTAGGGCTAAGGCAGCAGCAAAATGGGGGCTGGAAAAATTCAAATGTGGTTTAAGGTGGCCAAGCAGTGAAGCAGGGAAAGGTGCCCAAGCTTCAGTTCTGGAGTGCAGCCAATAGAGAGCGCCAGCTAGAGCAGCCAGCCAATAGCTGACAGCAGCAGTCACAGTAATGTCCAGTCAGGAGCAACTCAGTATAGAGGCAAGCAGCCCAAAGGTTCAGCTGGGGCCAATCATCGTACCTGTTCTGGCAGTCCTGGATGCAGCTGTAGGAAGCCACCACCCATGATGTGGAAGAAGGAGGGTCTATGGAGAGTGGTGGTGGTCAAATTGCACTGCAAGCCCCGAGGGGCAGTCCAGGGCACCCGATCATTGCATATAAACATAATTTTATTATTAATTCACTAGCCACTCCATTACCGTCAGCATCAAACTGCATGTATAGTACTCATGCGATAGAATAGTACTCTTGCGAGAGCTACAAGGTACATAAGGTTTTATTGATTGACTTTCAGTCTTTACAACTAAATACACAAAAAACATATAAACATCATATAAAAAACTGATTACAGCATCTGTACATAGATATTTACCTATAATCCCGGCTTGTAACTTTGACTTAAACAAAATACCCAGTTCACGTTCTACTCTTGAGAGAGAAGTAAGAAAACTGCAAGAATTATTTTACAATACCTAATAGCCTATTGGCTTACAAAGTATCATCTTCCCTTTTTATCACTTTTAAGAGGGGAACAGTTAGCACTAAGTCCCCCACACACTCATCTCAAGTTGCACTTTGCACGTAAAAACATTTTTTTTTTACTTATGGTTTACTGCAGTGTAGTAGTTTGTATCTAGCTGATTTTGTTGACTTCCAAGCTGGCATTTGCTATAATCAGAAATTCAGGAATCACTTTCAGCTGACATCAGAGCAGGGCTGCATCAGCTGAAAATTCAATAGCCTGCAGTTCATGTTAGAGATTTTATAAGCCAAGATCAGATGTTTGCCAGTCTGCTGTTCTCCCAGAGTAACATACAGTCCTCTATAACTGTTCATAGCCATGGGAGGACAGTGGGACCAGAAAACAAAATACCAGAGCTTATAAAAACTTTAACATGCACTGCAGGCTGTTGAATCTCCCTCTGCTGCTGCCCTGCTCTGATGTCAGCTGCAGGGGATTCTGGGATTTCTGGCTGCAGCAAATGCCAGCTTGAAAGTCAGCAAAATCAGCTGAGTACAATCTACTACATACTGCAGTAAATAGTAAGTTAAAAAAATGTTTTTACACACAAAGTGCAAATTGTAACTAACCACACACTTGGGTGTGGTGCCCTTAGTGCTGACTGTTCTTTAATTTTGCAAACCAAAATGCATGCCAGTGCTCTTCATCATTAATTGAAAGTACTGCAGAACACCATCCACAAACGAAACCACTAGGAAATTAATTAGACATGTACTGGAAGATTTCAAAATGTAATGATGCAGTCACAGTTCCTGATTGTGAGTTACAGCAGCTTCCTCCAAGATGCATAAAAATGTCATTTTCAGTTGGTTTGGCACATTTGCAACCATTTGCTGTCTTTGCAGCAGTTTATATAGAAACAGAATTTTCCCAACTTCTTTCTTTATTACTCCACCATGCACAACTCCAGGTGCTTTCAGTGGGGTAACCTCCCACCCTCTTCAGAGAATTTGGAATACCAGCCCCTCTGGCTGTCTCTGGAGTAGGAGCAGCACTTATGTGATCAAGCTGGCTTCCAGCTCAGTAGTCTTCTTTATATCAAACCCTCCGAGCTACCTTGTAAGTTTCAGGGGATGCCTATGTGGTGGTCTCTCAAGGCTCTTAGACAACTTTGTTTTTATGGGTTTTGATTGGTGTAAGGACCTATATCCCAACTCATTTTGGGCAATCCTAATCTCCAGATAGCAAATCGCCCAATTCTCTTTAGTTTCTGTTCTCATTTGAGATCCGCTTCCCTCTCTTCGCTTTTAGAAGGCACAGCCATAACACCACTTCCAGTTTTAAAAAAACGATTTGCCATCCCACTGTACCATCCTTTCAAACATCTGCAACTTACCGGGGTTATTACCGCCCTTTTGGGACCCTGTCCCTGGTTCCCTCTTCCTAATGAGGCCCTCATAGATCTTCTTCAAATGGCTAGCCAACCCTGGGCAGTCTCTAGATTCTATGGATACTTTCAATCGAAAGATACTGCTAATTTGGAAGCCATTTGTTTCTATTGGCAACACTTGTTGGGGTTTCAGGCAGATGCCAAGGGGTGGCAAGATATTTAGCAAAATCTTTACAAATACATTAAACAAGTTCACTGCAGGCTTTTGCAGTTCTGTATCCTACACAACTTGTACTACACCCCCCTTAAACTCTTTAAGATGGGTAAAGGTGTATCGTTCACTTGTTTTAGCTGTGGGCTGGCAGAGGGGAATTTGCTACAAGTTCTTTGGGAGTGTCCAAAGGTGGTTTCTTTTTGGAACTACATTCAGCTTTCACTGGATCCCTTCTTGGGACTGGAATTTTGCTTTATCCCAGAAATCTGTCTCCTTGGTCTTTTCCAAGGGAAGCCTGCTGGGCCCAGAAGATCTTATATGTCCCTGATCTCCATCACGGCCAAATTAATAGTCGGTCAACATTGGCTGGATAACAATATTCCTTCCTATAAAGAATGGCACCAGGAGATCTTACTGACTTTAGAGATGGAAAAACAGATTGCCTACAATCAGGACAGAATTCAAACCTTCAGGGCCCCCTGGGAACCTCTATATGCTCTACTTCCGACCTTAGCCAGTCCACAGTGATCTTAATCTGTTTTATTTTTCACCTGGTTCTTCATTTTTTCTCTTTCTGTGGGCACTGAGATTGTTTATTGCTACATCTGGTTTTGTGCCTTTTCCTCAGGGCTATTTTCTTGCATGGTGAGCTCTGAGTGGTGGGGAGAGGGGGTGTCATATGGGGGAGTATTTTGTGTTGTTACTGATTAGTGTAACCATCTGTTAATCTCACAGTTGATTATAATGTTTGTATTTCTGTATTTGTTGAAAATCAATGAAGTTTGTTAAATTGAAAAAAAAAGAAACATAGAATTTGTCAGCAGATAAGGATCTCTTGGACCACACAGTCTGCCAATTTGTCCCTACCTATAGTATCACTGCAGACCATACTTGATCTCCAGCTCTTTCTCCCTCGCCCCTTCTTTCTATTAAGATTCCAGGCTGCCTATCCCATGTATTCTTAAACCCCACCAATGTTTTTCCCTCACCACCTCTGCTGGGAGGCTGTTACAGGAATACACCCCTTTCTGTGAGGAAGTACTTCTTCACATCTCTCCTGAATCTTCCCCTTTCCAGCTTCATAGCATGTCCCCTTGTTATTGAGTGCTTTTTTTAAAATGTTTTCCTCCCGTCTTATTTACCCCGTGAGGTTATTAAAGGTCTCTATTATATGTCTATCATATTTTCTCTCACTTGGAGCCAAATGTAACTGCTACAATTGATATCCTTGAAAAGTTTCTGTTGTGTACTGTAATTACAATGCAAATCAATGCTGATAAAGTACAGGATGCAATGCCAAAGCAAATATTAACAATTGTCAGGGGTTTTAGTTTGTGTCAGATGCATTTTCTAACTCTTTCTGTTCAAACCAAGATTCTCTACTGTCTACTGACTATTAGCCACACCAATTTATTTTTTACTTTTAGGGCCTGCCACATGACATTCTATGTTCTGCTGCTTTTTAGATTGAATAAGTGGTTTCACAGCACTCTTCAAACACAGAGCTTGTTCAGGATTAAATAAACTAGTAAAGTATATATATTTTTACCTTGTCAATCCTTTCATCATTTCTGAAGAAAGCTATGAATGCATCAATATTAGAACAATAAAGTGAGTTTCTGAAGATGACAGTTGTATATAGTATCCTGTATCTTTGTACATTGATGCACATATCAATCCAGATAAAAGCAAAAGCTGTTTCAGCAGGGATGTGCATTTAGTGAAAGAAAAAAAAAATGGCCTTCACCTTCAAAACTAATTTTGAAATGAAAATAAAATCAAGAGAGATATGCACAAAACATGAGCCCTGAACTCCTTAAAGATGAGCAATGCAGCAGGATTTCATGAAGTGGGAGAAATTTTTAGAAAATGTACTGGGAGATAGATAAGGTGCAAAAATTACAATTTCAACCACATTTCTAAATTAAAATAGAAGCTGCACCAGCCCCATTAATCTACAATACATAGTAATGGATTTATTTATCAGTTTTAAAAAAAATGAAGTACAGCAGCACATGTTTATATGTACTGTAGTTCATAAGAAAAGGTAGAATCATGAATATATAGTGCAAGCCACTTAAGGAGGACTAATTGGTGTATTCAGTTCTTCTCTACATTAAGCGGGGTCTATTCTAGCTGGCAGGGACATGGTTATATTGTGGATGCCAAAAGCATTGATGTTTCATTTTTCTTTTATGTTTATCTTTATTTATAATACTGTAGCAATAAGTCTGCATTTGAAAAGGCATACGTGTGCCATGTACTGTATTGTGCTTTGTACTGCTTTGTGCTTACTGCTTGTACTTTATGGGAAAGGGGGTTGAGGTTAAAAAACAAATCTTTATTTTGACTTCACTAACAATAAAAACATGGCATTGCTTTGAAACTTTTTGTTAAAGTTTGAAGAAACCAGTGATTTTTGTTTTCTTTCCTATGGCAGCTATGTATGGCCGGAAGTTCCTCTCAATGATTTTCATCAGGTGCCAGTCCAGTTTTGGATCAATTTACTGCTCCATAGCCTGTCTCAAAAGTAGGGTTGCTGAGTGAACATTGAGTGGACTTCTAATCCATTGTTCTTAGCATGCATGTGTTTGAATCCAACTCTCATCAATTCACTTGGGGGTAGATATGATAGAGAAATTCAAATTCCTAAAAGGAATTAACAGGGTGAACTGCAGGGAACTATTTTCTTGAATACCAGCTTGCAGTCATGTGGTGATGAGCAGAAGCTAACAGGAGGGAGGTTTAGAAAGAATGTGAGGAAATACTGTTTTACAAGAAGAGTGGTGGAACTGAGGAACAGGCTGCCAGCAAAGGTAATGGGTGCAAAAATAGGGTTACCACCTGTCCTGATTTTCGAAGGACAGTCCTGATTTGGGCAGCTGTGTCCTGCAAAAAGACATGAAAAATACTACATGTTCTGATTTTACTGCAGAAAAAAATATTTCCTAACTTTCCACTAAATGTTGCAGAAAAGTACAATACCTTAACTAAAATACCTTAAAATGATAAGAAACAATAGAAGAAACTAAGAAACTACAATACTTAGCCTTAATTCTGATTATATAGAGAAAACCAGCCCGTTACATTGGTCATGGTTACGTACTGTCCTGCGAAAAATCGTGTTTCAGTAAGAAATGTCCCACTTTGGACTTCTTAAAAGGTGGCAACCCTATGCAAAAAACATTAGTGGTTTTAAGCATGGCTGGGACAGAATGAAGAGTATAGTGGTTGCTCAGGGCATCAGAATCAGAGAGGAGAGTGGAGGTGTGGAAGGGTGGTGAGGGCTAGGACTCTGGAGGGAAATGTTAGCCCAAGGCTAAATAGGGGACTCAGGCAGACTGAATGGATCTTTGTTTTTTTTCTGGCCATTATTGTTTATGTTTCTATGAGTGTGGTGACCAATAGGTTTTCTTGCTCATACAATTGCTCCTCCTCACAGTCTTGCTGGTCACCAGTGCTTGATTGCATCACATCCAGACCATGAACAATCTTGTTTCCCTGGTTCAGTTCTGGCTCATGTCTCTGAGGTGGCAGAGAGTTAAGATTTCTGATTCCAACAGACCTGCTGGTGGTGGTGGAATCAAATCCTCAACATGTGCTGACAAGTCAGGCAGATTAGAGTTTGACTAGGCTGGTGACTAGAATCCTGATTTGGCAAAACAGTTTGCTTTTGTGTTAGTGCTTACATTTTCCACACTGGTTTAAGCAGCCTGGCTGCACCAAGAAGTATTATGCCCGTGACACATTTGGCAGCCCTAAGCTCTGCCACTCCCCCAATCCATTTTCCGACAGAACCCTTGTCCTTATCTCCCACATGTAGTGTCTTTTTAAAGAATAGATTACATCTTGGTCTAGGGGTTGGATAACTGATGTGGTGCTGGGTGGGATGAATATTAGCCTAATGTTCCTAAAACTCAGTACATCTGGATGCCCACTGAAACTGTTTAAAAGCAGGGCAATCTTTCTACCATAAAAAAAGTCAAGAAATGGTGCACACTGGAAACAGTGGTGTATGAGCAAAAGTGGCCAACTAATATGCAGAAGCAAAGTAAAGAAAGCCCAGCACACAATTCTTGTTGTTTCAAAAAGTGCACAAGTGCAATTTTAATCTGGCAAAATGCCTGCAGAGAAATCAGCCCCAGGGCAATTTTTCTACCATACAGTTTCTTATCCAGCACCCTTAAACAGCCTGTGAAAATCTTCCTGGTTATTCATGCCATGCATTTGCTGATGTATTGCACTGGCAGGTGAACTACTCCACCAAAGCATCGAGGCACGGCAGACTTGCTGATGACAATCAGCTCCATTTTTTCACTCACTGTCATATTGCATCAGGCTAAGAGGGCTATTCATTCTATTGCTTTCTTTTACCTTTGTGGAAAATTGGCTTTGCAAGTGAAAGGGCTATATCCCACACAGTAAAAGAACAAGACAATTTCATTGGCATTAAAATATTTATTGCTTCCTACCTGATTTGAGACAAAACATCTCTTAGCTACTCATTCACCCCACAGCCATCAGAATTTTGTTTTTATCCATGGGTCTGGCGATAACAAATGTTATTACATGACTTCTGTCTCTATAGCAAGCCATTTGTAGGTTTAAATTTTGATTCCCTTAGAGCTTCAGAGAGCAAAATCAAAGGGCCACTTACCAAGCATCGCTCTTTTGCACTCTAGTAAAACACACAAGGAGCACCTCCTCTGCCTCCCCATTTTTTCCATTTTTCTTCATTTCCCTTTGGGGTTCTGGTTGGAATGACACTCTGACCACAGATGCTCTTTGTTTTACAGGATGTCAGAGACTCTAGATTTCTGCAGTGTGAGATGAACTGCCATGTCTCACACACTGTACCAAGCAATCCATATTATATCTAAATTTAAAGCATGATGAATAACATTAAAAATAAATAAATTAACTCATATGTAGATTAATTTAATTTAGAAATGTGGTAGGAATTGTAGCTTTGGGGCTTGGGGCATTATCCCTCTTGAACTCTATTGTAATAAAAAATGGGTGATTAGAAGTTAAGACATTTAAAATACAAAATGTATTTCCAATCAGTTCTTCAGTTTTGCCATGAAAATAAAATGAATAAAATTGACTTCTAAATAGTCCAAAGAGGTAGTATAACCATGAAACACAGATATTTTTTAAGACCTCTGTGAATAATAAAATACTGTTATGTTTAATATAACTGGGTGACTTGAGTCTTTTTCTCCAAACCTTATGCGCAGTTTATCATTTTTGTTTTGAGCAGACTTCTTCCTGTCTTCCTAGTCATACAGGGATAGAGGCCACACTGGTATAACTCCATTCATTAAAGAACTACCCTGCCAATTGCCTTGCAGGTTATAGAGTGACTTAGTTCTTATCATGGTTGATAAGTCCTTTATAGGGGCTGGGAAAGAAGTGATGGCCTCTGTCTATGTTGACTGACATAAGAAAAGTTAGGCAGTGATCCTGCAGCATATTGCTGTGAACTTAAGGAATAGAGTAGGTGGAGGAGCAGAACCACATTATAACTATCTTAAAAATACTATTAAGGTAGTACCAGTGGAGAATATTTACTGAGAAGTGAGAAGGCAAAAAGGGTTGTTAGGAAGGCAAAAGCAGACACAGAGCTACACATTGCAGAAGGGGTCGAGGGCAGAGAAATACATTTCTTCTGATATATAAGAGAAAAAAGAAGGAAAGGAAAGGAGAGGAAATTGTTAGTCTGTCATGGGGGGGGGGCAGGTGATGAGCAGGATGGGCAAAACACTGCTGTCCTTAATGATTATTTTTGCTCAGTTTACACCAGAGAGGAAGGTGGGCCTTTGCATGAGAGTAGCATCAAAGTGGCCAATAATGGGGTCCTGGAGATGAGCGAGCCAATATTTACAAGTGACTTGGTTCAGAAGGGGCTGGTGGCCCTAAACATAGATAATGCCCTGAGACTAGATGGTTTGCATCTGCAGATTCTCAGGGAACTGGCAGTGGAACTGACTGAACCTTTGGTAGAACTAATCAACTACTCACTGTGGATAGGGCAGTTCTGAAGGACCGGATGGTGGTGGTGGTGAACGTTGTTCCACTCTATGGAGGGAGACAAGGAAAAAGCAGGGAACTGCAGACCTGTCAGTCTGACCTCCACTGTAGGGAAACTGATTGAGTCACTGATTAAGGAAAACGTTGTGGACTACCTAGGGAGCAGTGGTCTCCAGGATGGTAACCAGCACAAGTTCATCAAAGGGAGATCTGTCAGATGAATTTGCTAATTTTTTTTGTTGGGTGATGAGGGAATTAGATAGGGGCCATGCCATGGCTATGCTCTATTTTAGTTTCAGCAAGGCTTTTGACCTGGTGCTGCACAGATGCTTGCTGATGAAGATGGAGGGTCTGGTTATAGTTAAGGACACAGTGAACTGGTAGACAAACCAGCTAAGGGGTTGGCAGCAGAGGGTTGTGATCAACAGAATTAAATCAGACGTAAGACAGGTCATAAGTGGGGTACCACAGGGATCTATGCTGGGCCTGGCCCTCTTCAATATGTTCATCAGGGCGTAGGAGGAGGTATCCATGGCAGGCTGAGTCTCTTTGCAGATGACACTAAGCTCTGTTGGAGGGTGGATAGCATTGAGGGAATCAGGGATATGCAGAGTGATTTACAAAAGCTAGAGTAGTAGTCTAAGGTTTGGCAGTTGAAATTCAGTGCCAAAAAGTTCAAAGTAAAGTACGCAGGGAATTACAAATGCTGGATTGGTGGACTGAGACTTAACACTACAGCTGAGGAACGTGATCTAGGAGTTATCATCAGAAACATGTTAAGCAATTGAGTCAGTGCAACAATTCCTATTATAACAAAAGACAGACATATACATATGTGGTGTGACTTACACAGCATTAGCTCCACGTTGGGCAGCCAAACTATATAACACCTTAGGAAATGCACCCACATCAGGGTCACATCTCCACCACCAGCTGTAGTAAGGTAGATGTCCCTGTAGTTAATCACTAGGGAGATGCAACACCTTTACATGGATGAACAGGACTGCATCACCATTAGGTTCTTTGCCTCTGTTCCTACCCACTCTATGGAGTTGATGCTCCTCTATGTCTCTCCCTCTCTCGCTCACATTGCTCTTGGCTTCTCAGAACTGCACTGTTGCTCTTTCCACTGTACTACTGCAGTAGACTTATCAATAACTGCTACTGGCACAGTATCTTTATTTAACACAAAATAAATGCTCTTTATGCTAACTTTATCTATGCTGGCCCCATTTACCACTGAACCACCAGGGCTAATATTTAATAACCAGAGCAAGTACTTACCAGCCCTTGGCTCTTCCTGTTAAATAAATGTTTGTTTATGTACATGTGTGCATTTTTACAGGAGGCAACAACTACTTCTTTCCCCCTCTTAGCTTATTTTTTACTCTTGCACTACTGATATGCTCACAGCTACTTTTTCTGACTTACTCTACAGGATCCACCCTCTCTGTACTGGTGGAACGTGGTCTCGAATCCAGTTGCAGGTGACTTATACTTCACTAAGGTACCCATTTCCATACTTCTTGTGGAACAGCCATTCCATGGCTGTTACATTCTCCCCCTTCTAAAAGGAAACAACGTTCACCAAGTCCTAAAAATAACAGAAAACATTGCTGCTTAAAGTTTACAATATGCAAAAATTCTTAACATACTGTATTACTACTTATCTATAATACACACACTTTTTATATATATTCTCTTTGTTTCACACTTGGTGTGGGTGAAGCTGACCCACTATAATCGAGTACCCTCGGAATGTAGGGTTCTATAATTCACGTTCCTCCTTGGCCTAAATCTATAACTCAGTGTACTCTGATTTGTCTGATTTTGTGCTTCTTCTAGCTCATCTGAAAAAGTTTGCACTTCTGGTGCACCTCCAGAATCCATTCTGGTGAAGTCAATACTATCTCTAACAAGCTGCCTAAGAGGTGTACCCCTCGGTCTAGACTAGTAGCTGGATCCTTCAGAAGGTACATTACTTCCGAACATCTTTTGAGAATACATATGGCCCTTCCCATCTCCTTGCCAACTGTGCTGAATATTTATTAGCTTTGTCTGAGTATGGGTGTCTTCTTAACAGTGCCATTTCTCCACACTCCAATATTACTCTCCTTTTGTCTATATTGTAATATTGTTTTTGATGTCTTTGGGCATTTTATATGTTTTGGCTGGCAAATTTGCAATACTTTTGCATGTTGTCATTTAATGTCTTTGTATACTCCGAGATATTTTCCACTACTGGTTCTTCTGACAGTTCTCTGTCTATGGGTAACATAATTTCTCTTGCATACTGTACATCACCAGTGCTGGACTGTTCCTTGTTCTTTCTTGTTTTACACTTCTTAGTGCTATTAACAATCTGGGCAAATACCAATCCCATCTCTGTTGGTTGTCATGAACATAAGTTCTCAGGTATGACTTGATGTTTTTATTCATTCTCTCTGTCCAGTTAGAATGCAAATGATATGATGTTTTGAAAACTGGCTTGAATCCCCAAGCACTGCAAAATTGTTCTTATTGCTCTGACCTAATATGTGGTCCATTATCCATTAATGCATACATTGCAGTTCCCCATCTGCAGAAAACTTCCATTTCTATTTTGTTTACAATCACATTCGTATTTGGCCTTTTTAGAGGAAAGGCTTCCACCCCACTTGGTAAATTGATCCACTACCATTAAGATATATTCATTTCCTGTGTTTGTCTTTGACAATGGTCCATCTATATCTGTAGCAATAGTAGTCCATGGTCCCTTTGGATGGTTGACTATCATTTGTACCATCAGTTGCTGATTGCTTGAGTTTACTTCTTGGCATGTAGCACATGACTGAACATATTTTATTATCTCTTGTCTCATTCCAGGCCAAATGAATCTAGCTCAAATTGTTTCTAAAGTCTTTCTCCTTCACACATGACCTGCTACAGAACAATCATGTAATGACTGCATAACTTTGTGTCTCAGACATTGTAGAACTACCTTCCATTCTTTTGGTTTAGCTGTGTGCATCATCACTCTTACATCCACTACAACGTACTGATACTCTTGTTTGGTAGTCCCCACTTGGTTGGCAATGCCTCAATACCCTCTCCTGCCTGCAACAACTCCATGAGCTTTCTTGTTTCAACATCTTTTCTCTGAGCAGTCATCAGCTTGCATCTTTTGAAAGGCAACAGTAAATTGTCTTCTTCAGAATCCTCTACTTCCACTGTATTTACACTGCAGCATAGAATAGGTATTATTGGAACCATGTCTGTGACATCCTTCTTGTATTCCTCTTCTTTGCTGTTCTCAGCTGTCTATGGCAATTGATCTACTACCACACTGGAATTTTCTCTACAGTGTTGAACTTTGAAGGCATACTCCTGAAAAAGAAGTGACCATCCTCCCAATTTTCTATTAGTATCTTTCATCACAATTAACCACGTCAATGCACTGTGATCTGTATACAATGTGAAAGGCTTGCTGTCCCAATATCCTTGATACTGTTAAATGCCCATACTATGGCTAAACACTCTTTCTCTGAGGTATGACACTTTCTCTCTGTAGCATTCAATGTTCAGCTTGCAAACAGATTTACTTTTCTTTCTCCTTCTTGGTCTTGAAATAACACTGTTCCAAGTCCCAGATCAATTGCATCTGTAGCTAAATAAAATGGTCTATCAAAATCAGAAAAATGCAATTTCTCAACCTCTGCCATCTGTTCTTTTATTGACTGAAAAGCTTTCTTTTGAGAAGATGTCCATTCCCATCTGATTCTCTTTTGTCTGAACTGATTCAAAGGTTCAGCAATATCTTCCATTTGCTGTATGAATGGTCCACATCAGTTACATAGTCCAATAAATCTCTGTATGTCTTTTACTTTCTTAGGTTGTGGAAAGTCTCATCACTTGAACCGTGGCTGGTTCTGGCAATATTCCTCCATCATTAACACCATGTTCCAAAAACATCATGTTGCTAGGAAACCACATGTTTCATGTTTTATTGTGATTCCATGATTCTTCAGTCTCTGTAACACTTCTCTTAAATGTTCCCACTATTCTTCAACTGACTTGTAGTAAACGATCACATCATCCATGTGGGTGAAACTAAATTCATACTGTATTGCATGCACCACTTCATTCATCATTCTTTGGAACATTGCAGGTGCATTTTCAATCCAAAAGTAATATTTCCAATTCCTGCAGTCCCTCAAGGGTAATAAAAGCTGTTTTGCAACAGTCTTATGTTTTCACTGGTATTTGCCTATACCGAGTATTTAAATCTATTGTGGAGAATATTCATGCTCTGGTGAGTGTATCAAACACATCTCTCATGTTCTTCATAGGATAAGCATCACCAATTGTTTCAGCATTCCCTTTCAGGTAATCTACACAAAATCTCATAGTTCCATTTTTCTTGGGTGCAGATACCAATGGCAATGACTGTGCAGATCATGAGGGTTGAGTAATTCCTTCTTGCAACATTTCGTGTATTTGTTCTCTTATCACTCTTTTTTCTGGTGAATAGGCATATGGTCTGCTCTGTATTGGTTGTGTGCTTCTGGTGTCAATTGCATGCTGTATTAATGTAGTTTGGCCCATTGTCTACGTGACCACTTCAGGAAATTCTCTTAGTATGCACTCTAACTGTACATATCAGTTCTCTGTTTGTCCATCCAGTTCCTCTAGACAAGGAGTTGCAAATGTTCTGACATACTGCAATACGTTTTTTGGTTCCATTGCAATGACAGTTGATATCTGTAAAATAATCCGATAAAGTTTCTTCTGATACTTCAGGTGCCTTTTTATCTTTTCCTTCTCCTTCATCTCTGGTGTCTCACTTTCAATCTTCTTTGAACTCACAACCTTCTTGTTAGCTACATTGACAACCAACTTCAGATCCTTGAGAATGTCAGTTCTGATGATGACCTCTGAGACTGCTGTATCAAAGATAGCTGCTCTTCCTTTCCTTGGAATGTTTCAAATACAGATTTATGTGATGTTGGCAACCCCACATGTGTGAGTGCCCACAGAGCGACTGACAGTGGGTGACCCCGGGAAGGGCAAGGGCACAGCAGTGGTGAAACTTGCGCACAGGGTGAACATGCAGCATTGGTGAATGCCCAATGGGTGTGAGTGTGGGGAGCAAGCATCAAAACAGTGACTATGAGGAAGAGGGAAGGGGAACCGGGCCCCTGTACTGGGTGGCACCACTCTACTGCTGGTCAAGGAGCCAGCCCAGAGCCCATGGCATGCAGGCACAGATGTACAGTACATACTCTGAGCTGTTGTGGTCTGTTGTGCAGATGTACAGTGTCAGGAGGCAATCCATAGGTGACAGGGCATGGGGCACACATAACACATGGCTGTGGCTGGTCACACATGGAAGGTGAAATTGTGTGCCAGTCCATGGAGATAGTTGTAATGGCTCCAGGTCTCATACTTGGCAAGCACAGTGATGACACCGGTGTTCAGGTCCCAATAGCATCACCAGGCATGTGGGACCTCCACCACTGAGACCAGCTGCTCAGAGTGGACCACGGTCAGCCACTCTTCCTCATGGAGGCACTCCAGCAGTCTCCAGATACTGGGGTAACATGCACCAAGCCTGGTGTTAAATGCTTGGTGCCACCCCTCCACCGCATTGTTGGTTCTGGCCAGCCCCTGGACAGTCACAGCATGACAGTTCCACTGCTTGATTGGGAATGTTGCTCAATGGTGACCTAAGCGGGCACTAGGGTGACTGATCCAGGTGTCCTCAAAGTAGTCCAGGACTGGCTGCAGCAGCTCCTCATTCTGCACCATGTACTCCCACACTTGCATCTCCTGGAATAACACTGACACATCACTGGGTGGCATGAATGCCAATGCCAGCAGCATCCAGAGGTGCAGGGCAAGGTCTGGGTAAATGGAGTACTGGTGCAGAACCTCAGGGCACTGCTGGAGCCTGCACCAGATGGCCTGCGAAGTGTGGAAAAAGCAGCCCTAGAAGTTGGCGTCTGGGAAGGTGGTGGACAGTGCACACCAGATGGCAGCTCAAAATCGAGCAGCTTGGTGTCGGAAGCTAGTGCCGGGTGGTGGTGGTGTCATAGCTGGCCCAGTAGTTGACTGTAGGTCTGGACCCTCCTGGTGCAGGTGAGGGCATAGACAGCTAGCAGGACTGCACCAGACTGGATGGCGTGGATGATGTAGAGCTGCCTGAACAGTGTCAGGCATGCCCTGAAGGTGCCATCCATGAACCAGTTTGGGCAGTCTGCCAACTGCTGCAGACCTCAGTTACTGGCATATATCACAAGCCAGTCCCACTCTTGGCCACCATCATAGAACAGGAACTGGCCCCCTTCCCACTTGGTGGTGAACTCAGACAGTATAGCCAGGGCAGTGACTGTGGCCAGTGTCGTTGGCCACCCCCATGTCATATGGCACATGCACTGCACAGTCTGTCACAGTAGGTGCACCCTTGGCAGGATCACCCACAATGGCAACAGGAATCCCTTACATGCTCATGGAGACCACTTGGGATGCGCTGTCCAGCAAACATTGTGCCCTGTCTCATAGTGACCCCAGAACCTGGTGCACACCAATGTCTGCTGCATCGGGTGCATGGTCATGCTCTTGTATCATGGCAACCACAGTGTTGTCTAGGGTGTGTAGGCAGGTGAGGCAGCTATACCTGCATGCCTCAGCACATCACCAATATACCTTTTCTGGACCAGCTTTGTCCTTCCAGTAGATGTAGCCATTGTAAATGGCTAGTGGTTTGCCTTGTTGGCTCTGAATGTATCATATGGACATCCTTGCTCTAGGATGGCGTTCCTGCTTCCACTGTGCCCATCCCCTCTTTTGTGCATGGTCCACTGCCCCTGCTCACTGCGGTCTGTTGCCACCCCTTCCTGTCTGGGCTGTGTATCTGTTGTCCTTCCATCGGCCCCCACCCCCCCATCCTGTGCCTGTCCCTGGAGTGCCTATGCTGGTCCATTGCCCTGCTCTGGCAAGTGTCCTATGTGCTGTGTTGTACTGGGGGCATCCTGATCTACATTTGTACATTTGCACAGTTGTGATGCTGGGATGTGCTGCATCTGTGCTGTGGGCTTGGGGCTCCGGTGTGTATGCCTGTGCTTGCCCCACTGTCTGTCACCCTGTCTGGGTTGCTGTACCCTGTGTCTCTGCATGGGTGTCCGCCTATGCTGGACTGTGGTGTGCCTCGCCCATTTACTATTGTTCACCCAAACTGTGTGGTCACTCATTCAGCACATGCTGTTGTTGCTGCGCATCCCCCCCCCGGTACCATGATGTTGATTCTACGCTCATCTTTGCAGTTCCCCTCAAATACTGAGACTGACTTATCCTGGTCCCCAAGGACTACATGTTTCTTTTTAGGCCATAGTAAGCTCCATCTTCAGCTTTCTCTCAAACCATGACCATGACTAAATATTTTGCATCAGCATGGGCTTTGTGATTATAGTAGTTGTAGCTCTGGTATCCATCAAACCTTCAACTTCCATATCTCCCAACTTCACAGGCAAATACAGCAAATTCACACTTGTGACTACAGCTACAACCTCTGTAGCTTGCTTCTTTTCTACAGTCTCCTGTGACTTTGTTTTCTCTTCAGCTTTCATTAAGGTAGGTTGCTCTGTTTTATACTTTGGACAATCTGGTTTCTTGTATCCCAGTTCATTGCACCCATAGCATCTGAGTTTGAATCTATCCCCTCTTCTAGGCAGATACAATCTCTGCTGTGCATTAGCTGAATTACTTTGTACTATGTGTCTCTGTGGTTCAGGTCCTTGCCCCTGCAATCTCTCAGTTCTTTGGTACTGAAAATTCTCTGCTGGCTTTACTTAACACAAATTCTTGTGTAAAGTTCTTCCTTTTTGTATGAGCTCTTCAATGTTTCTTGGCATGGCCCACATAAGCAAATTCTGCAGTTCTGGTTGTAGTGTTCCAATAATGAATTCCACTATATATATATATATATATACACACACACACACACATATATATACACACACACACATATATATATATATATATATATATATATATATATATATATATATACATATGTAAATATACATTTGTCTAAGACCAGCATGTTCAGTTGATCTCCAGCCCTCCATGGACGATCCAACTCTCTTCATAAGTATTGTCTGCTTTGACCCTTGTTGAAATATTTCAGAAATTGGACTCTGCACTGTCTCCAGTCTTGTAACTGCTCCTGATTGTAGCTCCATCATTTACTTGTTAAACCACTCATAGCTCCTTCAAAATGCTACATCTACATATCCTATTGTATTTGTGCTTGTCTCAATGCTTTCTCAAATGTTATTAAAACTCTACGACATTTTTCTTACTTTCTCCTCCAAACACTGGAAATTTGCCTTCAACCCATGGCACAACAATAAACACAATTGGTGTTGTCACTCTCTCATACCCTTGCAATATATTTTATATTCTCTATGGTGTCTCCTGACTTCCACCTTGAAACTCTTGAACTTCAGGCATTTCATTTCCTCTTGATGGATCATCAGGTGGTGCACTTTCTTTTCTTCCTGGAGTTAAACTTAAATTCCATACATTGTTCATAACTCTGTCTATAAATACTTCCAGTTTTCTTTCCATTTTCTTCTCAAAATCCTCTATATCAAACAACATCTTATCCACTAGCTTTTCTCTCAAACCACCTCTACTAAGTCCCATAGGCATCATCCTGAATTCTCTCTTTGGCAACTCAGTATTTCTTGGCTTGAACTCTGATGCATTCATGAAAGGAAAATTCATTTCAAACAGCACCACTGGATCTTGACCGTGGATTCTCTCTAAATTACTAGGTCTCTCACTCTGACCAAACATTGTCGAGAGTCTCTGATCCATATCAGCTTTTCCTTTTCCCAGGTGAAAGATCCACTTCTCAGTTGCTAAGGCTGAGCAAAGTAGAACCAACTCTACTCTAACCCTTTCTACGTACTCATTAGTGGTTTCACAAGAAATCCACCCCTTTAGCGTCAGGTATAACATGAAAGTTGCTGTGTACAAAAAATTTGAAAAGTCTCCAGTCTCCAACCAAATTCAAAACAAACAACTTTTTAGGATTTTCCATGGTTAGGCATAACCTGGAATAAATCATTCTTGCTGTTGCAATGAACACATCTGCAGTACACCCCCCCCCCCAGTTATGTGTCAACCATAACAAAATAAAGACATATACATACAGTGGCATCCTCCAGGATGAAACCCACTTTTAAAGCACTCTGCAGTATGCTGCAGCAGACCTAGTGAATAAAGCAATGCAGTTTCAATGGCAATTAGTCTTTTTTGTCATACAGGAAACTGACATTCACATCATCCTGGCAGTGTCACATTTTTCTGAATGACAAAAGGGACTAATTGCCATTGAAATTATATTGCTTTATTTAGTAGGCCTGCTGCAGCATTCTGCAGAGTGCTGCAAAATGCTGCAGAATTGGGTTTCATCCTGGGGGACACCACTGTATGTAGTGTGACTTACACAGCACTGTCCCCAAGTTGGGTGCCAAAACTATATAACACCTTAGGACACACACCCCCACCAGGATCACACCTTCACCACCAGACGTAGTGAGGTAGATGTGCCTGTAGTTATTTGCTAGGTAGATGCAGAACCTTTACATGGATTAACAATGTTGCACCACCAGTAGGTTCTTTGCATGTCTTTCCACCTACAACCACTGATTGGGTACACACAGTAACCTTTACAGTTACCTCCCCAGTCAAGCAGCTGCAGAATATATGTGAAAAGTGAGGGCTGCACTGGACTGATTTAGGAGACCACAGGAAAACATAAGACTCAGACAACCTGAAGCATGACTCTGACACAGTTTTAAAGTGAAATGAAGGTAAAAATTTTACTGGTCGCTCTGCAGCATACAGAGACAGTTGTATGGAAAACTTTAAGCAGTCAACAAATAACATATTAAACATTTAAACAATTGCATCTTTCATCAAACATTAACATCTATCACTTTATTTCTATCCCCAGAGGTCTGTACCTGCTGATCCCTGGACACTGTAGGCGATGCACTACCCACCAACCTTCCAGTTACCCAGCACTAGGTCACACCCTGGACCTCAGTCACTGCACATTCATTTTTACCTGCCTTAAGGGTGTGGAGTGTCTACTAGGCTTATACCCACCTCAGTCAGTCAATTAAGCCCTTTAAAAGCCCAGATACCCTTACCTAGTCTCCATCATTTTTCTTATACTTTAGAACTCATAACCCTCTGCATTCTTATACTCTGTATATTCACATTCATTGTACTGACCTCCCATAGCATTAAACATTTCCCATTACACAATACACCCCCCCACAGTCCCTTAGAAAACACAGTCCTAATGTATCTGGATGGCAGTCCTTGTAGTTTGAAAGATTCCAATGCAAAACACAGATGAATGTCCCTCTGGAACTAGTCTCTAGTTGACAAATATGTTGCACTGTACCACATCCCTTTTGGCTTTGAAGAAAATGATGTTCTTAGACCCCTGGACCTGACAGAAGATTGCTGTTGTGAATCAAGGAAGCACCTGGCACTATAGTCATTGCAGATTTTCTTTGCTGAATACTGGAAACTTGTGGGAAACACTCAGGTACTAAATGCAGCAGGCTTTCTAAACACTGGCCCTGATCTCACTGACTGCTCTGATCCCCTATTTCTGTTACTTCAAACTGAAGGCTGGTCCCCCAGGCACTATCATCATGATAGCCCTATATAGGCTGGATTCCCTCTGGTCTAGTCCCTTCATGTCACTCTGTCTGCTTAAACTCCCTTCAACAGAGCAGTGTAGCATCTTTTTACTCCTTGAGCATTCTATTTCACCAAAATCCTGGACTTTGAATGGATATAACCCTGTTCCAATCCTCTGCACCAATCACAAGCAGTCCCTGCTTTGAATCCTGCAGCAGCATAAGCTACAATTTAATTCAACTTTTGAATCCTAACTGCTTTCTCTGAACATTCCAAGGCTTCCTTGACCTGTCTGCCTGGACTGCACATTTTATATTCATATTTTTTTTTTTACACAGAAATAAATCCTTACTTTACAATGAGTAAGCATTACTACGCTTATATTAAGAGAAAGCTCACTTTCTCAACTTTCTCCTAAATTGTTCTCTCAGAAATTCACCCATTGGAAGTCAGAGTCACTAAAGCTTGAACTTCGCATACTATAAATAATCACACATTTTGTAGTAGCGCTCACCCACTGTCTAGAACCATATTTCTGTTAAAATGCCACATTTCTCCTTTAAAAACAGCTCTTGCATGAATCTGAAGCTTAGTCTGCTTACATATTATTTTTTTTTTCTCTCATACTTCTCCCTGGGGCTGTCCCACAGACTCCTGTAACACCTGCTGCCTGAAATCTTACACCCTCTCCTGGCTCCTTCTTCACTTTGCCTCCCCCCAGAATGGAACTTGATTGCCTGTCACTCCACTTTCCCAGGTCAGTGAACCGACCTCCTTTCCTTACTTTGTATTCATAAATGAATATTTGTTTCTCATGTAGAGCACATCTAAATGTGTATCCATGCCAAGTTTGGTAAAAATTGGATAAATAATGGATTGGCAGCACTCTTTAGTAAACAAAGTTTGCACTTTTCTGCAGTTTAAAATGGCAACTCCATTTTCTGTACATTAGCTAGCTTCAACTAGTTGTCTTTTTACATCATTGTGTTTCTGTATTAAATCACACACATAACTATGTCCCTTGAACCATTTGGTAGCCCACAGTGTCTTTTTATTCTAAAATTAAATGATTTTAACATGCGTTTTCATCGTGTGTTTCACTGTGGTGCATTTGATTACTGGAGCAGCTCTCCTGCCTCTCAAAATGGTTCACCCCTATCAGTGTGACAGTCATTTTGTTGACACTGATAGGGGTGCAGGCAGTACAGTGCCATGCTCCACAGCACCAGGCATTGCAGCTCCTGGGAGCCAGAGTGCCAAAGTACTGTACAGAAAATATCACTGTTTCATGGGGGCTTCAACCCCTGCACTCCCCCAATTCAAAAGGAAACAAAAGATATAACTAACTCTGGGGTGGGCATGCCCCAACAGATGGAGAAACTGCTGGGGTGCAAAACATGATGAGAGTGTAGGGTGTAGGGGTGCGCATGAGCAGCTAGTAGGATAGATGCATACCTCTGAAGCGCTACACTACAAAATGAAAAAAGAGTGATTATCTGACAGATATTAAAACGTGTTTTTTTTTTTTACTTTTACATGCTCCTGGATAGTGTTAATATGGATGAGTATCTGGTATTGGGAAAACCTGCCCGACAAGGCAACAAATCATCGAAGAAAGCACCAATGCAGGAGAACGTGGCAAGTAGCAGTCTGGGCTTATTTCTTTGTCAGCAACCGAGCTTGCACCATTAAGCAAAATGGTAACAGAGCAGGTCATGCAGGGACTAAGCCCCCATATAGATCAATTTGAAGGAAAAATAGGGGCTCTTACCTAAGAACTTGGGCAGCACTCAAAACAAATCTCAGAGTTGGAACAAAGGGTTTCTGATTTTGAAGACTCCACATGCCCGATCCCAGATAAAATTGTGCAGCTTGAGCGAGTACTGAAGACACTGAAGGAGACCCTTGACTATGAAGAAAATTATAACCGTAGAAATAATCTACATTTGCAAGGCCTCCCAGAGGGCAAGGAGAGCAGAAGTGTGCTGGGCTTTTGCACAGAAATACTCCTGAAACTTCTCAGAATGGAAGTTAAACATGGGTGGCTTAAGAGTGAAAGAGCCCACCAGGCCCTGGTGCCTTGCCCTCCTGATGACCAACCCCCAAGACAAATTATCTTTAGAGTACACCATTTTTGATGACTGACAGGCCGTTAACGCTGCTTATCATGCCAAAAAAGAGCTTATCTACAACGAGGCTCATCTAACACTACATCAGGACTTGTCCATGTGAGTGCAAAAGAAGTGGCAGCAGTTCAATCCCTGCATGAACTTGCTAAGGAGGGAGAGGGATTTAATTTTTCATGGCTTATCCTGCAGTAGTGCATGTTAAATTGAAGGGAGACAGCTACTCATTCTGGGAGCCAGAGAAGCTGAAGAATTTCATTAAGGAATGGGATAGAAAGCATACTAATAAATGAACATGTGGTTTATGCACATCATCCCATTGTGTCTAATTCGTTCATCTCTGACTGCACTCTATATTGATCTGTCCCTAACCTGGAGGAGCCCCGGGCCTGCTGCTTCCTTGGGCTCTGGCATTCTTAGTGCACTACACAGTACATCACACCTTGCCTGAATCGAGAAGAGGGACATTTTCTCTAGGACTTTGCAGGACTTACTTTCATTGTTGTGCTGGATCTACTTCACCTGCCTATATGGAGATCCACTGGAGGTCTTTTCAATCTTGGGGTTGCTGCACCAGTTTTTCCCCGACACAGAGCATTTGGTGGGGGGAAGAAGACTCAGACCTGGCATCTTGTGTTTCTCCCATTTTTCCCCGGGTCCAACTGATCAATTCCCCAAACGTGAACACTGCAATGCCTTATTGTTAGGATGGAGGCTGCTATGCAATGGATCTGCAGAACTACAATGGTGACTGCAGAAATCTGAAGCAAATCAACAGGTCATTGGAGCCGGGGGAGGCTGGCACATGATACGATGTGTGCGGGCTGCCTCCCCTTCTCGGTCCTGAGTTCAGGGGAATGGGAAGAAGTATAGTGGGAAATTTGCAAGGGGTATAAGGGGATCTTGCAGTCAGCCATGGGTTCCGTTAGTAGGAACATTCTGGGATTGGTTCTATTTGAAGGTTGCTGGGGTTCCTTTCAACACAAAAGCAAGGCAGTGGTTCTGGCTGATGGAGGAGTGTCCAGCGCAATGGCAGGAGGCTATAGATATTTGGGCCCAGTAACCCCTGCTTTATTTGGGAGTTTTTATGTAATTGAGATACCTGGCAGTGCATGGGTGGCCTGGGGCCGGGAGGGCGGAGGGCTTGAGAATGGATCATACTGGTTCACGGGATGGTGATTATCAATGCTTGGGACCAGAGTGAGCAGCAGAGGGGAGAATTTCCTTATATACTGGAATGAGTTAACCTCAGTGGTACCTGTTCTGATAATATACTTGGTACTTTTAGTGAAATGTTGTAGTCTGCTGAATATATAGTTGGAAAAGTGGGGCGGAGGGAGGGGGCATACTGGGGTATTGTTAAGATCTCAGTATTGGTGAGTTCTGTCAGTTGTCCATATTTGGGGAGTTATAGGTTAATTACCAATATGAGATGGAAGTTTCAAAAAGTACTTATGTCAGTTGGGAGTTTTTTGGCGGGGATTGGGTGGGAAGAGGGGAGTTATGGGGGTTGTTCATCATTCTTGTGGTTATGACTATTTACATGTTTTTGGCAATGTTATCGCATGTTGTCTGCATTCTAACTAATCTACTCTCATTCTGCTGATATTCCTAAAAGCATATGGTCTCAGCATAGGCACTGTGGTAGGGGACACCCAAGGCAGTTGGTATGGCTCCAGGAACATCTAGTTCCTTTTTTATGGCTGTTATAGTAGATAAAATAACTTCCTGGAATGTTAAGGGGTTTATCTCCCCAATTAAGAGAGATAAAGTCCTTGCAGCCTTGAAATGGAAACTCACTTAGGTGGTTCTCCAGCAGGATACCCACCTGACTCTAAAAGAGCATGAAAAATTGGTTGGGGGGGTGGGATCCTACCATGCTGCCTCATGCACTTCACATAAATGAGGGGTTGCTATATTATTTCATAAAAGCTTCCCTATGGAAGTCATTTGAATTGTATGAGACCCCTCTGAAGGCAGATATACATTTGTCATTGGGACAATCTAGGGTCAGACACTCACTTTTGGCAGTGTATATGCTCCCTCAGCCTTTGAGCCCAGATTTTACCAACAGATTCCAGATATGATTAATAGGAAACAATTCTCCAGTCTAATACTTGGAGGGGACTTCAACTGCACCATAGATGTGACCCTAGACTACTTGGGTAATAGGAACCATACTAATAAAGCAACAGGGGCATGGGTGAGGGGACTGATAGACCTAGACCTAGTAGATAGTTGGAGGACGACCAACTGGGAGCAAAATAATATACCCTCTATTCTAGCCCCCATGGTTCATGGTCCCATTTGGATTATATTTTTCTCTCAGGTCCATTATATGAAAGGGTGGTGGGTGCTTCATATAGTCAAACCTACATCTCGGACCATTCCATGGTGCAGTTTGAATTACACTTGGGAAAAGGTGAATCCCGATTAGGTGGATGGCATTTTCCCACATATTTAATGATCAAGGAAGATTTCAGGAAATATTTAAAAACCCAATGGGAAACATTTATTGCAACAAAAAGGGTGTCAGTGGGAGACTGGGAAAGCAAATATGACGGAGCTATCATTAGCTATACAGCCAATATCTAGAGGGAAAAATGAGACAGAATTAACGAACTTGAGCAAACTGTCAAAGACTAAGAACATAAGGTTATCAAAGGCAGCAGGGAAAATGATAGGAGACAGTTGAAGGTCACTAGGGACTCTCTCAATGAATGTTATGGAGGTGATGTCCAGGCCAGACTTTTTTATTGGAGGGATATTACATTAGAGGTTTCTCAGATGTGGAGAAGGATGGTGGAATTGTTGCCCCTTTCTCTTCTTTTTGGGGTTGAAGTGACTAAGGAGGGAGACTGGGAACTCTACCCCAGATGGGCAAGGGTAATATTGGTGGTAACCTGACAAATTATTCTCAATATCTGGATATCAAGTGTACCACCTACGCTTCAGATGTGGAAAAATCTACTTATGGTAACCTTAGCCACAGATAGGCTCATGTTTACCCTTAAAGGCAAGGAAGAAAGATTTATGTTAGAATGGGTCACTTCCTAGCATCCTTCTTACCCATAGAAATGCAGATTTTACAGGAGGGGGTGAAGTATTAAGTGTTAAAAAATTCCCTACCAACTGAGTCTCGAGATACCTAGTTAATCAGAAGCATACTGGGCCACCTCAGAACCACAGTTCTGGAGATTACCAAACTACTTCATTATAAGGTTTAGGAGACATGTGCTGATGTAGGGTTGGACTAAAATTATCTTTACAGCAGAATGGATTTCCTATTCAACTTTCTGTTCTATTGTTATCAGAATATAGTAATTGTCTGTGGCTTTCTTCTTTCTTACTTCATGCAATGGAGTTATTGTCTGCTGCGCAGACTACATATACAATACAGGAAGCTGAACAATGCATGTAATATTTTAATACTTAGCTTTTATTTGGGGCAACTTTCTAGTATTCATATTGAACTGTAGCATACTTTTTGGTGCCTGACTTAGCTCTTTACACTAGTCCTATGTCAATGTGTATTGATGAAATGTATGAACAATCTGTACTCTGTTTTCCAGTTTTCATGCTGAAAAATCAATAAAAATATAATACAAAAAAAAATCAAGATTGCCCTAGCTACTCTCGCTGTTGTTCTGGTCCCTAATTTCAGCGACAAAATTATATTACCTTTCTAATGATGTATCCTTTAAAATGGCACCTGGCTTGCACTACCACTCTATGAATGATACCCTCCCATTAACAACTTTGTGATCCTTTATTTGATTTTAATATTGAAAATCTCATGCAGCCAGTCACTAAAACATTTTCCTGGCACTTGTCTTCTGTTAACTAATGTATTTTTTTTTTAAATTAGCTTTACTTTATTGAGTTTTTCATAAAAATGCAAAAAAGAAAGCACAATAAGACAACAGCCATAAAGAACATAATAAGCAGACACACAGCAAGCAAAGAGTAAAAAAATATACAAATGACCAAAAGTAAAACAATCACTACAAAGAAACCCCCCAACCCCCAACCTATAGAGTGCTGCCCAATGAAAGTAAATACACCAGGGTTTGCTTGATTATAGTTACACATGGGGAAAGGGGACCCACCTTCAGGCCCTTTCCTACAAACTAACAATTTATTAACCAGACATACAATAACCCCCATTTTGCTAAGAGAATATGGCATCTACTGTATGCCTAACATTTGCAATATTCAGTTCTTAGTTTAAGAGGTTCAAGTGTTCAGAATGCCATTCAGTGCAAGATGGAACTTGATCATCTTTCCAATGCCGTAGTATAAATATTTTTGTGGCAATGGATATCAAAACAATGAAATATGTTTTATAACTAAAGGAGGTATTCTTATAATAACCCAGTAAACAAATCTCAGGATCAAAAAGATATTCTAATTCAAAAGACGGCTTCATAAAAGATTGTATCGTCAACCAAAAGGTGCCATTTTTCACAGTACCATGAAATGCGCAATAAACAACTCTCTGTCTTAGAGCACCTGAGCAGATTTGGTTGGACTGTCTACTCATTCTGAACAGTTACAGCACAGTAAAATACATATAATTAATGGTTTCCCTTTTTTCTGGTAGGGAAACCACGGTGTAATTTGCCTAATGAAGGAGTGTTCCTTACGGCAAACATGTGCACGGTTTCCTTCACTGTGCGCATGTGCCTGTTGCACTTCCTCGCTTCGCCACAGTGTCTGCTCACATAAGCGATAACAGACAACAAACCACCACCTGGACTAGGTGGTAAGTAGGAAACACTCCCCCTCCCAAAAAATCTGCCATAACATATTAAATTAACCATCATGGCTGCACACAAGATAAAAAAAAAGTAATCAAACTGCCGACTGCAGCCAAGCACTTCAACATAACCTGACTGCGGCTGCACGGCAACATTTTATTTTATACAATTGCTGAGGTGATAAAAGGAAAATCCAGCAATTATATGACATAAAATATAGGTCAGGGTGTGTAAACTCAAAGTTTACACACACCCGAGAGGTTAGATGCCAGTCAAAAACCCTTCGAGCTTCGCTCTCGGGGTTTATTTTGAATTTAACCCCTTGGGTGTGTGTAAACTTCTCGTTACACACCCCGACCCATACTTTATTCTATTTGTTATGTAAGATTTTAATTTGAGTCAGCCTATAATGATCCTGTTTAATAATCTGATACAAATCTGACCAAATTCATTGCCACTCTGTTGAATCCCATGTTAAAGTAAGACGATTTTGCCAATAATAACCGATGCCAATGGGACTACTTGGATCAGAGGATTGGTAAATATTGTAAAGCTGAGCAACTGAGTGCTGAGTCTTGGATGCCAGAATCATATCCACAAAAGGATAATAAACTGAATCAGGCCAAGGCAATGGTCCAAAACGAGCAGATATCACCTTGGACAACTGTAAATATTTAAAAAAATATTTGCATTCTAAGTGAAATGTTGACTGAAAGATAGACAAATCACAAACCTTATTATCTGATATTAATCTGGAAACTGGAGTATTCAAATTTAACAGGGGAAATACCTGAGGAACAGGTTTCTGGCAAATTTTAAAACTGAGATTATAAAACAGTGTTTGAGTCGGGCAATGTGTGATGGAAATGTGAAAGTATTGACAGAGTTGGGCATCAGCTCTCAATGAGCAATAAACAAGAGTTTTTTTGGGGGTGGGCAAGAGTAGAGGGAGAAGCATATGAAAGGGTTGTAGGTTAAAACCCTTTCATTGGTCCCGTTCAATAGTTAAACACTGCGGCACATATGAATTAGCTGATCCTGTAATGAGGTTACCCCATTTAAAATACTTAGATCCTTGGACAACCAAGTGATAAAGATAAAAATTGGGGAGCTATAGCCCACCCTGAAATGTCAGCAGGGTAAGCTTAAAATACGCTCTCCTAACCGCCCTGTTCTGCATTAAAAATTTAGAAATAAAAGATTGTCAATGCCAAACCCAGGTGTGGGACAAAACAATATTTAGTATCCCTAAGGGGTATAAAAGCCAAGGAAGAACATTCATCTTGACCACAAATAATCGGGCCCCATTGAGAGAGGGGTAAATCAGACCATCTCCTTAAATCCTGTCTAAGGGTTTCAAGTTAGGGATCTAGGTTCAGTTTACATAAGGTGGAGAGATGACGAGGAATATTTACACCCAAATAGTGTAGATCTTTGGGCTCCCATTGAAGACCTAAATAAAGAATGGCACTCTTGTTGACCAGTGAGCTAAGTGGTAGGACACTCTGTTTTTTAAACTTAGTCAACTTTATTGGCATTTTAGAAAAACAGCCTGGGGTAAAACAAGATAAATTACAAACATTATGACAGGGTGGTACTCCAGAATAATACAACCATATAATAGTCTAAACTAGTATACCTGCTGACTGGACGAAGGTTAGAATGAAAACATCCCTACAGGATCTGTAACATAAAGAAAACACCAAAGATGAGGCAACCTGAAGTCCCATCCAGGTAGCTCCATCCCATTCAGAGTGGTCCCCTGAAAACAAAACTTCACTAAGTATGATGGTAGGTAAAACGCCTAAACAAAGGCAAATTTAAAAGAACATCCAACTTTTCGCACCTCTTCTTATAAGAAGGGAGAGTGTGCCATAAACTAACCACTGGCTTTTCTATTCTCAAAAAGGTCAGCAACTCATCATGCCATTGTCTATAGCTAGGAATCTGAGCCCCCAGCCAGTGTCTCAGGATCACTAATTTAGCTACTGCAGAAATTAGGGCAATATGATATTTCTGGGCAACTGTCAATTGCCGAATTCCAATCCCAAAAGACACAGCTGCAGAGTAAACAATCCTGTAGACCTAAAAGTGGATCTAAGTGGAATTTGATATGGTTCCAAAACTCCAGGATTGGGGGATAATCCCAAAGCAGGTGTCTTAGGGTACCCTTTTGAGATTTGTGTTTCACACAAGTTGGATATGCCAGCTTTCCAAAATTAAACAAACGTTTAGGTGTATAATAGGCATTGTGTAATATTTTATGTTGAATTAAGTGTAGTTTACCCACTTTAGTGTATCTGTGATTAAATTCCCAAGGAAATGAGGTTCCAGAGTCCAGTATGACCTCAGGGAACTCCCTTTCCCAATAACCACATCTCACAGTTTTACTAGATCAGATCAAATCTCTAAGTGATGTATAGAAAGCAGAGACTGCATATGGTTGCAATGCTAAATCCATTAACTTACAGTAAATTTAACTGTCTGAAAAAGACCAATGGTGAGGGCCTAAATAATCCTGGATAGAATTTTTAAGTTGAAAAAAGGCAAATGTCAAACCAGCAAGATGGGGTATAGAATACTTAGTGCCAAATTCCTTGAAAGTAACTATTTTGTCCCCTTGAAGTAAATCAGATACTCTATGAAGGCAGTAGGCAAAGGAGGCAGTATAGTGCAGAGATTTGGGGCTTTGAGCTGCAAATCTGAAGACCTGGGTTTGAATCCCACTGCCCCCACTTGCATATTGTGTGACCCTGAGCAAGTTACTTAACTTTATTGTGCTCCCAGGTCACACCTGGTAACAAGCTTCAGTTTACTGTGCCTTTCCTTGTTAAACAATGTCCCCTTTCCCATGAAGGCTGACATGCCTCATAAAAGTTAAGGATAGAAGTTTGTCAGCGATTTTTAAATTGGGTTTCAATTGTATCAGCAACTACGGATCTCTTTGCAGGACATATTCAAGAAAGTGACACAGCTGAATATTGATAAGCACAGACCAGCTAATAAGGGTGTCACAAAGCCTCCAAGGAAGCTTCAACCATCACTAAAAGGGTAGAGCTTGAGAGGAAATGCCATGATAAAAGCAATAATAACTCTCAATCTGCTTCCACGGAGTTTTAACTTGATCTGTTTCTTCACCCATATCCAAAAAGGCTTCAAACTAAAATTTACTGGCCTGTGTGGCCAAATAGTAACAACAGAAGTTGAAGCCCACCATGGCATTTCGCTAAGGATAGTTTACCATAAGCTATACGGTGAATTTTACCATTTCACAGAAACTCCAAAATGGTTCTATGAAGCTGTGATAACCAGGTATGGGTAAAGGTATACTTATTGTAACATGCTTAGGGGATATAGAATCCTAGGCAAAACATTCTTATGAATAACTGAGATTTTCCCCCATAAAGATAATGGAAGATGTCGACAACAATGAAGGTCTGCCTTAATTGTACTTTTTAGGGGAAGCAGATTAAGATCATTCAATTGTTTAACCCCCTGAGCTAGTTAAACACCCAGATATTTCAAATCCACAGCAGACCAACAAGGTTGCATGTCTAAAGGTATATCTTTCTTATAAGTTACAGAATTTAGGGGGACAATTACAGTTGTTTACAAGTTCAATTGGTAACATGACAGATGGCCGAATTTAAATAGGTTATGTACCGCAGTGGGTAGCGAAACTGAGGGTTTTGTAAGGTGAAGTAAAATATCGTTGGCATATGTTGATAGTTTATAGGTAATGGAACCAATGAGGCTTCCGGTAATCGAGGGGTGTTGTATAAAACGTCTCATTAGGGGTTTTGAGTAAAGAGTGAACAAAAAGGGGGACAGGGACAACCCTGACATGTTCATCTTTGAAGAGCAAAAAGGTCTGAAAGGATCTTGTTGCAGAAGATGCTGGCAGTAGGGACTTTATGTAAAAAACAGACCCATTTTGTAAAACTATCGAGGAAACCAAATACGGGCAACATTTTGAATGAAACGTACTAAGAAACCCAATCAAAAGCTTTTTTGGCATCCAGGGAGACCAACATCATAGGGGTGTTGGACTCCCTGAAGACTGAAAGCAAATGTAGTACCTTCCTCATATGGTCCAAGACCAGGCACCCCTGCATAAATCCTGTTTGCTTCTTACCAATTTGTGGTTCCCAAACTCGAGCCAACCTATCAGCTAATATAAGACAAAATTTTAATGTCCACATTTAACAAAGAAATGGGATGACAATTGTCTACCTCCTCAGGATTTTTATCTGGGTTCGGGAGCAAGGTAATAAAAGCTTCCAAGACGTCTGCAGGGAAAGCATCATGATGGCAACAGAAGTTGTAAAAATCTGTTAAATGGGGATTAAGTTCAGCCTTAAGGGCAAAGTAAAAATTCAGAGAAAACCAGTTAGGGCTCAGAGCTTTATCCAATGCGAGGGAGATCATCACCCTGTCCACCTCCATTCTTGTGATTGGACCTAACAGAAGGGGGATTGCGTTTGGAGACAAATGAGGAAGATTAGCTGAATTTAAGTAATCCTGTAATTGCACTAAAGTGTCTGGAGCAGTGTCATCTTCACCATATAAATTAATGTAAAACATCTTGAATTCTTGATCAATGTCTCTTGGGGCAGTAAAAACACTGCCATCTGACCCAGAATGAATGCTCTTAATCAGCTGAGACATTTCAATTGGTTTCAGCCTCATAGCCAGTAACTTGCTGCTCTTTTCCCCAAATGTCTCATATCTCAATTGAGAAGAGAAAAGGACATGTTCAGCAGACTCTCTGTTAAGTCCAGATTAACTGGCACGAGTCTGATTTAACTGGGCCCAATCCTCATTGGAAGATGCTCTGGAGACATTTTTCTCTGACATGCAAATAGTATGGAATAATTCTTGGGCTTTCTTTTCCATTTGTTTGATTCGAGTGGAGGCCAACCTAATGACCTCCCCTTGGATCACACATTTATATGTGGTGCAGCAAGTTGCCAGAGAATCTACTGAGGAGACATTGAGTGTAAAAAAGTCAGTGATCACTTTCTTAAGCCTGGAATAAAACCATTTGTCTTTCAGAATATGGTTATTGATTCTATACCATCTGTCCCTTTCAATAATTGGAGTCAACTCTAGTGACAAAGTAATAGGGGCATGGTCAGAGATTAATTGGCTATGAATCTCACAGTGTCTGACAGTCTGGATAAAGAATGGACTGACCACGCATAATCAATATGGGAGTGGGTGTTGTGAACCATGAAGGAGAAGGTGTAATCCCTGTCTAAGGGAAGGAGGACACATCATACATCCACCAACCCATAGCTCTCCATTAACTCCCTCAAAGCTCTTTAGGCAGGGGGAAGGCCTCTTCTAATAGAACCTTCTGATCCAGAGTGTCATCCACCATGACAATCAATATTTTTGGAAGCGAATTACAAGAGGAAATAATATGCATAAGGGTTACAAAAAAGGAAGGGATATTTGCGTTCGGGCCATAAAGACTGCCCAGTAAGACTTTGGAAGAACCCACCACTGCATGGAGCAAAATATAATGGCCCTCTGGATCCTGATGCTCTTTAAGAATTTGTAATGGGAGATGTTTATGGGCCAGAATTAGTATCCCAGCCCTACGAGAGCTATTGCCTGCCCCAAAAGATGTTCCTACCCACAGCCAGTGAAAAAAATTAACATTGAAGGCCAGCAGGTGCATCTCTTAAAGAAAAGCCAAATCCAGCTTTAAAGTAGCCAAATGTTTAAGCACTTGGTAATGTTTCATGGGGGAATCGCCCCCTTTAATGTTCCAAGGAACACAATTCAGATGAGACAGAGCAATTGTAAATATACAAGTAGCCCCACCAATTTGCAAGACAAAAAGTAGGGGACCAAAGTACAGAGATCAGGATCCAGCTGTATTAAAATCTGCCTTTCTAAAGATATTATGTATAACCAAAAAAGAATAACCCACCCGATGAACAAGCAAACCTATGCTGAACAAAAACAAAAAAGTGACAAACAACTAAAATCAGTAAAGAAGGTGAGGACACTAGTTTTACTTAAATTCAAATTATATGCCCCAAAGTTCCCAAAAGAGGCACTTTCAACCACAGCAGCAGGGACAGACATCTTGGGATTAGACAAATGCAATAAAATGTCATGAGCATACACTGAGAGTCTATAATCAGTTGGCCCCAACTGAATCCCTTGAATCAGTGGATTCCCATTTAATCTCAATATTAGGGGTTCTAAATAAAAATTAAAAAAGAGAGGAGACAGTGGACAACCCTGGAGAGTACCAGAAGTAGTAGAAAATGGCTTAGAGAGTACCCCATTGCAAAAAATTGAAGTGGAAGGGTTCTCATAGAAAAGTCATACCCACTGAATAAATCCATCAGGAATATTATAAGCTGACAAAATATCAAATAGACTTGACCATGAGACCCAGTCAAAAGCTTTCTCTTCATGTAGGGAGACCAGGACAGATAGCATCCTGGCCTCCCCAGATGCCAAAATTGAATAAAAAATTTACTGGTGTGTCACTGAAATGAAGATCTTGTGTAACACCCATTTATTCTCACCTGATTAAACTAGCCCATACACCTTCCAGTCTATGGTCTAATATTTTAGCTAAGATTTTAAAATCAGCATTTATAAGTGAAATGGGATAATAGCTGAAGGGAAGGGAATAATCTTTACCAGATTTGGGAAGACGAATAATACACATTCTATTTAAGGATAAATCAGTAAGCTTGAGAGAATGCAAAAAATTAAAGCATCCACTAAAACTGAAGTAAGCTCAGTGACAAACATTTTATAAAAAAATTAGAAGGGAATCCATCAGGTCTAGGAGTATGATCCAGGGACAATGAAGAAATTGCCCATTGTACTTCTGCTGTGGTAATAGGTAGACATGCAGCGAATTTAAATTCTGCTGATGAAGTGCCCGTGAAGTGGGCACTTTGAGTTGCCACTCCACTACAGCAATGGAAATTGCTCACTTCGCCTTGTTATTATTATTTCATGTTAAGGCGAAATGCTAACACGAAGTAAGGCAAAGTCATTGTTTTAAATGGACTTCTCATTCCTCATTATGATTCTAAGTGATCCACTTTGTGTTCCAGATTTGGCAGCCCCCCCCCACACACATCCCATGGCTTACAGTACTGTAAGTCACATGCTTTAGCCAGGTAGGAAGGAAGTGCCTTGGCAAGGAGATAGTTTCACCTTCTCCTGTGCAGAGGGAGAGAGAGGAGTGTGTGTGTGAAACAGCCAGAGAGGAGATCAGAGGAGATTTAATGTTTGAATTGAGACCCAACAGCTTTTTTTAAAAGCTACATTTTTTTTGTCTTTTGTGTTCTCTTTTTTTACTTAATTTGTTCTTTTTGCAAATTAATTTTTTTCTTACTTTTATAAGTTGTTGTTTGTCTGTGTCTGTGTGACTGTGTATGTGCCTGTGATGTGTGTGTGTTGTGTGACAGTGTGAGTGTTTTGTGTTGAGTCGACTCGTCATAGCTCAGACAGAGGGAGAACAGTAGCAGAGATGGATCAGGGTGAGGGAATGTCTGAGGCGGGGGCAGTTCTGGGACAGAATGGTAGGCATCACATGGGAGAAGTGCACACACATGGGGGCATGGCTGCCAGTTCCTGTTGAACCAAACCAAAATCTTGAATCATACCCTTCCCAGAAGCAGGACCAGCATCTCCTCCTGAGGCAGTTGAACCACCACCACCATGTCTAGCACCAGCTCCAGCACCAGGTCATCAGGAGCAGGATTTGCCTGTGCCCCTGGGCCCAGGTGTGGATCCCCTTGAGCACCATGACCAGCTGTATCCAGTGTATCTGGCCCTCCCCTGCCTGTACCTGGTCCTCCTCGCACCTCCATTGTTTTGTAATTTTTCAATTGTGTAGGGGGGACAGCAGCATGGTCAGGTGCTGTACATGTCAGGTGGAGGTGCACCATGGCCCCAAGGGAACTCATCTGGGGACTGGGGGCCAGTGCAACCATATGCTCAACCACCACCAGTTGAAGTGGCAGGCTGCCACAGAATGGGTCAGGCTGGCACCTGCTGGCCCTTCTGTGGCAGAAGGTGCAGCTGTGCATGGCCCTAAGAAGAGGAGGGCTACAGCAGCACCTGCTGCTCCATCAGCACCACCACCCCCACCACCACCAGCAGCAGAGCCTATAGCACCTGTAGACCCCATAGAACTGCCTGTAACTCAGGCTGACCTGACAGTTCTCTGGAGTGCTATAGAGGAGAACAATGAGAGGGTGCGTGCTGTCCAGCAGCAGTTGGATCGCATAGAGGGACATCAATTACAGATTATGTCCATGCTCCAGCTGCTGCTGGACCACCAGAAGATCTCACATTAGTTTTTTTCCTCACACCATGTGCCCCCCACATCTTCTCTGCTGTGTTATAAAATGTATTCCTCCACCATCCCCGACCCCTGTATGTAGTTATGCCCTTTTTTGTTGTCTTCTGTTTGCATGACATGTTGTATCCTGCCCCCCCTTCTGTTAAGTGTATGTGTGTGTGCTGTTTTGGTACCTCAGTAATGTTTACATTCTGTCACAGAGTGTTTGTGGAAAAGCTGGACTGAGCAGTGCAAGTATACTGTGCTAAACTGCAAGTGTGCTGTCAGTGTTCTTTCATGTGTGTGTGTGTATGTACTGTGGGCACTGTCCAGCTTCTTGCAAACATATATATGCTGATTGCTGACTTGTTGCTGTGGTTTATGGTATGAAGAATAAAGATAAGAATATATAATGTATATTTTATTTGTTAGGAGATCATAGCAACAAACAATCCTGCTTTTCAACAAACCGTATCCAGCAGACATGAAGTACTGCTGATGCACCCAACATTTTTCATGGTGTACAGACATTATAAAGTCAGAAAATATATAAGGTTCAGTTCGCTACAACCACACTGTGCTACCATGTTTCTTCTTTTCATTATTTGTTCTGGAATAAGTGATGTCTTTCTAGTTTAGACTGACAGTGTCAGTTTAGCAGCAAGTTGATGTACACCATAACACGACATGGCACCAGTGGTAGCACAGTGTGGTGGCAGTGGACTGCAGGACCTGTTATATATTCTGACATTAAAATGTCTTTACACCATAAAATATTTTGGGTGCCTCAGCAATATTTTATGTCTGTTGGGTATGGTTTGTTGAAAAGCATGATTTTTCTGTGTTATTATCTCTGCAAAGTCATGTGTGCATTGTGTGAGTGATTGAGGTGCACTCTGCATATATATAATGGTAGCAGGGTAGTGCTACCATAGTTAGGGTTGAGTAGTACTTTTAAGGTTAAAGGGTCACATTTTGCACCTTAATAACTTTGTCATCTTTCAACAGATTTGCCTGAAAGTTGGTATGCATGACTGGGCATGGTAGATCTTGGGATCTTCCAAGTTTCATACCGGTCGGACATACTGCTGTGGAGTTATTAAGCAACAACCAATTGCGCAATTACATTTTTTTGTGATTTATTTGCTCTCACCTACAGGTCACATGGTTTGTGTGACTGGTCCAAAAACTTCAGGAAGTGTGCGGCCGGGGTCACTGATGTGCCTTTTGAAGATTTCGTGAAAAAATATTAAACGGTTCAAAAGTTATTCAAAAAACAAGTTCCCATTATAAGTCAATGGGAAAAGTTAACAAAAAGTTCAACACTTTCGCAAATGAAGATTTTGCTTTTGCAAATGGCCCTTTTACTTTCACAAATCCACCATTTTGTTTTCAGTTGGTGGTCAGAAAAATGCTTGGCATTTAAATTTGGGACCATCTAGCAACACAATTCTTTTTGTGTTCACCTAGTCGGACCCTGAGGATGCTAGGCATGTCTTTATTTTGAGGTTAAACACCCTAGTAATATGTTTTTCAAGTTTCTGGAAAAAGTACTTTCACAAAGCAGTGTCACACTCATGAAAGTGTTGCAAATTTTTGCAAAAGCTTTCACAGATTGCGACGCTACTTTTTCAGGCTATGGAAAATGACAGCAATATTTTGCCACCCTGCTGCAAAAGAACGGTTTGGTCTTTTGGGATGAAATTTGGAGAGAAGCAGCCAACATCTCACAGATGTGCCTTTCAATGTTTTTGTGAAAAAATATTACAGGGCGGCAAAGTTATGGCACTCCAAATTTGATGGTTTTTCCCATAGGATAACATTACGGCGTCCACTGCATTACAGGAATCCTTTGCTGCCTTGCTGCAAAATAACGTTTTGGTCTTTTGGGCTGAAATTTGGAGGGAAGAAAGCCAACATCCAACTGATGTGCCTTTTGGTAGTTTGGTGAAAAAATATTACAGGGCGGCAGAATGACGGCACTCCGAAGTGAACACTTTTTCCCATTGGATAACATTACGACGTCCTTCGCGCTTTTTGGGGCCCGTATCTCAGAAACGGTGCAAGAAATGGACTTTTCGTCACAAAAATGCTTAAGCTAAGTACAAAACTAGCCAGGAAAGTCATAATTCACATGAAATTTACATTTTTTTCTATGTAGTACGGTCCCTGAGATATAAGCAATTTAATATTCCAAGTCCTCATTTTCTGCTCCGAGGACCAATTATTATGTATACATTCTTTGTTTTCACTGTGTTTTCCAATGCATTTTTTGGGGAAAAGAAGGATGTGCCTTTTCGTTACTGTGCCAGTTAGTGTTTCCAATTGCTTTTCCATTACCGTTTGTGGCACCATTACCGTCTACGCCACCGTGTGCGTTACGGTTTGCATTTTCGCTTGCATTTGCATTTCTGTGTCGTTTGACGTTATTGTTGCTGTTACCATTACCAGTTTCATTTGCAATTGTGGTACCATCCATGTGCGTTATGGTTTGTGTTTTCATACGCGCTTGCATTTCTGTTTCATTTCTGTTTCCTTTGGCGTTATTTTTGCTGTTATTGTTACCATTTGTATTTACACTTGCAGTACCATGACCGTGTGCATAACGGTTTGCGTTTCTGTACTGACTTGCATTTGCGTTTCTCTTTCCTTTGTGGTTATTGTTGCTGTTACCGTTACCATTTGCATTAACAATTGCGGTTCCTTGACTATGCACATTACGATTTCCGTTTCCGTACACACCTCCGTTCCCATTTCCATTTCTGTTTCCTTTGACATTATTCTTCATGTTAACTTTACCATTTGCATTTACTATTGTGGTACAGTGGCTGTGCGCATTATGGTTTGCATTTACATGTGCCCTTGCGTTCGCGTTTCCGTTTCTGTTCCCTTTCGCGTTCTTTTTGATGTGACACTTAACATTTCCATTTAAAATACTGCTGCCATCACTGTTCACGTTACCAGTTGTGTTTTCGTACGTGCTTCAATGTCCATTTGTATCACTGTTCACTTTGGTGTCAGTTTGTGCTTGCCTTTCTGTTAACGTTTCCTTTATCATTTACATTTCCGTTACCATGTGCACCACTGTTGGCACTTCTGTTTGTGTTGCTGTTCCTGTTACTATATCACAAGACATCACGTGGTGGGAGCCCGGGGCCTTTCCGCCACTGCATTACTTTCACTATTTGTCGTCATCATTCTCAAAAAGAAGGGAAATTAGAGGCAAAAAACTCTATTTAATGCATCAGTTAGGATTGTTCCACAGTGACAAAAGTGAGGAAATTTGGTGTTGGGATTGAAAACCCCCCTTGGAGCCCCCAGCCCAGCCCCCTAACTGGCATCGGGGTGCACATTGGGGTTGTCCGTCCTAACTCTCACCCCATTCTCCTATACCTCTGCTTCTTTACAGATGTGATGGGGTGAGAGTTAGGGCGGATGACCCCAACGCGGCCCCGATGCCAGTTGAGGGGGTGGGCTGGTGGTCCAAGGGGGCTTTCAACCTAACACTGAATTTCCTCACTTTTGTCGCTGTGGAACAACCCTTACTGCTGCATTAAACTGAGTTTTTGCCTCTAATATATATATATATATATATATATATATATATATATATATATTATCTATGCAAAAACTTTGTTAATGCATCAGTTAGGGTTCTTCTACAGTGAAAAAAGTGAGGAAATTTGATTTTAGGGTTTCCACCCCTTGCACCCCACTCCCAGCCCACCACCACCAACAGGCATTGGGGTGTGCATTGGGATCATCGGCCCTAACTCTTACCCCATCCCATGTGTAAACATGCTGAGGTGGTGCAGTGTAGGAGAATGGGGTGAAAGTTAGGGTTGATGACCCCAAAGCACACCCCGATGCCTGTTGGTGGGGGCAGGCTGGGAGTGGGGTGCAAGAGGTGGGAACCCTAAAATCAAATTCCCTCACTTTTTTTCACTGTAGAATAACCCTAACTGATGCATTAATAAAGTTGTTTGCATAGAATTTCCTTACTTTTTAAGAAAGAATAGAAAAGTAGAAAGTTGTGTAAATTGGCGGGATTGCAGGGCCCAAACATCAACTTGTAAGTTTCAGGCCACATTACACACCCAATGACTAAAAAGTACATTGTCAACAGCAAGGCCAGCCACCAAACAAATGTTACTCTAGTAGAACAACAGAGAACGCTGTCCATAAAATGTAAACTGTGCCATGCAATATCTCCTCAAAAGATATATTGTCTGACATATAGACACCGCTATTGACATCTACAGGATATACCATCAACACCCTACAAATTTCAAGTAAAAAGACCAAACCGTGTCCGAGATATAGCATGTCAAAATTTGAAATTTTCATTCTTTAGAGTTGCACAGTTCTGCACCTGTTGTCATTTAACACACACAACAACTGAAAACTACATCCATGACACTAAGGCTAGGCACCCTATCAATTTCAAGCCATCAGCACAATCCAAAACACTGTCCACAACACATAAAGTGCATCATGCAATATCTCTGCAAAAAAAATTTTCTCCAACATGTGAACACGATAACTCACATCTACAGGACATGTTGTAAACACCCTCCAAATGTCAAGCAAAAAGACCAAACCGTTTACGAGATATTCAATGTTTAATATTGGTAAACTTTCCCTATCTATTCCATTGTAAAAAATCTGGCCATCTTGTCTCCCCCCCCCACGATCAAAGAATCTCACGATCAAAGAATTTGCAGGCTCACAAACAAAGAATAATAAATGCTATAAACCAAAAAACTGAAGTAATTGCAGTAAACCACCACCATGGTTCGACAGAATGAAGCCCTCTGAGCAAAACCCACCCTCATTTTACTTCCTAGGGTACTCTGGGCTGAGAAAATAGATTTTTTTAATCTGGCCATTCGTCCCTTGCTCACGATGCAAGATTGCAATCAAAGAATCTCACGATTAAAGAATTTGCAGGCTCGTGATCAAAGAATTTGCAGGGTCATGACCAAAGAATAAAAACTGTTCTAATTTAAAAAAATCGAAAAATTGCAGTAAACCACCACCATGGTTCATCAGAACAAAGCCCCCTGAGTAAAACCCACCCTCATTTGTCTTCCTAGGACACCCCGGGGCTCAGAAAATTGATTTTTTAATCTGGCCATCTCGTTCCTTGCTTGTGATGCACGATCACTATCAAAGAATCTCGTGATCAAAGAATTTGCAGGCTCGTGATCAAAGAAATTGCTCACTCACGAACAAAGACTGAGGGACGAGATGGCCAGATTTAAAAATCTATTTTCTCAGCCCAGGGGTGCCCTAGAAAGTTAAATGAGGGTTGGTTTTGCTCAGGGGGCTTCGTTCTGCCCCATCTGAATAAACAAAATCATGTTATCAATATCCCTGGTAGTCTAGCGCCCAACCGATCATGATAAAATAGATAACGTTCTTTAATTTCCTGGTAGTTTAATGGCCCTCCCAATGTGTATTTCATAAATATTGGTATTGTATAGCTCTGGTAGTCTAGTGGCCCCCCCAATCTGTATAAAATTATTATTGTTGTTGATATCCCCGGTAGTCTAGAGGCCCCCCAATCATGATAAAATAGATCATGATCTTGCTAATTCCCTGGTAGTCTAGTGGCCCCCCAATGTGTATTTCATAAGTAGTGGTTCTGTATATCCTTGGTAGTCTAGTGGCCCCCTGATCTGTATAAAAATTATTATTGTTGTTGATATCCTTGGTAGTCTAGTGGCTCCCACATCATAATACAAAAGATAATGATCTGCAGTTTCCTGTGGTAGTCTAGTGGCCCCCACCCCCCACCCAGCCTTGCCAGCCATCCAGCACCCACCACCCTTCCCCAGCCCGGTGTCTGGCACAGACCACCCTCTCACCTCCATGGCCAGTTGCCAACTGTGTGTGAGTTAGGCACGCTAATGCAAAGAGGTGCTCAGAACAATTTCTGAGTGCCTCTGCATTAGCACTGCTAATACACACAGTCGGGAGCTGGCTGTGGAGGTGAGAGTTGAGCTGTGCCAGTCACCAGCTGGGGAAGGGTAGGGGGTCCTGGGTGGCTGGCACAGCTGGGTGGGGGTGGGATCCACTAGACTACCAGGAAATTGCAGGTCATTATCTTTTTTATTATGATGGGGGCCTAGTCTACAACGGATATCATCAACAATAATAATTTTATACAGATTGGGGGGACCACTAGACTACTACAGATATACAAAACCAATATTTATGAAATACATACTGGGGGGGGCCACTAGACTACCAGGGAATTAGTGAGATCATAATCTATTTTATCATGATCGGGGCTGCTAGACTACCAGGGATATTGAAGCCATGATTTTTTTTTATTCAGATGGGGCAGAACGAAGCTCCCTGAGCAAAACCCACCCTCATTTAACTTCCTAGGGCACCCCTGGGCTCAGAAAATAGATTGTTAAATCTGTCCATCTCGTCCCTCGCTCACGATGCACAATCGCAATCAAAGAATCTCGTAATCAAAGCATTTGCAGGCTCGCGATCAAAGATTGTCAGTGAGCCACGAATTAAGATTTTAAAACCTCTTAACTTTAATTTTTGACCGATTTGGATGAAACCCAAGGCATGGCTCTATAGATCGGAGTCCCCTGAGTAAAACCCATCCAAGTTTTACTTCAGAAGTGACCCCTGAGCCGAGATTTGTGTTTTTCCGATTGGAAATTTAAAAACAAGATGGCGGACCTCGTGATCAAAGAATTTTTAAAATTCTCTGGGACAAAGATTCTTGAACCATGAGGCTGCAAATTCTTTGATCACCAGGCGGGACGAGATGGCCAGAACCCCAATTCTTTGTTCGCAAAACATTCATATTAATTTTCCCATTGACTTATAATGGGAACTTAAAAGTGGCATTACTTTTGAATGCCTTAATATTTTTCCACCAAATGAAAGGCGGCATATTCTGCCTCCAAAGCTCTTTCAAACAAGCCATCTTGCAGAGTGGCACACCACACAGCGGCCGTGCAGGGCCATGTCCAAAATCCCAAAGGCTTCCTCCAAAAATGGATAATTTTGCATTTTTCAGCGTTTTCTTACACAAAGACCTTAGGTCTGACCGAAAAGCAATTTGTCAGATCAAGAGATCTATCATGCCCCACCATGCATACCAAATTTTAGGCAAATCCATTGAATGGATACAAAGTTATTAACGTGCAACATTTTGAGTTTATCATAGAAGTGACCGCTGAACCCTAACAATAGTGGCACGACCGCGCCACTATAATATATGTATTTTATTGGGTTGGAGCTGACATATATCATATATATACATGTAGTCATTGAATTGTTTTGTGTCACAGGTCACTCACATACTGTTGGTGTGCGCATTCCTGTGCTTGATGAGAAATTGTGACGTTGGCATTGGAATACTCTCAAGCCAATGAAGGTAAGTATTTTTTTTTGGGGAGGGGTCATTTGCAAGTAGGTCTCATTAATTGTTTATTGTTTGGTTAATTATTCACAGTTTTTATCTGCATCCTTCTCAAGTCCAGTAATGATGTTCATGGTCATCATCGATTCATGCTACTTGCTGCATGTCTGTCAGCCCAGGAGGGTATGATGTTGAACAAGTTATTTGGATAAGGCAACTATGACACCACAAAGCATCTGCAAGTTTCCTAAAAAAAGAAATGAAGCACTTATTAAACTTCATTGTAGCAGTAACACTTTATGTTTAAGCCGTGGCTGTTCCACCCCGTCATATCTGCTGATTAGCAGATAGCAAGCTGTCCCACTGAAACCACATGAAGACCAAATCATCACATCACAATTAAATTTAGTACCAGGCTGTAACCAATACACTGTGTCAGTGTTCCTGCATCTTAACTCAAGTTACATTTTAAAACCACATCTTGTCAAGTCACACAACCTGGGTCAAACTTTTTTCAACACTGGCATGGCTGCAGCTGCTGCAAATTGCAATGCAGTGTATGATGTGATGGACAAATATTATGTGACGTACATGTCACCTACTTTATGAATCATCAGTCAGATTTGCACTCTTATGAAAAAAAAAGGAACAGATGAAATACAATTGATATACTTGCCAGTATGGAAAATGGATATCCCATAGGTTGCTGTAGACAGTAATGCTGTACCATACAGACTTTCAGAGAATGAGAGACATTTGTTAACCAGTAAAAAACAAAATAAGTTGACCGTATGTGTTTGACCACTCCAGCTCAGAAAAGCAACTGGAAACAAAACACAGCTAAAGGAAATTGAATAGCATGAAAAACATTAGTACACATAATCACTTTAAAGTATTGATAGTAAGAAGCCTTGTGCCTCTTGTTGATGGATGTGGTCTCCTGTCTGACTCCCTCTGCCTTGGCATGGGCAGGATATGTAATGGAAAACATCACTGAATGGTGGTGGTGGGTGGTGGTCATAGGCATATGATGACATTCCCTTTTATATCTTCCTGCATCTGGTAGTGGCAGTGTCTAACAGTGGTTTTATGGTGGTGGATGGTCCAGAGGGCATACAAAGTCATTCCTCCTGATGGCAGTGGATAACAGTGGCTTTACAGTGGTGTTCCAGGGGGGCACATGATGAAATTCCCTATGATGGCACTGGCTAACAGAGGTTTAATGGTGGTGGTCCAAGGGCTGGGATATGTTGTGGTCTGTGTTACAAATGTGACATGACATATGGAATTTGAGTCACTCTGAGTGGGACACTGATTCAACTTTATGAAAAAGAAAACATGTATCATACAATAAATGTGACAGCCTTTTAACCACTTAACTTAAAACCTGCCAACATTAACCTCATCATCATCCTCATAAAGAAAGCTGCCCTCGCAGTCATCTATGTCTGATTTCTGCCCACTGGGAAATTCTCTCTCCATTGTGTCATCTGCATCAGTGGTAAGCTGTTTCATGCTGCCAGTGCCACTAGGATGGTCCATTTCTACAACATCAACAAAACCATACTGTGCCGGGGTATGAATACTGAGGTTGCAGCCTGAGCTGGTATGTGCCTCTCATTCATTTTTATGAGTGCCAGCAAACTGACATTTGCAGGAGAGAGGTTTGTATGATGACCCTGAACTATTGCACTTGCTGAGCTGAATACCCTCTTGACACTTACACTGGAGAGTGGGCATGTCAGGTATTTCAGTGCCACTGCTGTCAGTTCTGGCCATTTACTGACCTTTCCACTCCAGTATAAAAGAGGATCATCAGTTATTGACAGATGTCTATTTTCAGACAAATATGACTCAACCATTCACTGTGCTGCACTAAGTTCAGTTGTTGATGCATCATCCTGTTCTCTGAAATCATTTTAAGCACAAATCCCCACTTGGGACAAAGCCTCCCAAAGTGGGTTAATGCCAACTGGTTTTGATGACAGACCACCTGCAACTACAGTTTCCTTCCCCTTACAGGATATGCTTGATACTACTCCAGGTTGACCTTTAGCCTGATTGTGCTGCAGAGGTTTGCTGACCTTGCCACGTGACTTCTGTGCCCCATGAACCAAGCACACCAGTTGCCCATTGACATTTTTTACCTGTTCAGGCCCACCCTCCCATAGTGAGGCAATTCCACGTTTGTATCATGGGTCCAGCATTGTTGCTATTGCAAAGTCTTCACTATACTGAACGCTCAAGATGGGACGATTCTGGTTGAATACTGTCAGCATGCATTTCAGCAACACTCTGCTAGCACAGTCTCCAGCAACATCAAGGCTATGTTGCACAATCACCAATGTCTGCCTCAGCACCCACCACAGTGGAATTGATTGGCTAATGGAGGCAGACTTGCCACTCACTGCCTGTGTGGCATGTTAAAAAGGCCTCAAAATTGTTATTACAGAGTCCATGAGGCACCACTGTTCAGTCGTCATAGACATGGAGGCCCCAAAACTGTCATGGCTAGTGTGCATGACAAGATACTCTGAAATGACTTTGTATTGTTCATACAACCTCTTTGCCATCTATAAAGTGGAGTTCCACGAGGCGATAACTTTCAGCTTCAAGCGGTGCTGCGGGAGGCTGTTTCGGATCTGTAACTGCCGAAGCTGGTCATGGGCCTTTGCAGAGCTTGAAAAGTGAGAGCAGATAAGGTGTTCAGCGGTCAGCATTTCCTTTATATTGGGGTGCTGCAGAAACTCCTGCATCACAAGATTTAAACAGTGGGTCACGCATGGAACCTGAACAAAGCCACTATTCGTGATGCATTTAACCACATTTGACCCATTGTCACTTGCTATGAACCCAGCTCTCAGGGACAGGGGGTTCAGCCACTTGTCAGTTTCAGTCGGTACCAAGTCCAGCATGTTTTCACCAGTGTGTGAACAGGTTACATTATGCATAGCAATTGTTGCATGCTGTCGAATTCCTGGAAGATTGCCACCACAACACTCCACCTTACTACACTGATTATTCACACTACCAACAGCACAAACAACACCCGGCATCTGTGCCCAATGTGCAGTTATACACAAATATGAAATCCCCACTGTTTTTCCACTTGTCCACATATCCATACTTAAATGGATGAATGGAGAGGAGGAATGTTGAATGGCATGTCTTACAGAGTTGAACACAGTACGGTACAACTCGGGGACAGCACGGGTAGAAAAGTATGTCCTGGATGGGACTTTCCATTTTGGACAAGCACGTGCTGCAAACTGCTGGAACCCAGAGTTCTCTACAAAGGAGAAGGGCAAAAGATCAATTGCCAGCATTTCAGCTACAGCAGCATTAAGTTCACGTGACACTGTATGATCGGGTGGGTACTTCAGCTTATTGGCAAAAACACTCTGTAACACGGACTGACTTAAACATTTTACATGTGGTGTGATGACAAATGGTTCTGCTATGCGAATGTCAGGGAGTGGAGTGTGGACATGTGATGAAGTCGGTTGCACAGGTGATGAAAAATCCACAAATGAAGTTAATTTTTCAGATTTACTAACAGGGGTTGATGTACCACTTGCACTACTAGACATACTGCATTGACCACCGCCACCACCACCACCACCACCAAAACTGCTACTCTCACCAGCACTGGTCAAGAGTTCAAAATCATTATGCTCCTCCACCTCATCATGCCTGTAGTAATCCTCTGCTGTTATTTCATCGCTACTGCACACATTCCTGCTTGATCTTACAGTCATGGAAGGGGATAACATGCTCATTATGACTGATGACAAGGGTGAATGCCCCACTGTGGTATTAGCTGCCATCATGTGCTGGGTCCACAGTGCCATGTGCCTGTTCTTAAGATGTATATGCTGTACCCCTGTGCCCAGATGGTTCCTTGTTTTACCTCACTTCACATGTGCATGGCAAAGCTTGGCAGATTGCAACTGACTCATCATTTGCATCTTGCACAAAAAAATCCCAAACAAGGGATTGTGATCCCCTGCTTTTAACATGTTCCCGATGCTGCTTATTGGACTCCAGTTTTTTAAGTCCTGAAGTGGGGGGCGTGCTACATGATTTTTCAGGCAGGACACACTGCAACTGACCACCATGACTACCTATCATTATTACTGGGTCATCATCATCATCGTCAACTGAAACTGCTAAATCACAACTTTTTATGGGGGGGGTTAATGCAAACAGACCCAGCCACCTTGAATTTCTTTTTGCCCAGTTCCCAACAGGCATCACTGACATCATCATCATCATATTCATCAACATCATTCACATCCACATCTTCTGCTTGAATGCTGGCATGTGGACTGCATGTTGCAACCACAGCAACAACATCATCATCAGATTTATCATCAACACTACCATCACCAGATATTTTTTCACCAAATTGTGAATCATTGCATGGCAATTGTGTGACCTGAACTGCAGTGGACGAAATGTGACATTGTGTGTTATCAATGCCATGATGATCAGAATTCTCATGTTCACTTACCAATGGGATGTTACTGGGCAGTACGACATCATCTACACTGTCACTCATTGCTTTACACTCAACTGTATTTTTGGACACGGTCAACTGGTCAGAAGTGGAACTTGAGGCAGCAATACTCATACCACCAGCAACTGCACTAACACTGCCAGCTGGGGCATCATCTCCTCCAACTATGATTGAAACTACCGATTGTGCTGTAAAAAACATTGAAGGAGAAATACCTTTCCTCACATCAGCAATGCACTTCTGCATACTACCACGCCCACAGACAATCTTACCATTGACAGCAGTGACATGGTGAGAAACAGCTTTGCTTGCACATCTCTTTGTGGGCATTTTGGGGGATCAACAAGAAAATTCTAAACAAATTTAGATTTTAGAACGTTCGCTCTGGGCCGCTGGATGTGAAGCCAAAAAAAACAACTGTGGTGTCAACAAGAAATACAAACACAAAGTCACAACAAGTTCAACAACACCTTAACTAACCAGTGGTGCTCAAGTTAAAATCCACTCTGGAAAAGAATACCTTTTGCCAGTTGGGGGAAGGGGAGCACTGTGACTGCAGATTACAGTAACGGTGCAAAACCAAGATACCAAAAAGCAGTACAAAATCACGCAGGTGCAGTGGATAGCAGGTTCACACTGCTGCAATTATACTGCGGTAGAATAAAAGGTATATTATTTCATGTCACATAAGACACGCACACACTCACACACACACTTTGTCTACAAGCAGGGCCCCTGGTGTTCTGCGTCAGAATTTTCTGATTTCTGTGGCAGGGCTCCTTGACTTCTGCGGCATCATTTTCTGGTTCCTGCGGCATGATTTATTTATTTCTCTGGCAGAATTCAGTCCTGTCATTGGCTAAATATGATGTGATGTCATTGATGACATCATATGCTGAGCATAGAGGAGGGGTTTCAGGATAAATGAGGTGGGAAAGAAAGCCTGACACTATGGAAAAACAGTATATTTATATGAAAATTCCCCAAAAACAATGAATTCTGCGGCACTATATATATTCTGCAGCATGATGCAAATTCTGCTGCAAATTCTGCAACCGCAGAATTCCAGGGGCCTTGTCTACAAGTAATGCATAGCAAATTGAAAACTTCAGTAATATACCACGTATTTTAAACAACCTGAAATTATGCAGTCCTGCACTAAGTCCACAACACAGTCAGTAAAAAAAGTCAACAATTACTGAAAATATTACTGTGTGTACATTAACACAGTTATACAAGAAAAATATAACCAAAAAACAAAGAACTCACTATTTCTCCAACTTATAATCTACCTACACGACAGATACGCCCCTTCCCCAAAGCACACTTCCACGGTTTGTCAGTACACAGACTGAATGCTGTACATTAACATTCAAAAGCCACACACAAACAATAAACACTCAATGATATGAACACAGGAGGGTTTCCTACAATCGATGCACTAATGTTTGAGAAAAAATAATTGCTCAAAAAAGCTTTTTCTAACAGCTTTTAGAGGGTTTGAATCACAGAGAGCTCTCAGAGCAAACTGCTTCCTACAGCTACCTACACACACTACCCAGAACTGAGACTGTGCAGAAAACCTAGAGCCCATGTGACCTGCAATCCCATAAATCACTGCAAAATTCACCTTGCAGCCTAATAACAAGGCGAAGTGATGTGAAGTACATTGATTTCAAAGTACTTTGCCTTAAAATTGTTGGAATAGTGGTTGCGGGAAGGCAGAATAAGGCAAAGCCATTGCTTGCAATAGACTTTGCATTCCTCATTACGATGTGAAGTACTCCACTTCTCGTTGCGGAGTACTTCGCTGATTCCACATTACTCCGCAAATCACTCCACGGAGAGGATTGTGGCCACTTCACCCACCACTAGTAATAGGCCCTGCAAGGGAGTTACTTTGCTTCTCAGAAAGCCTTGGAAGGGTAACCCCTTGCAAGTATTGTGCAAGCAAATCAGAACCGTTGGAAGCAGCTGGAATACAATCCCTTAATATAAGTCCTAAAAACATCTACTATTTCTCTTGGCTGTGTAACAAGAACATTGGAACCACCACTTGTTGCCTATGTACCACATGAGAAGATTCCTGTTGACACAGCTGAAGAGCCAGCAGTTTACCCCCATGCTGCTCTTGCTCCAATTAAAAAGAACTTTAGTGTGAAAAACTGCTAACCCAGCCTTTTCATTCAACAACTATAAGTATTTAGCACTAATGAGTTAAGAAGAGACTAGGCTGACTCAGGAGTAGTGGGACTAAGAAAAACATCAATAGATCTAATTTGGCGTAAGAGATCATTAATCTGTTTTAGTCGATCCTTAACTCTCTTTGTGGCCAAGTGAATACATTCAACACAGATAATGGCTTTAGTCACCCCGCCCCCACAATACATCTTATTTGGGTACTGAATTAATATGGTCATCAAAAAATGAGTGGATAAACTGTCGCAGAGCATCTACTACTACCTCATCATGAAGCAATTGCATATTAAGTCACCAAAGAAAATCTCTGTCATATCCTCTGGGTACAGAAAGTGTGAGCCAAACTAGGGCATGGTCCCAGAGGGCCATTTCCCAAATCACAGAGTCCACTATTCCGAGAATATTTTCTTGATTTATAAGATGAAATCAAGCCTGGAAAAAGAATTATGGGATGAAGAATAAAATATATAATCATGTTCAGAAGGATGTAACAAGCGCCAAGGGTCTGTGAGCCCCAAAAGGTCCATAAATTCCCATATACTATGCAGTAATGTATTTTTATATAAACTATCTTGCCTCCTTGCCAGCGAGAGGAGTGCTCTGCCGTGACTCTTTCCACCAGAATTCTGCTCTGGCAGGCCTTAGCCTGCTCTGTGACCACTGTCACAGTTCCTTCTAGCTGCTCAGGGCTGCTGTGTGGGGACTCCTCTCCAAACATGTTAGCACTTCCCTGTGGAGCCAATGCTCATCTCTCTCTCCCTCTCTTTCTCTCTCTCTTTCTGTCTCTCTCATTGCCCCAGCACCTCAGTGCCACGCTGCTGCTCTCTCCTCTTTACTTATGTAGCAAGCTTAACAATAACTACTACTGGCACAATATCTTTATTCAATACAAAATTAAATCTCTTTATACTAATTTTACCCATGTTGGCCCCATGTTACCAATGGGCCACCAGGGCTAATATTTACAAGCCAAGTCAACTACTTACCATCCCTTGGCTTTTACTGTTAAATAAATGTACATTTATGTACATGTGTGCATTTATAGAGGAGACAAAACCCCTCCCCCCCTTAGCTTACTATTTACTTTTGCACTACTGATATGCTTACAGCTTTTTCTAATTTACTTTACAGGATCCACTCTCTCTCTCTCTCTCTACTGGCAGAGCCCAGTCTTGAACCCACCTCCAGGTGACCTATACTTCACTAAGGTACCCATTTTAATACTTCTTGTGGAACACTTGTTCCACTGCTGTTACACTATGATAAGTTAAGTCAGATGCTGAGTTGTATAAAAAGCAGTACTGCTAGCAGGTGGAAAGAGGTAATACTATCATGGTTCCATGATAAAATAGTGAAATAACTCTAGCGACTCACACAAGAGCAAGTACATATCGCCAAATGTGACATCAGCAAGGAATCTTCCTCCGCACATTCCAAAATGGTGATGGCAAGGAAATAAATGTTTAATGCGGGGGACAATGTCCCCACACACCCCATCTAAATATAATAATCTCCAGGGAGGGGGTGGACACTGAATGGGTGGGGGGATACCGTGAGCAGAGCAACAGACCAGAAAAAAAATAAATGCCACACAGTTTCAAACAAGTACCCCCAGATAGTCCCAAAACCCAGGACCATTGGCACTGCAAGCATCTGTAACCACCAAGCCAGGCAACCAACTTGATAGGAACAGGCTGCACTCATCTATTTAAGCCATGTGACCACATAAAGCCCTGCCATTCAACATCGATATTCTGTCCTCATCCATCACTATCCCATCCCCCTCGCTATATCTCCATTGTCACTAGCCCTACAGGTGCTCAAATTGAGTCATTCATTTTTGAGTGGCTCAATTTGGTTTGCTCATATCATGGGATACCTACTATCCCTTTATTGATCTTGAATGAGGCAGATCTGGAGCCCTCACCTCAGGAAGGATAAGATCAGGCTGGAGAAGGTGCAGTGCAGGGTGAAAAATATGATTCGGTGCAATAGGGCAGGTCTTATGAGGAGTGCCTCAAGGCACTGAACATGTACTCACTGGAAACCAGAAGGGAAAGGAGAGGTATGATACAGACTCAAGTTCATAAAAGGAATAAACAAGGTAAACTACTAGGAACATTTTAGCTTGAATGCTAGTTTGATGTCACAGGGCCATGAATGGAAACTGACAAACAGAAGGGTCAGGAGGGAGATGAGGAAGTATTATTTTACAGAAAGGATGGTGGTGCCATGGAACAGTCTACCAGGCAAGGTGGTGGGCACCAAAACAGTTACTTGTTTTAAGCACATTGGGACAGAGTTAGGAGTATAATGGTCAACTGAGGTAACAGAATTGTGAAGGGAAACAGTGGGGGCTAGGACACTAAATGTACAGCAAGTCCCAGTGACAGATAGAGGTCTCAGGCAGACTGGATGGTCTATTGATCTTTTTCTGCCATCACAGTCTATGTTTCTTTGCCCCATGCTTGCCAAGTTAAACAGAGCACAATGTAGAACTGCAATGTTTGGGTGAATGGTTGGTGTTAGGAGTATAGAGTTACATTTCTAGGGACACTGTTAAATCTTCCAAACAGAGGAAGCCTATATAAATACTATAGGCTTCCCCTAAATAAAAGGGGGCTAATGTGCCATTGGAAACAGCAGATGTGGTAGGGGAGATTTTAAATTATGAGCTGAGAGTCATGGACTGAAACAGGTACAATAGGCATAACAACCAAAGAAGGGAAATGGAGGGCAGAAATTCAAAATTAGGGGACACTACCAAGGAAGTTGGTAGTAAACTATAAAGGACACAGGACAGAGTGAAAAAGTGAAGTACTATGAGACGTGCTGGTAATTAGGTTATTTGCATAGGACAAGGGCCTTACATAGTAGTCAATATAGTACAGTTGGTTAAGGCTCTGAGCTGCAGATTTGGAGATCTTGGTTTGAATTCCACAGCCACCAGGGTGCATACTGTGTGATCATGAGCAAGTCACTTAACTTCCTTGTGTTCACAGGTCTCATTTGGAAGCAAGCTTCAGCTTAGTGTGCTACTCCTGGGTAAGCAATGTTCCCTTTCCCCAGTACTAATATAAGTAAAGTCAAAAAGCTTAGACAAATTCCAGATGCCTAAATGATAATTTTGGGGGGCTAGAATGCACATTGTTATAACAGAGGAGACAGAAACATGATAGTTAGATTTTAAAGGAGTGCTTCTTTAGTACAGTAGCATACAGATAATTCTGAAACAGCAAAGGAGGAAGAATCATAGGTGGGATTTCTCTTTACAGATTAGAAGGATGCAGCAAAACTAAGACATTTGTATTTCCAACTGAAATTCGCACAAACTCATGTTGCTTTAAAAGCTATATTAAATGAATACTGTATCTGAGTGAAATGTTACTGTGACTATGTAGTTGAATCATGTTTCTAGTTAAAAAGTTTAGTTGTTATATATTTATGTAGTACAATTGACATACATTATAGGGGTGCTACCATGTCCCTGTAGTTAGGGTTGAATAGCATGTTTAATGTTAAACCTTAAATTTTGCACTTCAATAATAACTTTGTAACCGATCAATAGATTTACTCATAATTTGGTATGCACTGTACCATGGGATAGATATCTTGATGTGGCAAGTTTAGTTCCAGTTAGATGTATGAATTCTGAGATCTGGGCAGTGTAAAAAGTCATAAAGTTGCCACTTTTTGCAGTTATTTCCTCATTGCCCTGTGTCCAGATGGTGTGGAATTGTCATCTGATTTTTTTATGCTAGAACCAGCCTGAGTAACAGAACAGGCATGCTTAGTTTTGTGAAAAAATATTAATCTGTTGCAAAATTATTCTTTGCTAGTAACCAAGCTTTATTGAATCACATCCAACATAAAATATATACCAAACAAGTACATAGTACATAGAAACCATAAAACAATAAGTAGAACAGAAGTAACAAAGCGAAACAGGACCCCCAAAACCCCCCTCAAAAATAAAAGGGAAAAAAAAAAGTACCCATCCAACCCCCATCCCCCCTGTCCACCCCTGGCAGCTATCCCTGTGGCTGACTCACATGATTCATATATGTATAATCATAATGTAACCTCAGAAAAACAGACAAAATATAACCAACTATATGTGGTTTAGCTGAGTCCACAAGAGGAGGCACCAAGGAGAAAGGATACACAAAATTAACGTACCAAGCGAATTGATATCATTCCAATAGTTAAAAGCAGAATAGGGACTTTATCCTAATACCCACGTACCTGTCCTTCAAACATTGAAATAGCTTCCCCCAACACTGTTGAAATAATGGTGAAGCATTATAAAAAGAGAGAACCGATCTTTCTGCATTCAATGCATTCATAAACTCCTCCCACCATTCCCCGAACGATGGAGTCCAGTCACCTCTCCAGTGGCGCAAAATTATTAGTTTAGTTACCGATGCTACCATAGCTAATCGACATTTAGTTAGCTTACCTTGTATATTATCAAACACACCGAATATACAAGCCTCTGGAGTGAAAAACCTGTCCAAATCGTAGAATTGACCAATCTTTTGCTTCACCAAATGCCACAATCCCACCACCTTGGGGCAGGTCCACAATTTATGGTAACTGGTAGCCAGAGGATCATTACACTCAGTACAATTCGCTGTAAAGCGACTACCCATCCTAGAAAGCTTAGCTGGTGAAAAATATAGGTTATGAAGTAACTTAAATTGAACTTTTCTCAGTCTATCCTGCTTGATAAATTTATAGATATCGACCCAGGCCTTTTCCCTTATTTCTGCTGATTTACCCAAGGACAAATTTAACTCCCAATGTACCGGGACTGGTGACACTTTCGAATTCCCTTTGACTATTATATACTTGTAAATTTTGGATATCACTTTGCCCACTTGCACAAACCCTTTCAACTCCGCAAGCATAGGTCCCAGAATGTCTTGCCCCAGCCTTTTACCAAAATACGATTTAAAGCAGCTTAGTATTTGATTTAATTTTAGGTAGGATTGAGGTTTACCTCCCAATTTCTCCGCCAGTGCCTGAAGTGAAAGTAGCCTATTATTCTGATAGAGATCCTTGACCCGCAACTTCATTTCCCCTTCAATTCCCCGTCTAGATATTGGTTGCTTCCCAATAATCAGATTCGGATTACTTATATAGGTTGGGATAAATCGTAACGTTGCGAGACTTGAAACTTCACATAAAACTGTTGCAAAGCCTTAATATCCCATCCTAACGGCGTATCCCTCGCCCTCTTGGGAATCTTAGCCCATGGGGCATAAAGTAATGATTTTAAATCCAACTTAAGGCCTTTAACAAATAATCGATCTAAGTGAAGGCCAGGGTATGCTAGGCCCTCGTCACAAGCCCAAGCTCCCAACCTTGCCAGATGAATTGCAAGGTAATAAACATAGAAATCCGGTAATTGAAGCCCTCCGAGTCGTTGTTGCCTAGTAAGTTTGAGGTTACTCCTTCTAAGAGGTTTCCCATTCCACAGAAAAGCCACACATTGCTGAAATAGCGGCTTGAAAAAAGACTTTGGCAAGTAAACATTTAAATTAGATAATGTGTAAAAAAGTTTGGGCATAACCACCATTTTTATCGTATTGGCTCTTCCCGAAAAAGTCAATGGAATCTTTGGCCACCTGACCAAATCTTCCTTAATGGTTTTAATTAACGGTTTAAGATTTAAATCAGCTAAGTTCTCTAAATTCTTAGATATTTGAATCCCCAAATAGGTTAGTGATTTGGTTTGCCAACAAAGTCCCAGGGAAAGGCACCAGCTTCACTGAAGAAATGGGGTCAAAGAATAGACTGACGTTTTGGCCTTATTCAGATTATACTCTGAAAACCTACTAAACTTATCAATTAAATCAAGAGCTTTAGGAAGGGGAAGAAGTAGTGTCCGAAATGTGTAACAGTAGGTCATCTACAAATGCAGATAGTTTAAATTCAGTGTCTCCAATCCTTAGTCCCTTCACCTCTCTATTGGACTTTATGGATCTAATTAACAGTTCAATGTATAGATTGAAAAGGTATGGTGACAAAGGACAACTCTGCCGGGTACCTCTAGAAAGAGGAAAAGCCTCCAAAGTTAAATTGTTGCATTGGATTTTAGCTACAGGGCAAGAATACAAAATACGAACCATGTGAATAAATCTATCTGGGAAGGCCTAGCTTTGACAGGGAAGTGAACATAAAGGTCCATTCCACCCTGTCAAAAGCTTTCTCTGCGTCTAATGAAACTAATGACACTTCCAACGCAGGATCCGCAGAGTCAGAAATCAGGTAAAACAATTTATGAAAATGATCAGCTGAGGAGCAACCCTCAACAAAACCGGCTTGCTCTGGGCTCAATAAAGTCCGCCATACTCGTTTCAATCTGTTAGCCAGTATTTTAGCAAAGATTTTCACATCCAGATTTAACAAAGAAATCGGCCTATAGCTACTCACTTCATCAATGGGCTTGTCTGGTTTTGGCAACAAAATAATCTTGGCCTCGAATGGCGTCTGGTCCCTGATCCCTTGATCACACCAGAAAGAAAATAGCTCCTGCAATAAGGGTACAAGCTTATTTTTAAATTGCTGAAAAAAGAGAGCTGTGAATCCATCCGGGCCAGGTGCTTTATCCGGGCAAAATGAGTCAATAACATTGTCTATTTCTTCCACAGAGATGGGGGCTATCAATTGAGGGCCAACATCATTTGACAATCTCGGTAAAGGGATAGTTTCCAAGAACTCTTGGGTTTCATATGATACCTGGGTGGGGGGCTGCTGGCTTGTGTAAAGCTTTTGATAAAAAGACTTAAAAATTCCTAGTATTTCAGCCGGATCCGTAATCAATTGCCCTGATTCTGGGTGGTTAAGAGCAGTCATCCACCTTGCCGAAGATTTTTGTTTCAACTGCCAAGCCAACAGCCTCCCTGCCCTACTACCTTGTCCCAGGTATAAAGCCTTGATTCTGGAGGCTAAACTAGTAACTTTCTCTCTGTTTACCCGCATACCAATTTCTCAAGGAGATTAGTTTATTTTCTTGTTCTTCCGTTCTTTGGTTGTCATTTATCTTTTCTAATTCCTTAATCTCCCTTAAGCAATCATCCAGTAGTTTCCTTGACTTCGCCTTGCGAACTATTGCCAAGTGTATTAATTCACCTCGCCACATAGACTTAAGAGCCACCCAAGTTTGATCTATGGCATTAATAGAACCCCAATTACTGATAATAGAACTTTCTAGAAATGATTTAAATCTGGTTAATGTCTTGGGTTCTTTTAAAATACTGTTATTTAATGACCATGAGTATGACCTACTTGGTTGAAGTGATAGAGAATATATAATACTTATAGGTGAATGGTCAGAGATTACACGGTGCAAAGTTGAGGCCTCCACCACCCAAGACAAACTATACTGGCTGACCAGAAAAAAATCTAATCTCGAGTGTGACTTATGCACTGCAGAAGAAAATGTATACTCCCGGAGACTAGGGTTCAGGGTATGCCAGGGATCTATTAGGCCTATTGATAGCATAAGCTCCCGTAAGGCCTTCTGTGCTGGGGAGAGGGAAGAGCCTTTACAGTGCTATCTGTCTAGTCGGTTAGACTGGACTAAATTCCAGTCCCCACCTATGATTATTGGGACATTCCCAAAAGAAGCCAAGGTCAATCCTAACTGTGTAAAAAAATCCGGTGAGTCTAGGTTAGGCCCATATACTGAACCCAGGACTAAATTAATCCCTCCAATACTACCTAAAACAAATATAAATCGACCTTGCGGGTCGGGTATTATTTGAGAGTGCGTAAATGGAATCCCACGAGCAATTAAAATTGCAACTTCCCGACTATTGGAGGAGAATCCTGCCCCAAAGACCTGATTCACCCACTTCTTCTTGAAATGGGCCAATCGGTCAGCCAGAACATGGGTTTCTTGTAAAAATACTATCGCTGGTTTCAAGCGGGCAAGGTGGTTCAAAATGACAAATTTTTTAGAGTTATCCTTTCCTCCTTTGATATTCCAAGAAATTATATTCAACCTATCCTCCATTTATTGCTCAGACTATAGAGGTCTTGGGATAGCTGCCCCCCTCCCCCCATACAAAATCCCTCAAAAACCAAAAATTTACATTCCCGAATTGCCCCTCCAACCCCTAAACAAAATAGTAACACACTCATAGATAACCTATAACTTTCCCTCCTGGTCCGAAGCCAACTCCCCATCCTCTGGAACATGATGCTACATAGAGACGGGTATACCCACCCCTGCCACAGTTATTATTGTGGTTGAATATATAGTCGTATCAGACCCTATCTCTGAGCCAGGCTACTAAAAGAAAATTTACTTCCTTCTTTAGACCTTCAATTAAGTCACTTAGTAAAACACTAACAAACAAGAATTATCAAATAAAAGTTAAGGGGTATAATGCATCCATTGAACTAATAAAGCATGCATTAGGCCAATAAATACCTCCAGTCTTCCAGACATTGGCAAACGAAATTATAAGCCATTCCATAGCACTCCAGGCATTAGTCCTGTAAAGGGCTCTGTCTAGAGTCTACAAAATCGGGCCGGTCAAACTACTCCTAACAGAAACTATTGCATAATCAAAACAAGGCTGTCCGGCCTACTATGAAATCTTGTCTTGCATTATACCCTTGGCTATTCAGTCCTAACTTGACATTTTAACTAATTAAATCCCCATTTATGATTTACTATTAAGAAAACTATTATTATTCTTAAAACACCACTCATGTAGGCATCACAGAAAGAAAGAACAAAAGTATTCTTACAGGCGTAAATGCAGTCATTATAGCCTGCCTCCTCATTAGAATATTAACCTTAAGTTTATAACTGCAAGGACGAACATAAAACCCTCCCCGTTCTGTATTTGTAATCCAAGGTACTATAATACTTCTAACCAGAATATAGCAGTTATATAGTTGGTAAAGCTCCCTTGCCCATCTTTATAGGGGTTAAGTAACCCCACAACAACATACATAGTAGCTGACCCGACTTGTCACTAGTTTTGGGCACACTAGAATTATTTATTGCTCCGATGCCCCCAATCAAATCCAGGTAATAATTGTTAACAGCAAACAAAGAATCTTGGCCACAATCTTGCCAAAATCAGAAAGTTCCTATATGCTGTCCATATAGTTAAACTTAGCTCTCATCCCTTGGGAAACAGGTCAGGTAGCAGAGATCTCAGGGACTCGAGTGCTTCTTCCGCTGAGTTGAACCTCTTCGGGCCTTCCTTGAGTGTAACCTCCAGCCTCGTGGGATAAAGTAGATGGTGCCGGATCCCTGCCGCCCAGAGCTTCGAAGTAATCGGCCTGAAGCTAGCTCGAGCTTGTCTCATCTTCCAGGTTAAGTCAGGCACCAGACGCAGTTTTTTACCCTCCCATTGGAAAACTGCCAGCTTCCTCACTCCATTTAAAATATGCTCCCTGTCCAAATAGTTCAATAATTTGAAAATAACTGGTCTTGGTGGCTCCGAGGGTGGAGATTTGGCTCTAAGGGCCCTATGACCCCTCTCTATAATATATTCCGGTCCATTGGGTGAGGGGCCCACCGATTTCTTGATAAGCCTCTGTAGAAACTGAATAGTGTTCGGCCCTTCCTTTCCTTCCGGGAGACCCAGCAGGACCAGGTTATTATGTCTGTTGCGGCCCTCCAGGTCATCTAGACGATCCTCCAATTTGGCAATATTTCTTTTGCACTCCACTATATTAGGGCCTGTCTTATCCATAGCTCTCTCCAAGGATGAGATTCTGGCCTCAGCATCGGTCACCCTTCTTGCTAACTGTGTCAGGGCTGGTTTTATCTCCGCCACCTCCTTTATGAGTTTGAATAAGGCATCCTTTATAGTAGAAAGATCACTATAGATCTTCTCAGGTTTTAGCTCTTGTTCCTGGAACGATGGCGACGAGCCCCTTCGCGGACATTTAGCTTCCGATTCTGAATCGGCTGTCTGCATATTCCAAAACTGGCATTATCGCTGGATGCCACAAAACCCACACCTGCAGGCACCCAACAGTATCTCAGTGCCAGTTCAGCTTATTTTGCTGTGCAAAGATGTAAATCTTGCTGCCAGGGAGAGGAAGGCCCACAGGCTGCTGCCTTACCGAGGGCGTTTGGTTTCCAGTTCTTGCTTTGGCTGCCTATATTTTTCAAAAACGAGCGTTGTCGCCAAATGCCCCAAAACCTCCTCTTGCAGACTCCTTACTGTGTCCCAGGGTCTGTTTGCTTCATTTTGCTGTGCAAAAAAAGGTTTGTGCTGGCAGGGAGCAGGAGACCCACAAGCTGCTGTCTGATCGCGGGCGTACAACTTCCGACTTTAAATTCGGCTGCTTGCTTTTTCCAAAATGGGCGATTTCACCAAATGCAATGGGACCTGTTCCTACAGGCTCTTGACAATGTCCCAATGCCTGTTCACCCTGTTTTTCCCTGAAGAAATGGGATTTGTAGTGGCAGGGAGCGGGAGACCCACAGGCTGCTGCCTTACTCCATGAGCGTCATGTGATCCCTCCTGTTTCAAAATTATTAAGTTTTTCATTTCCCATTATTGTCAATGGGAAGAGCACTTTTCAGAATAGAGGGAGAAAACTTAACAAACAATTAGAGGTGAGCAAAGTGGCCAAAATTCACTCCACGAAGCAATTCACAGAGTAATGTGGAATCCACAAAGTAATCTGCAACGCGAAGTGGAGTACTTCGCATCATAATGAGGAATGTGAAGTCCATTGATAAAAATGACTTTGCATTACTCCGCCTTCTCCCAACCACTTCTGCACCAATTTTAATGTGAAGTACATAGAAATCAATGTACTTCTCATCACTTTGCCTTGTTATTGAGCTCTAAGGCAAATTTTGCAGTGATTCATGGGATTGCTGGTCACATGGGTCCTAGATTGTTCTGCACAGCCTCAGTTCTGTGTAGTGTGTGTGTAGTGGTAGAAGGAGACAGTTTCCTCTCAGAGCTCTGCAATTCAAATCCTCTAAAAGCTGTTAAAAAAGCCTTTTTGAGCCATTTTGTTTGCTCAAAATTTAGTACATCAATTGTAGAAAACCCTCCAGTGCTCTTATCATTGATTTTTTATTGTTTGTGTGTGGATATTGAATGTTAATTCAGAACATTCAGTCTGTGCACTGACAGACACTTGAAGTGTGCTTTGGGGAGGGGTGTATCTGTGATGGAGGTAGGTTAAAACTGGGAGAAAAAGGCAGTCTTTCTGTGTTGGTTATATTTTTCTTGTATAACTGTGTTAATGTACACACAGTAATATTTTCAGTAATTCTTGACTTTTTTTTTTTGCTGATTGTTTTGGTGCAGCAGTGCATAATTTCAGTTTGTTTAAAAGATTTGATTATATTACTGAAGTTTTCAATTTGCTATGCATTACTTGTAACGTGTGTGTGTGTGTGTGTGTGTGTGTGTGTGTGTGTGTGTGCGTGTGTGGTGTGTGTGAGTGTGTGTGTGTGTGTGTGCGATGCGTGCCATCAAATCAGACACATTTTATTGTGCCACAGAGTAATTACAGCAGTGTGAACCTGCTATGCACCGCACCTGCATGATCCCCCCCCCCAACTGGCAAAAGGTATTCTTTTCCAGATTGGATTGTAACTTGTGAGCACTGGTTAAGGTGTTGTTGTGACTTTGTGTCTGCATCTCTTCTTGATTGTGCATTGCAATCTTAATTTGTCTGTGCTTTTGCATCTGTTTAGTGCCCAATCTCCATCTGCAAACCACAGTTGTTGTTTTTTTGGCTTCACATCCACAGGCCCAGACTGAAAGCAAAGAAATCTAAATTTGTTTAGAATGTTCTTGTTGATCCCTCAAAATGCCTGCAAAGAGATGTGCAAGCAAAGCTGTTTCAGGCCATGGCACTGCTGCCAGTGGCAAGATTGTCCATGGGCGTGGTAGTATGAAGAAGTGCACAGCTGATGTCAGTAAAGGGATTTCTCCATCAATGATTTTTACAGTGCAATCTCTATCTTCTCTCATAGTTGGAGGAGATGATGTTGTCCCAGCTGGTCGTGTTAGTGCAGTTTCTGCTGGCATGAGTACTGCTGCCTCAAGTTCTACTTCTGACAAGTTAACCATTTCAAAAAATATAGTTGAGTCTAAAGCTATGACTGACAGTGTACATGATGTCATACTCCCCATTAACATCCCCATGGTAGTTGAACATGAATGTGATCCTGGCAATGATAACTCACAATGTCACATTTCTTCCAGCACTGTTGAGGTCATGCCTTTGCCATCCAATGATTCAAAGTATGGCACAAAAATATTGGGTGATGATGATGATGATGATGTGGTTGGAACATGTTCTCCACATAACAGCATCCAAGCTGAAAATGTGGATGCAGATGATGTTGATGAATATGATAGTGATGTCAGTGATGCATGTTGTGAACTGGAGAAAAAGAAAGTCAATGTGGCTGTGTCTGGGTCTGCTGGCGTTAAATCCCTCCTCCTCAAAAAAAGTTGTGATTTAGCAATTCCTGTTGATGATGATGATGATAACCCAATAATAATCACAGGTAGTCATGGTGGTCAGTTGAAGTCCAAGTGTGTCCAGCCTGATAAATCGCATAGCACACCCCCCATTTCAGGGGTTAAAAAATGGAGTCCAATAAGCAGCATCAGGGTCATGTTAAAAGTAGGGGATCATGATCCCTTGTTAGGGAATTTTTGTCCAAGATGCAAATGATGAGTCAATTGCAATCTGACAGCTTTGCCATGCATGTGTGAGTCAATGTAAAAAGGGGATCATCTGGGCATGGGGGACCAGCATACACATCTTAAGAACAGGCACATGGCACTGTGAACTTGGCACCAGATGTCAGCTAATGCTATAGTGGGGCATTCACCCTTGTCATCAACCTTACTGAGCATGTTATCCCCTTCCATGAGTGTAAGACCAAGTAGGAATGTCTGCAGTAGCCATGAAATAACACCAGAGGATTACTACAGGCATGATGAGGGGGATGATTATGATGTAGAAATCTTGTCAAGTGGTGGTCAGACTAGAGTAGCAGTGGTGGTCAATGCAGTATATCTAGTGCAAGTGGTACATCAACCCCTGTACATAAAATTGGGAAAATAACTTCATTTGTGGACTTGTCACCTCTGCACCCCTCTTCATCACACATCCACACCCCACCCCTGGCCATTCACATAGGCAAACCATTTGTCACACCCTGTGTAAAACATGTAAGTCAGCCCATGTTGGAGAGTGTTTTTGCCCATAACCTCCGCCTGACTGCCTGAAACATGTGACCTACACTGTATAAGCCATGTGATGTGTGTGGTCTGCCTGTGAATTTTCACTCCTCCTTAAAGTGGAATAAGGTGGAGTGCAGAACGCAAAATCATAAAGTGAGGGTTTAAAATGGGCACTCTGCTTAGAAGAATACTAACATGAAGTGGCCACTTCGTGACCACTTCGTGGGCTGAATTTTACTTCACTGCATCTCTATAAAGGATTTGTTCTCACAAAAAAAAGCATAAACTCTCATGAGACCTGTTCATTTTTCAAGAGAACTAAATCCTTTTTCTTGAGAGAAAAATCCTTTTTTGTGAGCTGCCATCTTGTTTCATTTTTTTCTGATTTTTTTTAAATGCTACAAAATGACATACTAGAGAGAAATCATCACACCTATTTGGCTCATTGGGAATTTATTAGATGCAATCTGCACTTTAAAGATAGAAATATGACCCTGAAATGAGTTTTTAATATAATAAATCATTTATCATGACCACATGATACAAAAAAAGAATCCTTTTTTTGTATCAAAAGTCATGAAAAAGGATCCTTTTTCATCACTTGAGAATGCTTGTTTGTCCCTTCCACTGCCATCTCCAGTACTTAATGTTTTTCCCTGGTGTCTAGTGGCCCCCACCCTTCATATCCCCTCTCCCTACATTCCCCTGGTATCTGGACACACATCCCACCCTCCATTTGCTGTCCCTGTAATATAAATTATTTTCCTGGTGTCTAGCAGTACCCTCCCACCCTCCAATTGCAGTGCCCCTAAAAAAATCAATTTCCCTGGTGTCTAGTGGCACCCTGACACTCTGCTTACCATCCCCTAGTTGTTGTGCTTCCGACACTGGCATGCCCACACCCGGTATTGGATGCTCCCCCTAGCAGCCTGTTGATTTCTTTATTTGCTGACATCAGGGTGCCCAGTCCCCATGTTGGCATTTATAGACCCCCCAGCAGTGTGGAACACTGAGGAGCCCACTCTCAGTGTCCTGAATTAAGTATTTAATTAAACCCTGTAAAAAAGAAAACTGTCCCCGATGTCTTTGTTTTAGACCTGAAAAAAAGAAAACGGTCCCTCATGGTCCCCACCTTCCCCTCCCCATCCCAACCTTCCAACTGAGTACCCACATCCCCACACCCGCCTGTTACCCTATGCTTACCACCAGAGGTCCTGTGAGGAAATCACAATGGGCTGGAATCCAGGCAGCTAGAATGGACAGGAACTGAACCCCATACTGAGCTGGAACTTGGAGTGGACAAGAACTGGACTTGATACCAGGGGAATGGAACAGACTGGAAACCAGAAGACTAGAACAGGCATGAACTGAACTCAAAACCAGGCTGGAACTCAGGCGATTGGAGTGGACAGGAACCAAACCAGATATTGGGTGATTGGAACTGGCTGGAAACCTGGCAACTAGAGTGGGCAGGAACTGAAGGTGATGCCAGGCAATCAGAACAGGCAGGAAATCAGGTGGCTAGAATGGGAAAGAACTGAACTGGTTGCTGGGCTGGAACTCAGGTGACTGGAGTAGCCAAAAATCTAACATGATAGCAAGGGATTGGAACAGGCTGGAAACCAGGCGTCTTGAGCAGGCAGGAACTTAAGTTGATACCGAGTGATCGTATGGGATAAGATAGAACCTGGTACCAGTCAGTCACAGCTCCAATCATTCTATTTCCTCTCCTTCTACCCTGTATTAGGGGATGGAACCATGATAACCAGGGGTGAGGGAGAATGGGCCCAACTGGTCCAGAGACAGCAGGACTGAACTGTGTTGAGGTTCGCTAACCACATGGGAGGTAGGCAGTGTGCTAGCCTAGTGCCCAACACCCCACCAGTCATAACACATGAGAAAGTAGTCAAAATAGAGCCAAAAGACACCAAAATGGGGCAAAACAAAAGAGGAGGGGAAACAAGGGAGGTATGAAGTAAAAGTTAGTTTATGTTGTTGTTTTTTTATATAATTTAATTTTTTTTTCTATAACCTCATGTCAGTTTATATTAACTTGCCCTTCTATGTTGTTAATTGAATCCCCCAGTGTCAGATGCTCAACCGCCCACCCCATGCAGCCCATTGTGTTTTGCTGACATCAGGGCCCACAACCACATGTCGGCATTTACAAGACAGCCTTCCCCAGCAGTGTAGACACTAGTCAGCCCACCACCAGTATCCCAAAATACTTTTATTTATTTATTTGGTCCATGAAAAGAAAAAAAGTCCCCAAACATCTTTTTTTCAATCCTGAAAAAAAGAAAATGGTCTCTCATTGTCACCCATGTCCCCCACCCCCAGCCCTACCTTCCCACTGAGACCCACCACCCACACCCCCCCTCTAACCCATAATTACCACTGGAGGCCATAGGCTGCCATCTGCTGTGGATCAGGACACATCTGCAGCCTTCAAAGCTGAACTGTGGACTGAGGAATTAAGGCACATGCCCTATAATGTATTTCAATGGTGTGTTGAACTTATGTTGATATCTTTGTCATTTTTTGGAATTTTTTTCACCAAATTTTCAACATGGCCTTTTTGGGACCCCACCTCATGAACACTGTAACTGTTGTTTCATTAATTGGGCCTGAAAGGTGATTTTGTGGTCTTGCCACATCATGAGATCTACCCATAGGACAGTGCACACCAAGAGTTAGGCTTGAGAAGCCTAAGGCACACCCCACATCTAATCTCCTGCCTGGTTTGGGAGAGTGGGGTATTAAGGAAACCCTAATGCCTTGTTTCCCTACTTTTGTCACTTAGACCCTAACTGGAGCATGAACAGAGTTTTTTGCAACATGTTTCCTTACTTTTTGAGATTGTATAATGGTATCCTTATTTTACTGTGGGAGAGCAGGGTTCTTCGGACTCTTCAGTCCCATCCCTCTGTAGATGTGTATATGTATGTAAAGCATGAGGCCCTCCAGGTCCTGCTTTTCCATTTATAGGACAACAGTGACCAAATTGTCAGCATGGACATCTTATTATCCCACATCATGTACCTGGTACAGAAAATTTTCAAATCCCTGCCAACACAACTCTGTGCAACTGCAATGCCATTCTATGCCACCTGTTTGAAAACACATTTTAGGCACAATTTGAAAAATGACAGCTGTGTCATATTTGAGGTGGGGTATTAAGAAGGCTATGTTGAAAATCTGGGTCAAAATATTAAAAATGTTTCAAGTTACGAACAGGCATAGCAAAATTGAAACAAATGGTCATAACTTTGGCATTTTTTTCTTATTTTGACCCCTAATGTTGAACATAGTCTTCTTATGACCCCACCTCATAAAACCCATAGGTGAAATGTTCAGATCCATGCCAAAATGCCATCCCATGCTGCAGGTGCAAAAACATGTTTTGGACAGGATGTGAAAAATGACAGCTGTACTGTCCATGAGGTAGTGTGAAAAAATGGCTTTGCTGAAAGTTTGGAGTTAAAATATTGAAAATTATCAAAGTTATGAGGTACATAGAAAAATTTCAATGAACGCTCATAACTTGGCCATTTTTAAGAATTTTTTTCACCAAATTTTTAGCATGGTGTTTTTGGGACCCAGCTTTGTGAACTTCATGAACACTGGTGGTGAGATTTCATTATTTGGTTCTGAAAGGTGATTTCATGCAGCAACTGCAAAATCACCTTCCAGCCCCAATTAATGAAATGACAGTGCCAGTGATCATGAGGTGGGTTCCAAAAAGGCAATTCTGAAAATCTGGTGAAAAAGTTCCTAAAAATGGCAAAATTATGAACATAAGTTCAAAATGCCATTGAAATACATTATAAGGCACTTATCTTGATTCCTCAGTTCATGGTTGGCTTTGAAGAGTGCAGACATGTCTCGTTCCACATAAGATGACAGTCTATGACCTCTAGTGATAAGTATTGGGTAAGGGGTGTGTGGGGTGGTGGGTGCCCAGTGGAAGGAGCAGGATGGTGGAGGGGGATTGCAGGGACAATGAGGGACCATTTTCTTTTTTCGAGTTTAAAAAAAAAAGATGCCAGGGGACTGTTTTATTTTGATTAGATCAAAGTAAATAAATATTTCAGGACACTGGGGGGTGGGTTCCTCAGTGTTCCACACTGCTGGATGAGGCTTGTAATGCTGGCACAGGGATCGGGCCACCTTATCTAGACACTATCAATAAAATAATGGGCTGTGGTGGGGCCATCCAACACTGGGGGTGGACCTCCCAGTGTCGGATTACATAAATATATGTAACATAAAAATAAGGGGATGGCAATCGGATGGTGGGGTGCCAATAGACACCAGGGAATAAAATAAAAATTAGGGGATGGCCATCAGAGGGTCTGAGTGCCACTAGACATCCAAGAATATAGACACCAGCCAGGAGGGGTTCATATTCACATTTCAGCTGCAGCACAAGTTAAGCTGCAGCTGCAGAAGTCAAGAAAATCTATGGTTCTCATACAGAGAATGTGGGAGAAGCACTCCTCTCACTAAGCTGGGCACCTGGGATTTTTGGTGCCAAGAATTAGTATTTCTGGCGCTAACTGTAAAAATCAAACACCAGAATCTAGCTAAATGGGGCTTGTTTAACTAGGTTCTGGTGTTTGATTTGTAAAATGACATTTTTATGTATTTTCCATGCATTTTAGTGCACGGGGAAAAAAAAAACAAGATGGCAGCTCATGAAAAAGGCATTTTTGGGGCAAAAAAGGATTGGCCCACCATGAAAAAGAATCCTTTTTTGTGAGGTCAAATCCTTTGTTGAGCTTTTTACCTCTTTCCTGGAAAGTTATCTTCCCATTCAAAACAATGAGAACTTAAAAACTGAATAACTTTGCAACTGATTGATATTTTTTCACCAAACAGATGCATGACAGTTCTGTTACCCAAGCTGTTTCTACCATTAAAAAAAAATCACGCTAGAATTCAACACCACCTGGGCACAAGGCGATGAGGACAACATGGCACAAAATCCTGACTTTTAAAATTTTTTTCACTATCTGGATCACAGAATCCATACATCCAACCAGAGCAAAACTTGCCACATCAAGAGATCTACCCCAACGGACAGTGTATACCAAATTTTGTGTAACTCCAATGATCAGTTGCAAAGTTATTAATGTACAAGATCTGAAGTTTAACATTAAACTTGCTACTCAACCCTCACTATTGTGGTGCTATCGCACCACTATAATAATGTCTTCACCTGCATTTGTCATTCTGTACCCTCTCAGGTCGTGCCTGAAAATAGTCATTGCTGTGGCTAGTGCACTTACCCGGTTAACAAAAACTAAATAAATAAAAACAAATAAAATATATTAATTGCAAAAAAAAACTATGTTAATGCATCAGTTAGGGCTGGTATTAAAGTGTCAAAAGCTGGGAAATTTGACATTAGGGTTTCCAACCCCAATTCCCGGCCCCACACCCTAAGCAGCAAATGGACAAGACCACACAAACAACCACAGACAGCCATCATCAGGTAAGGCAAACACCATGCAACTGCTTCCAGATGACACAAATGCAATAGCACTGATATGCTACCTTTGTGGATTTGTGTCTGTGGCATGCAAACTGCAAAATATACACACTCACTTGTTACTGCAAATAGGAATCCACTATACTGGTGGATGCCTAGAAAATTCCTCCCAACATAGATTGTGGGGACAAAACTGGTAACAGGATTCAAGAATGCATGGGGTAGGCATAAGGGACATTTTCTGGTAAGGGAAGGGCTGAAGCCAGAGATCAAGTAGGGTTTGCGGTGTTGGTAGGAAAATAGCAGACTAGGTGGGCAAAGCAGTCCTTATCTGCCATCAAATTCTACGTTTCTGTGTTTCTATACTGAAATCAAAAGACTGCTTCTATATACAGAAGCACAGGCCCCTCCAGCCAGATACAAACCCATTATATCCAAATTAAAAGACTTCTTTTCTCTATGTCCCTATGAGTCCAGCCTTTCTGTAGCCAGAGGTATAAGACAAACACCATCTTCTGGCTTCAGAAGAGCAGGCCCCTTGCATATAGAAAACCTCTGAAGAGACACAGGACCCTCAGGGGACTTTGTTTCTGCAGACAAAAGTACTGTTGCATTTTTTGCATTATAGATTTTGTTATATCTGCACTTCTGTACCCAGAGGTCAGTGTTTATGTCATACAATTGCAGCTGCAGAAGCGAAGGCCCACAAGTTATGTGTATGTTTTATGGTGTCCATGGCTACATGAGACTACAGAAAGGCTGAATGGACCACTTTGCTCACCTAGACTGCCATTTGCTTACCTACTGTAACACCACAGACCCTATTTGATATCTGGCCATCCCTTTTCTTTGCTGCTAAGGTTCCCTTATGCCTACCCCATGCATTCTTCAATCCCGTTACCATTTTTACCTCATCACCTACACTGGGATATTCCAGGCATCCACCAGTATCATGGAATTCTATCTGCAGTGACAACTGTTATATGTTTTTTTCTCACCTGATGGCTGTCTGTGGTTGCTTGTGTGGTCTTGTGCTTTTGCTTCATGGGGGTAGGGGTGGGGTGTTAGTACTGGAAACCCTAACACTGAATTTGCCAGCTTTTGATGCTTAAATACCAGCCCTAACTCATGCATTAATGTTGTTTTTTTGCAATGAATTTCTTTACTTTTTGAGATAGTGTAATCATAGCTTTGTTTGCCTGTGGGAGTGCACAGCCCTGCCACTCATATATAGTTTTTTGAGATAGAGTAATCATATCCTTATTTGCCTGAGGGAGCCATCCCCATCCATCCATAAATACATATACTGTATGTATGTAGATGTGGAAGGGCCCTGCCCTTTCATATATAGGACAACAGTAAACAAATTGTCAGCATAAACATCTTATTACTCCAACTCATATACACATTACTGAAAATGTTCAAATCCTCACCAGAACATAAGTGTGCACAAATGCAATGCCATTCTGCACCACAGATGTGAAAAGACATTTTGAACAGGATTTGAAAAATGACAGCTGTGACATACATGAGGTGTGGTAACAAGAAGTCTATGTTGAAAGTTTGGGGTCAAAATAGTTAACAATTCCAAAGTTTTGAGCATGCGTAGCAAAATTGCAATGAATTGTCATACTTATGCAATTTTTACATATTTTGACCCTAAATTTTCAACATAGCCTTCTTGTATACTCACCTCATGAACAAGATCAGGAAAATTTGACAAATCCTGCCTGAAAGATGAATTCTCCAATCAACCACGAAATCACCTTTTGGGCAGGAGTTGTGTTATGACAGTCATATTGGTCATGAAGTGGGGTCCCCAAAAGGCCCTGTTGAAAATTTGGGTCAAAATGTCAAAAAATGGCTGAGTTATGCATTAAATAAGAAACCCCATTGAAATACCTTGAACCACATTTACCTCAGTTTCTCATATTGTAGTCACCGGTTCCAGCAGCAAGATGTGCCTTCGATCAGGAGAGTGGATCTCAAACCTCGGACCTATCCAGGTGAATGAGGGTGTGTAGGGGTGTACTGGAGGGTGTGGGGTGGTCGGAGCTAAGTGGGAAGTAGGGGTTGGGGAGCTGATCAGTGAAGTACTATTTTCTTATTGCAGCACAAAAATAAACCATCAAGGAATGTTTTTTTTTCTTTTCAGGAATGGACTTGCTGGATGCCACTAGACACCAGGGACATAAAAGGCTGAATTTGGTTGCAGTGAACCTACAATGGCAGCGTGAAAAGGAACACTGGACCACCAATGATAACAAAAGAACATAGAGGAAAATACTGGGACAGAGATTGGAGAACAGGGAGAGGGGAGGGACCATGCTTTGCTATTTCTTGCCGGTGATGGCGATCAGAGAATGAGGGAGAGGGGTGGGACCACTAGACTAGTAGGGTTTGAATTTGTTATTATTGTGGATGGTGATCAGAGAACAGGGGAGGGGGGAGAGATCACTATACTACCCCGGCTAATACGGGGACAGCAACTGGAAAATGGAAGAGAGGGGAGGAACTACTGCAGCCCAAAAATATGCATCAAGGGACTGTTTTCTTTTTTGCAGGAACAGACTGGGGGGGGTGCCAGTAGACAACAGGGACATAACAGGCTGCACTGGGGATGGTAATTGGACAATGGGAGAGGGCAGAGGGACAGCTGGACTAGCAAGAATAAAAAAATAATAGAATATGGGGATGGCAATAGTGTTGTGTGAAACTGAGAAATTTTGTTATGTGAAATATTTCATGAAATCCATACATTTTGCAAAATATTTCACAAGTGCGAAATGCAACATTTCACAAAAAAACTATGAAAATTTGCCTGAAAATAGCAAAATGTTGCCTGAAAACAGCAAAATTTCACCCAAAAATGGCGAAATGTCACAGCGAAATGTGAAATCTGGCAATTTCTGATTGAAATTTCGCAATTGTCAGGTGAAATTTTGCATTTTGCAAATTTCTCAAAATAGTTAATGTGGTGAAATTGCCAATTGCATGGCAATTTCACTTGTGAAATTTTTTTTTAGCTACATCTCTAGATGGCAATCAGAGAATGAGAGAGAGAAGGGACCCCTGGGCTCCCAGGGCTTTGTTTGTTTATTACTGGGGATGGTGGTCAGAGAATAGGGGAAGGGGAGATACCTCTGGACTACCAGAACTGCAAATGGCAATTTTACTGTTCAAACAGTAAAGTTCAAACTATTATCAGTGTAAATGGTTATTTAGCATTCAAACAGTAAAGTCTGAATAGTAATTAACAAATCAAACAGTAATTACTTAACGAGTGACAGTGGACATGATTTCCAGTGGAAAAAAACATTTGCCATGGAGCTACACTATTTTTTTGACAAACATGACACTAGGCATATCACTAAGATGTAAATACAGGTGTTCTGTCCTTAGCATGCAGTAGTTTTGTACAACACTATTGTGTAAATTGTTTGAAAAACAAGATCGCCGACAGCACAAACAATACTTTCGCTGAACATGACCCATACATTTACAGTCTGAACAGAAAATTTACAGTTCAAACTGTTTTCATTTACCTGCCTGTCTTGCGGCTATCACAAAAATCATTATAATTCAAAAATGTTAATGCATTTTTACACCAAACAATCCAAAGTCACACTCTTGGCACACACCTCATCATCATAAAAATTACAGAAGAATTTTTCATTCTATGTGGGCTATAGATGATGACAACAAATTCCATGTTAACCTAGTGGAAAAAATAGTTTTTTTTTCTGTTTTTCACCACTTTATATTTCAAACGTCATACAAGATGCTGTCATGAAACATTCTAAATCTTGTGACACTGGCAAAATGACCACACATGCCAAATTTTGGGCTATTTGATCAAAAAATACTGAAGTTATTAAGGTGCAAAAATTTAGATTTAACATTGAAGTGCTCTACCAACCCTAACAATAGATGTGCGACCACGCCCCATAACGTATTACCACACCCCTGTATTTAGGGTTGAGTAGTCAGTTTAATGTTAAACCCCAATATTTGCACTTTAATAACATGGCAACTGTTCATTGGAGTTGCATGGAAGTTTGCATGCACAGCCTTGCTTAGTAGTTCTCTGGATGTACCAAGTTTTGTTGTGGCAGGATGTAGAGATTCCAAGTTCTGGATGGGTTTTCTGTCAACTTTTGTAGTACCCAGATGGTTTAGAATTTTGGCCTGAAATTTTCTGGGTAGAAAGGGACTGGCCCACAGATGTCCTATTGCGATCTCTCCTCACGAACAATGTTGGTGGAATTATGTTAGTCTGGACAGAAAGGTGATTTTGTATTCGATTGGTGAAATCACCTTTCAGACAGGATTTAAACATTTTCACTGCCCTTGTTCATCAGTTGGGGTCATAAGAAGACTATGTTGAAATGTTAAGTTCAGAATATGTAACAATGCCAACGCTATGTGTGTCCATTGAGATTTCATTATGCTCCCTCGGAACTTTGTTAATTTTAAATATTTTGACCCCAGATTTTCAGCACAGCCATTTATTTACACCACCTCATGAATGCGACAGCTGTCATTTCTCAAATCTCAGCCAAAATGTCTTTGCACACCTCTGGTGTGGAATGATGTTTCAGTGGCGCAGAATGATGTTTTTGTGGTAATTTCAACATTTTTAGTACCACATTCATGAGGCTGGGTCATAACAAGGCTATGCTGGCAATTTGGTTCCTGTTACAGTATATAAATGCAAGCATAGGGCCTGCAGGATGATGTGCATACACATCAACATAGGGAAATAAGGATATGATTACACTATCTGGAAAAAGTATGTTTGGATGAGATTGCAGGACCCACAGGTGAGTAAGGATATGATTATACTATCTCAAAAAGTCAGGACATTCTTTGCAAGAAACTTTGTTAATGCAACATTTAGAGTTGAGGCTACAGGGACAAAAGTAGGGAAATGTGGCCTTAATGTTAACCCTAAAATGCCACCTCCACCCCTAAAACAAATCAGGGGTGCAGTCTTCTTTGGGGTTGTCAACCCTAAAGCTCAGCCCATTCCATGCACTCCAGAAATGTACACACCTAATGGGGTGAGCTTTAAGGTTGACAACTCCAAGGAAGACTGCACCCCTGATTTGTTTTAGGGGTTGGATTTTAGTGTTCCAGCGAGCTTACCGTGTAAGAAAATCACTAAATAAGTAAAAGAGCTAGAATACTTTAGATGAGATGGGAGTGCATCTGAATATCTATAAGTTAAGATTAATATGGACATCAAAGAAAAGATGCTGATAGGAATCTGCTTCAAATGTTCAGTGTATAGGGTTGATATTGACAGGGAACAGTGGAAGGAAGGAAATAGTGCTGAAGTAAAGGATGTATTATTGCAATGGAGGACATTAGTTTTCCTGGGCATATGTAGTGAGAATCATTTCTGGTGTGGCTGCATACTTCATTGGCAACTTAAATTACTGTTTCATGGTGCAATTAGAAAAGGAGGAGAAAGTCAATGTAACTATATCAGGGAAAGAAAAGATTCCAAAGTAAGAGTCATGGAAATCCTTGGCAACAGAAACTACTACATGATTAGATTTGTTGTACGAACAGTAGTAGCACCAAATCTGTAAAGGGATTTTTAAGGATTTTTTAAAATCCCTATTGAAAATTGTAAAACCTTTTGTTAGGGATTTTTTTTGCTTCATAGAGTGTTCACAGCTGCCAGGAGAGGGTGCTTCCATCTGATAGTCTGGTTAAAAATCCACTAGACGATGTTTGAATACTGTAATAGAAACTAGCCTCTTTCTGTAGGTACTGTATGACAAAAAGAATTTGAGAGGATTTTTCCCCCAAATTTTGTGAAGCATAAATAGGAAATCTCACAAACTTGCTTGACATATTCGGTGCTACTACTGTACTATACATTTAGAAAAGGTATAAAAAGGCAACAAAGATGCATAACCTTAGCAGAACCACCATTAGCAAGACAATGCTGAGAGTTGGAAGTGAATTAAGGTTACCAGTAAGAGGGTGGTTGAGGACATATGGCCCATTCTAAAATGAATAACAAAGAAAGCAGTTGGCAAATGCATCACCAGATGAATCAAAATGACAGAAACAAACAAAAAAAAGAGACAGTGCTGCTAAATTACAAAGTGAGCTCAAAAATGAAGGCCAGAAGGGAAGCATTTAAAACAATGAAGGACAAGCAACAAAACAATAACCAATACAGTGGTAGCAGTTCATTCAGCATGTTGTTTTCTAAACTTCTTGCAGATACCTAGAGAAAGAAATCTCTAAGACTGCCTGTACTGCAGGAAATTGTTCAAAAATCTCCTTAGAGATCTCCAGAGATTTTGGTAAATAAATTGCCCAACCAGATGCTACTACTGTATATGCAAGGACATTCAGATAGTACATAAAGCATGCAAGAAGACTATTAGTGTAACCCCCCTACAAATTGGGATTTACTATAATGTTATCCTGGGTTCCCTAATGCCCACTGTCAGGCTGGTGTTCTGTCTGCAGTAGTTTTATTTGTCTGTGTGAGAGTGCCATAGAGAGCCTTCTCACCTGTCTCTTTAAGAGTTTAGCTAATCTGGTGTTTAGAAATTAGTCTGGGCTAGGTTTGAGTAATTATGGCTTGTGACCAGACAGAAAGTCTGATATTTTGCTCAGTTCTGCAGTTGCTACTTGCACAGAGGGAGCCCTCTTAGGAACTGGGAATGTCTATTGCTAAATTGCTATGTAGTAAAGATAGACAAGTTTGCCTAACCTGCTTTTATTGCAGCTGAAACTTTTGGATGGGAGCCACCATGTTAGGTTCTGGACTTCCCATATGTGGACCAATCGAATCACTGGGGCTCTAAAATGGAAACTGTTTCCAGGGGTTTTGTGGGAAGGAATTCTGTATCTTTTGTTGTTTTAAGTGTTGGCGCCTAAACTGGCCTAGAAGAGGAGCCCATACTGTGACAGACAGTTCCCTCAGCCAACTAAATATTTTGGATTACAAGGAAATCCCCAGAGCTGCCTGAAGCAGTGGATCAGTTAAAGCTGGAGGTTGAAGTGTGAACAGCTCGAGCTTTTGAGCAGCTGCTCCCAAAAGGATCATAGGAGAATCAGCAGGAAGGTTCTGCTAGCCTACCTACCTACATTCTCCTGCCATTGAACTGCCAATTGCAGATGTCGGACTGTTCCGAGTGCTTGCTTGGATCTGCAGCAGAAGAAAGGAGAAGTTTGTTATTGTGACTTGGGATTTGGACTGAAGACATGCTCTAGAAGCGATCGGCCTGCCTATTGACAGAATTTTCCTCGGATTGAAAGGTTTGTGCAGTAAAGCTGTAATTTGCAACCGGTCTGTATCTGAACTGCGGCACAGAGAAATCATTGATTTAAATGTGTTGGACGTGTGTCATGGGTTGTGATTTGGTTCCCCACAGCAGAATCTTATAAGCCAGATGGAGATTTCACCAGCAGAGAATCACAAACTGTTGCAGAACTGTTCATCCTGCCTAGTCCCTGTCACCTCAGCCTAGGCTGCTACTCTTGATTCAGAGACCATCTCAGTGAAATAACTGCTTCAGGATTTGGCACCCTGCTCAACGCCATCGAACAGGTAGCAACCACCCAGAGGTGAGTCAAGTCGGCCCTGCTTCCCCTGACCTTCCAGATCATCACCATGAGGTCATCTTATTGCTTGTCCTGCATCCTGGTCTGGGTAGCATGAGTACAATTCAGGGTAGCTCACTACAACAACAACAATAATCATTGTGTACTATGTAATTGTTTGTTTGGGTTATTGCAAATGACTGAGCCATCCAGCTTGGGATTACAAATATTTGGTCTGTGTGCATGTTAACTGTTTTCATTTTATTAAGGGTCCCAACAACGGCTGTAACACCAGCCACCCTGGGCAATGATTTAGGCTAGCCTGTATGACATACTGGGTACTCAGGGTTGTTGAACTGTGTAATTGGGACTTCCAGTGCATACTGAATAATCATTATTTTAAACAGATCACTAATGATCCTGCTAGATTGATGCCCCTCTCTTGTTCACTGCCCTTAAATAAATCTGATTGTCTATTTTCATGTTTAACCTGTTTATTGTGCATATTATTAGTCGGGTTACAGTGGTAATATTGCATTGTTGCATTGCTGGTCTTATTTTCCAAGGGGTCTTCAGGGAAATTGCAGCCAATCCAGCCCTGGTGGTAAGTGACAGGTAAGGCAAGGAAAGTTTTATTTGTATGGCATCCATTCCCAGAGGCTCTGGGTGTCTCACAGAGAAATAAAATAAACATACAATGCCTAAATATAAAATAACTAATGTAATATAAAGTAACTAAAATACAATACACTAAAAGCTGATAAAATACCATAAAAAAGGACCTGACAATATGTTAAAATTCAGAATTCATTAAAGGACAGGCCAAAAAGATGTGCCTTCAACATCTGTTTAAACACGTCTACCTAGGGAGCCTTCCAGACTGCAGATGGTAATGCATTCCACAGGGACGGCCCAGAAATGCTAAAAGCACAATCTCCAGAAGACTTGAACCGTACCCTGGGAAGGAGGAGCCTCACCAGCTGAGAGAACCCCCTCCACCATCAAGCACCTGACAATCCTGGTGATCACTGAGCCAACAGCCTCAACACATCCCATTAAGAACCATGTCAGGGCTGGGTCCAATTCACAAAATGTGTGCTTCAACTCTACGATCACCTTAGTCACATTGGACACCTCAACTGGCCTTAACTCTTCCCAGACAGGTGGAGTGCCTCTATTCCACCAAGCCTCACCACTGCAAGGCTAAAGCCTAACTGACGGAATCCCCGACCAGATGGCTGATGTTCTGTCAGAGAAGAACAGAGCAAACTCTTCACATAAAGTGGATGAAAACCTTTTTTTGGCTGCAGACAGGCAGGATGTAAAAGCCTGTCTACAGTTCAAAACAGCTGAGAAGGTCTGTTCCTCCCGGCAGCAATCTCCCTGGACAGAAATTCTGCCTTCTTATGGGAGATTGCCCCCTGGTACTCACTGTAGTGGGCATGCAGGGCCAGCTTGTCAGACTCCAGCAGGGTTCTCCACCAGCAACGTTTCAACTTCCAACCCCTGATTTTCATCACTCTGAGATCCCTGTTAAACCATGGGGATCTCACATGAGAAGACCTGGGTCATAAACAAACTGGTGCGATGGCATCCAGAGCTTCGGAAACCACCATATTATAGGTGGCAACTGCCTCTCTAGTGTCAGTCATACATGCTGCATCAACCCTGGATAGATCAACTACCAACAACAGTTCTGCTGAGTGCAAGCCCCTCAAAGGGCAATAGCTGACCATTTCTGCAGGGCAGGGACTTTCGGGGGGACCCCAAACATGAACTCCATAGTATAATGATCAGACCAAATGACCTGATCAGTCTTGAGGTTATCAACCTCAAGACCCAGCTGGAACACCAGACTGAGTGTATGGCCAAACTGGTGGGTAGCAGAAGCAACTGCTTGTGACAGGCCCAGAGACTGCATCAGCTGGAGGAGGTCATAACTGAAACACAAGGATTCATTGTTGATCCAAGCATTGAAGTCCACCAGAATTAAACATCTTGGGACTCCAACACCTGGTCGATGATGAAGTCTGCTACCTCCTGCAGGAAATCTCCCCCCACCCCAGGGGGCAGTAAATAAGTAGAAGCCTGCAGCCTGCACTTGTACCCCCACAGATGGCAACACACTCAAAAGATCAGGTGCTACCAGTTGGGTGCACCGAGAAACCTAGGCTGTATTGAAAAACAATGGCCACTTCCCTACCCCTGTGATTCTTCATTGGGCAGTGTGCCACGGGTAGTGTGCCTCGGAGCAAGTAAGGGGTCTATTGAGAAATATGGGATCATCTTGTCTCAAAACAGGATGATCAGGAGCTTAAAGGGCACAGAGGCAATAAGTAAGTAGGAAGAGAAAAAAAAAACAGAGGAAAGAGTAAGGATTCCAAACAACAGTGAAGGGGACAGAAATAAGACATGATGGGAGTGGTGCAGTGTATGTGGCTGTGGAGCAGCAGTCTTCCAAGAGACATTTTGGAGGATGCGGTGTTGTCCTATCTGTGGGTACCAATCTGGGCTGAGGGAAGAGGTTGCTCATCTCCATGCTGAGTTGGCCAAGATTTGTGGGACCTCCTCTTCCAGGGACCACCAGGGCCACTGACATTGCCTCAGAGGTTGCCAATAAAGATGAGCAGTTGGACCACAGTGGGCTCAGGGAGGGTGAGGGTGGTGGAACAGAGGAGCATCCCTCCAGCTGTACCTCTCCACAATTCCTATGTCATTCTGGCAAAGTGTGGTTCCTCTATGGAGGCACCTGCGGTGGAGACCAAGGAGGATGCTGGGAACCTCCACAAGGGAGACCCACAGGAGGGTGGCATGGGACCTCACAGGGGAAGGAAACAACTCCTGGTGGGGAACTCCATTGTTAGGAAGGTAGAACTGGGCTAGGAAGGGGAGAGGGAAGTAAGGTGCCTGCCTGGCACCATGACTTGGAGGGACAGGGAGCGAATCTTTAGGATTGCCAGAGCAGCTGCACAGGGGAGGGAGCTGGATGTCATTGTCTACCTAGGGATAAATGACCTGGCTAAGAAAGGGATCAGAGCAGTGCAGGAAGAGTTTGTGGAGTTGGGGAGAGGCCTTAGACAAGTAGTACACACGGTAACCTTCTCAGAGGTGCTGCCTGTCTATGGCATAGGTGAGGCTAGGGTGCTCCACACCATGGGATTCAATCAGTGGTTGAAAAAATGATGCAGAGCTCAGGGATGTGGCTTCATTGGGGACTGGGGGTCCACCTGGAGTGATGCAGGACTATACTGGCATGATGGGCTGCATCTGTCCAGGATGGGAACCAAGATCCTAGGTGATAGGTTTAAATGCTTCATTGGCAAGCATTTAAACTAGACAAGGGAGGAGGCACTGGAAAGGAGCAGGGAAATCCTAGCCCCCCCAAAAAAGTCAGTGTAGTAAGTGAGGTAAACACCAAGACAGAGATGTCGATAGAGAGAAAGGCAGGGGTAAAAGCAGAAAGTGGCAAAGGAAATAAGGACAGTGATGGGGAAAAAAGGAGTAAGGCCATCAGGAAATGGAGGGTAATGAGTACCAAGGCCTGTAGTCTGGGCAACAAGCTCACTGGTGGCCTTAATGGAAGAGGGATGCCTGGATATCATAGCAGTCACAGAAACATGGTACACAGAGAACCATGACTGGGATGTTAACATACCAGGGTACATAACCTACAGGAAAGACAGGCAGGGGAGAAGAGGGGGAGGAGTAGCTCTCTATGTAAAGGAAGGGATAAAAGCAACTGAACAAAAGACTAAACAGGGAGGAGAGGAGGCACTGTGGGTCACCTCATAGACTAGAAATGGCACCACAATCCACTCAGGGGTTGTATACAGACCCCCATGTCAGGGGGAAGGAGGGAATGGACAAGGATATGATAGAAGGCATTCTTAGGATGGCAGAGAAAGGGGAGATACTGTTGATGGGAGACCTAAATATGCCAGATGTTAACTGAAGCACATTTGCTGTAGCCACATCCAAGAGCAAGGACATTCTCAATGCCCCACAGGTGGCATGCCTCAGACAGCTAGTTTTGGAACCCACTCATGAGGGAGCAGTCTTTGACCTTGTACTCTCAAATGAGGACAGTGAAAAGATCTCAGATCTAGAAGTGGGTTGCCATCTAGGAACAAGTGACCATCAAACAGTGTGGTTCATGATAAACTCAGCTACAGAGTCAAGCCATGCAAAAGTGAGGGTACTGGACTTCAGGATGGATGACTTTGGCAAGATGAGAGAGTGTCTTAGAAAAGCACTAGCAAACAGGCTAGATGAAGGGGTGGAGCAACAATGGGGAAACATCAAAACTGCCATCACAGAGGCAACAAGCCTTTGTGTGAAGCAAATAAACAAATCAAAATGAAGGAAAAAGCCACTATGGTTCTCAAAAGAAGTGGTGGGAAAAGAAAGGGAGAAAAAGGCAGCATTCGGGAAGTATAAGGAAACAGAGAAGGAGCAGGACAGAGAGCTGTACCAGTTAAGGCAGAAGGAAGCAGGGAGGGAAGTCAGAATAACAAAGGCCCAAACTGAGGAAAAGATAGCCAACTCGGTTAAGAAGGGGAACAAAACCTTTATAGGTACATCAGGAAGCATAGAAAGACAAAGGGAGGGATAGTATGGCTGAATATAATGGATTTTGAGTGGGTGGGCAGAGAGGAACAGTGAAAAAGCAGGGATACTAAACAAATATTTCTGCTCAGTATTCGCAAAAGAGGAGGAGGGGGAGGTGCTTAATCCAATTAAGAGAAGCACTCTTGATAGGGGGGTCGATCCCAGTCCATTCACAAAAGAAAGGGTGCTGAAAGAACTCCTAAAACTGAAGGTGAACAAAGCAATGGGACCTGATGGAATTCACCACAGAATTCTAAAAGAATTAAGGGGAGAACTAGTGAAACCACTGACTACCCTTTTTAGCAAATCATGGGAGGATGGTGTGGTACCTGAGGACTGGAGGAAGGCAGATGTGATTCCCCTTCACAAAAGTGGGACCAAGACAGAGGCAGGAAACTACAGACCTGTTAGTTTGACCTCTGTGGTAGGTAAAGTGATGGAATCACTTCTGAAGGAAAGAATTGTTGAGTACCTAGAGACCAGTGGAGCATGGGACTCAAAGCAGCATGGGTTCACAGTGGGAAGGTCATGTCAGATGAATCTAACTGATTTCTTTAACTGGGCGACCAAAGTAGTAGACCAGGGAGGGGCTGTGGACATGGCCTACCTAGACTTTAGCAAGGCATTTGACACAGTCACACACAAAAGATTAATAGTCAAATTAACCAGCCTGGGAGTGGGACCCAGGGTGGTAGCCTGGATAAAACATTGGCTGGACAACAGGACACAGAAGGTAATTGTAAATGGAGTCCACTCTGAAGAAAGAGGGGTTACTAGTGGGGTATTGCAGGGTTCAGTACTGGGTCCAGTCCTTTTTAATGTCTTTATAGGTGACATTGCAGAGGGACTGGAAGGAAAAGTATGCCTCTTTGCAGATGACACAAAGCTCTGCAACAGAGTTGATACACAAGGAGGTGTGGAAAGGATGAGAAGGGACTTGTCAAGGTTGGATGAATGGTCAGAAGTATGGCCACTTGGATTCAATGCAAAGAAGTGCAAAATAATGCACCTGGGAAACAAAAACCCTGGGGAAGATTACACAATGGGGGAGAGGTAGTAATAACAACAAAAATGGAAAGGGACCTGAGGGTAATCATGTCAGATGACCTTAAGGTTAGCAAGCAATGTGAGAAGGCAGTAGGGAGGGCTGGGTGTATACTGGGATGTATAGGGGGAGGCATCACCAGCTGAAAATAGGAAGTTGTTCTCCCTCTGTACAGACAGTTGGTGAGACCCCATCTGGAGTACTGTGTCCAGTTCTGGAGTCCCCATCTCTGCAAGGACATAGACAGAATAGAGGCAATCCAGAGGAGGGCAACTAAAATGGTGCAGGGTCTGCAAGAGAAGCCATACAAGGAGAGACTAAAGGAGCTTAATATGTATACCCTTGAGGAAAGGAGGGAGAGGGGGAACATGATAGAAACTTTTAAGTACCTCAGTGGAATCACCGAGGTCCAAGAAGGTAGCATCTTTCAGAGAAAGAGATGTGCAAGAACAAGAGGATACAATTTAAAGATGGGGGTGTGGTTCAGGGGCAATGTGAGGAAGTATTTTTTCACAGACAGGGTGGTGGACACATGGAACAGCCTTCCTGAGGTGGTTGTAGGGTCTAAAACTGTCGAAGAATTCAACTATACATGGGACAGACATAAGGCAATTCTTATGGGGGGGTAAAAAGAAATAGGCTGTTGGTTAAGTAGGATCTGCAGCTTATCCTGTAGGTAGGGAAATGGGCAGACTAGGTGGGCCAAGCGGTCCTTATCTGCCATCAAAGTCTATGTTTCTATGTTTCTACCCAGAGGGAATGGCAGCTGCAAGAACTGGGCTGGCATTGTCACCCAACTAGGTCTCCGTAATGCAGGCTAGATTGACAGAGGAACTAAAGTCAGCAAAAATAGCAGTCTTGTTCCTCATCTACCTAGCATTTGCACAGCACTGCTTGAAGAGGATTAGAGAATGCAGCCAGCATACTAGCTACCTGCCCACTTGGTCTGGTGGGAACCCTGGGCACAGGAACCAAACAAGTCTGGTTTCTCCCCAGGCATCGCTTTAAGCCCAGGGCATCTTCTGCACCAGACAACCTTTATATCAATAACCACCCCCTCCTCTGCTGCCCAAAACCCATGACCCCTCCACCACCTAGTTATCCTGACCTCCCTGCAGTGCCTTGCTCTGGTAGCTGGAATTGGGAGGTCAATAAAGGGGTGAAGGTCCCGGAGCAGGGCAGAAACATAACTAATGTGGACCGGGTCTTGGCACAGACACATCTTGACCTGGCAATTCAGTCCCTCATATAGCACAAATCCCTAACAAACACCTCAAATAATATTATCAATAAAAACACTCACATTCAATCAGTGATGCTACTCTCCCACACCCTTACACACTAATTCATATAATAATCTCAGCCACACAACCATACACTCCCAACCACAACACACACCACTCACACCTCTCAAAACAATTAAAACACTGCACACACCCTCCCACACAACCCCCCCACCACAAACACCCCACACAATTCAAATAACAAAAATAGCAGTCATATATTCAGAATTTTCTTTCCAGAGAACAATATCCAGGCCACAGATCAGCAAAACAATGCCCCAGGGGGAAAGTCCTGTAACAATATTGAAGTTAGTTGCAGTAAAATAGTCAAGATAAACAGATTTCCAGCCCAGAAATTCAGTGACCATGGGCCCTCTCACTGACCCTAGTTGCTGCTGGGCAGATTAATAAGGAACACAGAATACAACTGGGAGTACAGTCAAGATGAAGTCCTCCCAAAATCTAATCAGAGCTTCTCTCACTCACTCCGGCCACAAGGGCACACACAAGATAATAGAAAAGAGGTCTTTCTCAGCTGGGATGAATAAACAGCTTAGCCAACCTATAGTGCTAGCCAATCCCTCTCTCACTGGCAAGGCCTGCACTTAATAGCTAGTCTTCTCTTCGGGATAGGACAGCCCCTCCAGAAAATCAAAGGAACACTCAGCCAGGGTAGTCAATAAAATCCCAAACCAAGGAAAATAAAAGTCCAGACACAAACCCGATGAAATATACCAATCCAAGTGAAAGCAACCGTCAAACAGTTCCACAGCCTTCTTCAGCAAATGAAATCAACAGGTGATTCGGGAATCAAGACCACAGACACCACTGTTCCTAGCATTCTGGGGTCTGTGTTTTCCCGAATAGGTTCCAGGCTAGAAAACTATCCAGGATGCAGAATTCGAACCCTCCGCTGATGGATGAATAGCACTTCTTACACAAACTAGATCTTCTAGCTCCAGAATTTACTGCTGAAGATACACAGTCAACCAGCAGACTATCTAGAAATCGGGGCAGGCCCAACGATGTCGGCCACTTCATAAAAAGAAGCGGCACCTGCAGCATCCAGCTGGCACACCGAATCTGGCATGTGGCTCCAAAATTGTTGGTCATTCAGTCACTCAACCGCTCAGTTAGTCTGGCAGTCGTGATGTAATCGTCAACCAGCTGGCCCCACAATCTTGAACGGGACTACCTCAAGAGGTAAGAGTTCAATCTGCAGTCAATGGAAAAAACCTTCACTAAAAATAAAAAACCTAGCTCCTAATTCTAAATCACTAACCAACCCTGCCTATCAGTACCATCCCTAAACCTAAAACCTAGCTAAAGCAGCATAAAAGCTACACAATTTTGGGACTCGGGTCATAGGAATAGCAACCGCGAGTACAGAACGTACAAAATTAGCTCTCTGTAAACTTGCTAAATTTGTTAGACAAAGTAGCGTTGTTAGATGAAATAGTGATCAAATAGAATAGAAGTAAGATTGCTCTCTGTTAGAAAGCCTGCAGACAGCAGCCCAGTGTGGCTGCCATCTTGAAAGTCAAAGAAATGTGAGACTAGGGTGTGAGCATATTATTACTGCTAGTCATTAAATGTGAATGGACCACTGTGTTTCTGTTTAGGCCACTAGAAGGGTTGATGGGTGGCTATAGCATCCCGGAGGGCTATACCAGAGCAGTTAAGCTACCCCAATACCATTCCTCTGGGTGGAGGCACCTGTTCACCGAACTCAGGCCCCTCAACCTGTATATTGCCATATAGGCAGGGGTAGTAGACCTTAGAATAGCGCCACAGAGGGGTTACATCCTAGAAGCACCACTGGGATTAGCACCCTCTAGTGGTCAAAAGCTGAAATTGCAACCAAGTGCAAAGTTGAGACAGGAATTGAAATGGAGGTGCTTACTACTCCCAAATAGAAAATTCCCCCCCACAAGCTGGTTGTGCACCTCATGATGGGGAGGAGTGAGGCCGAAGGGGTAGACTGACACCATGCCCTATTACTAATTGATATCCCTGTCGGGACTACTAATGAAACTATTGAAGAAAGAGTTGGGAAAGTTAAATGTCTGGGAAAGGTTGAAGTGAGGGGACAGGACTCAGATCTATTTGATAAGACCTTGGTGGCCCTCCTCTCTTGTAGCCTTCGTATAGACCCTGAAATGGTACCCCCTGTTGTCATGCCAGAAGGATCCCAGAAAGGGTGGAGAGTTATTCATTTGCATAGTGACCCATCTTCCCCTTGGGGTCCCTGAGGATTGAGGGGTTTAATGATAAACTGATGAGACTCCTAGCTGCAGAAGGGCAATCAGCTAAAGAGCTGCTGAAGGCGTTGAAGGATTCGGAGGAGGCCACTCCCTTGCAATCTCCTCCGGCCTCTTCATCCACCCCCAGGGCATCCCCTATTGTGGCATCCACCATTGTGATACCTTCTGTACACCTGGACTCTTATCACAGACTCAGAGTGTTCTCTGGTGCAGTTCCTGTGCCAGTGGGGGAGGACGACTTAGAAAAATGGATGGACTATGCTACTCCCTTGGTTTAGGAATGGCAGTGCTCTGAAGGGGAGAAGAGAAAGAAACTTATGGAAACCTTAAGGGGCCCTGCACTGGAGGCTATTCAGTTACTTCAATTCACAAACCCGGAGGCCACTGCAGCTGAGTACCTCTCTGCTTTAGAAGGGGTGTTTGACAGCACTGAATCTGGGGAAAATGTAATGTGGAAGTTCAAGTCTGCTAAACAGTGGAAGAATGAGACGTTGTCTGCTTTTATCACATGAATTGAACAGGTCCTGCAAAGAGCCTATAGAAAGGGGGGTTTCCCAGCTAGTGAACTGAATCGTGTCAGGCTGGAACACATCCTAAAATCTGCACATTACTCCAGTGTGCTCATGTGAAAACTGAAGTTTCAGGACAGGAAAGCTAACCCTCCTGAATACTGCTGGCTGATGAAGGAGATTCAAGAGGCTGAGAATGATGAGGATGGCTGGGAACCCTATGTTGGGGTTGCACACACCACCCTGACCCCAGACCATCCCAAAGGGAAAGAGGAAGCTTTTGAGATGCAGCAGGTCCGGGAGTTACTGAAGGAGCTAAAGGAGATGTGAGCCAGCCAACAAGCTGCAGCTGAAGTGGCCAGAAACTCTTACTTTTGTCTGCCTAAGACTGAGAATGGCAGTGAGGCCCCACCCATGGGTGTGGGAGCTCATGCTATTGCCCCTGAACCTCAAGTTGAATCCAGACAAGTGGAAGAAATGAGGGAGCTGTGAGCTTTAGTGGGGGGCCTCATACATGCCACCCGAACTTCTACCTCCTGGTGGAATGGTGGAGACAGGGAACCTGAGCCAAAACCAAAAAAGGACAGTAGAACTCTCTCCTCCAACTGTCATAAAGCTTGGGAAGAACCAACCACTCCAGTAACACTAGGGAACAGGTGTTCTGTTACAGGTGTGGAGAAGACAGCCATTCCCAATGAGGTTGCAATTCCCCTGAAGATCTGTGGAAGGTTACTGTTAAACTGCTCAATCTGTTTTGACAGAGCAGTATAAAACCTCAGCCAGGCCAACCATGAAAATCTTTTTCCTCCAAGACTGCTGTGGGCCTGCCTGCCAAACAGACTTCCCTGGATTGGTTCGATATGGTGGGTCCCTCCATGGAGACTACAGTAACAGTTAATGGGATCTCCAATAAAGCTGTGTAAGACAGTGGCTTGCAGGTTACCATTATATTTCTAGATTGGTACAACCAGCACTTATCTGACCTCCCACTCTTTTCCCTAGAAGGACTGCATGTGTGGGGGTTGAGTGAAAAATTCTATCCTTACAGAGGTTATGTATGAATTTGGTTGTCTTTCCCTACTGCTATTGCTGGCATGGATAAATCAGTAGAGACCCTGGCCCTGGTGTGCCCACTGACTGACCTGTATGATGGTGTCCCTTTGTTGATTGGTACCAACACCCATATGGTCAGCCAGCTAGCCCAGGTCTGTCAGAAGAAATAAGCCAAGTGGACTGGAAAGGCCCTACGCATTCTGGCCTTGGTGCAGTGGGCCTACAATTTACAGATGCAAAACAGAGAACTTGAGAAAGATGAATTCATGGGGGTAGTATTGAAAAAAGACCCAGACTCACTTGTATTGCCTCTAAATGTTCAGTGCAACATTAGTGGTGAGATAAAAATAAAATAGGATGTCAAAAATAAGATTCTTATGCTGGACACCCCAGAAGAGGGGGAACTGCCTGGGGGATTACTGGTCAAGCCTAGCATTCTACCGGCCTGGGCCCATGCCTACGCTCGGCGGGTAGTGGTGCAAATCAGAAACATATCAGACCAGGAAGTTCAAGTAAATCAAGGGTGCACCCAAGCTACTGTATATTGTGCAGATACTGCTGTGCTACCCAGCAAAAAGTGTCCTAGAGAGGATGACGAAGTGACCCCTGATTTGTTTGACTTTGGAAAGTCTCCTCTGCCTTCAGGATGGAAAGATAAGATCAGCTGGAAATTGGCTCAGAGAAGCAAAGTGTTCTCATTGAAGGAATGGGAGATGGGATGCATCACAGGGGCAAAACACCACATCAGACTTCATAATGGGAGGCCGTTCTGAAGGAGTTCCACCACCTTGCACCTGTTGACATTGATGATGTTTGACACCACCTCCAGGAAATGCTAGCAGAGGGAATAATCCAAGAGTCTTGAAGTCTATGCACCTCTCCAATTGTGGTAGTCCAGAACAAAAATGTATCAGTGGGGATGTGTGTGGATTACCAGATGTTAAACTGAAGAACTGTCTTGGACCAAAACACAATGCCATGTATCTAAGATGCTCTTGACTGCATCAATGGAAGCCAGTGGTTCTCTGTGCTAGACCTTCACAGTGGGTATTATCAAATCCTGATGGCCCCAGAAGACAGAGAAAAAACAGCCTTTATCTGTCTTCTAGGTTTCTATGAGTTTCTGCACATTCCTCAGAGTATTTTGAGGGCGTTTGCCACTTTTCAGTGGCCAATGGAACGAGCTGTGAGAGACATGAATGTGCTAGAATGCCTTGTCTATCTTGATGATGTCATTGTGTTTGGCTGGACCCTTGAGGAACATGAAGCCCATCTGTTCAAGGTTCTTGACCGATTAGAAAATTTTGGACTAAAATTATCAATAGACAAGTGTAAATTTTTCCAGAAATCTGTGAAATATGTTGGTCACATAATGTTGGAGGAAGGGATTTAGACAGACCAGAGCAAAGTGGAGTCTTTGACCACTTGTACCCAGCCTAACAATCTGAAAGGACTGCAAAGATTCTTGGGATTCTATGGTAATTATTGCAGGTTCATAAAAGACTACACAAAAGTCATCTGCCCTTTGCGCAATTAAAGTCAGGATTACCCACCTACAAACAAGAAATACAAGAAAAGTGCAGTTAAAGAGGAGGAAATGGTTTGCTTTTGGACACATGGACCTTTTGGAACCAGGTGGACTCCCGAGTGTGAGGCGGCCATCTATGATATCATTCACTAGCTCACACATGCCTCTGTGCTTGCATATGCCAACCTTGCCAGATCCTATGTGTTGCACACTGATACCAGCTTGAAGAGACTTGGTGCTGTTCTGAATCAAGAATATAAGGCATGTTTACATGCAGTGGCATTTGCCAGTCAGAGCCAAACACCATCTGAAAGAAATTACACTGTACACAAACTTGAATTTCTTGCACTAAAGTGGGCTGCAGTGGACCAATTCCATGAACATCTTTATGGTGCAAAAATTCTAGTAAAAACTGACAATCCTCTCACCTATGTCCAGACTTCATCTAAGTTGGATGCCATGGGGCATCGCTGGTTATCTGCACTTTCCACTTATGATTATTCAGTAGAGTACATGCATATAACTGCACTAGAAGTGATGCCACTGGGTTCTCTACCTACCACCTAATGTTTGGCAGAGAAGTCTGGCTGCCAGTAGACATCTGTTTCAGAGTGTCCCATGATGGAGTCAGAGTGGAAAATCATCTTCAGTATGTTCAAAAGTTAAAGGCCCAGTTAAACCATGCCTACCAACTAGCACACACCATGGCATCAAAGAGGAACTTAGCAAATAAAGAGAGGCATGACAAGCGTGTCAAGGCACAAGAACCACAACCTGGAGACAGAGTTTTGTTATGAAATTTGGGACTGCATGGAAAACACAAAATTGCCAACAGGTGGCATCATACCCCTTACATTATTGTTAGCAAGTTGGAGGATATGCCATTCTATAAAGTGTATCCAGAAAATGACCCACAAGCTATCAAGACGATGCACAGAAATCCCTTGCTGACCATTGATCAAATTATCATTGATTCCACACCCCAAGACACTGCCCTTCCTGGACCTGTAACTAGAGCTGCAGCCAAAAAGAAACAGTTAACCCCCTCTTCAGTTGTCAAGAATTCAGGTCCTTCCCCCAGTCAGGCCCAAAATGACACTGATTGCCCATCTGAATCTGATGACAATGAGTGTGGGGCTCCCTATTATCTGTCTTATGAACTGAGTCAGTTGTTTCAAGGTAACCCCATGTACAACTCTGGAGATGAAGCTGGTCCTTCAGGACTGTCTAACCCTCCAGCCTTCTCCACAGCCCCTGTGCCCCCTGAAAGTGAGGTGCAAAGTTTGACTTCTGATGTAGCTAACTCTTTGTGTCTGGTAGAGCTAGCTGAACTCCCAGAAGTTGAGCCAGAGACAGAAAGCACCACTGATGATATACCAGTAAGTATAGAAATGATCGCAAGCAATGAAACTAATGATGCTACGGAAAATGGTGATCAAGTTAATGATTCTGAAAGTATCAGTAATGTGTTGCAAGGCTTGAATTCCATAGAATTTCCTCTAGATGATGAAGCTGGAATTTCTTCAGAACACAGTAATGAAAGTAGTCTTGCTGAAACAGAGTTAACAGAACAAGAAGCTGACAGTGCTTCCAGTGCAGAATAAATAATCAGTGCAGAGGTACCCTTTTCTTCAGAAGCAGATCCAAATGCAAATGTTGAAAGAACTGAACCTGTACCTGTCCCTCCCAGAAAGTCTGGAAGAGCCACAAAGCTAGTGATACATCTCAGTTATGACTCCCCTGGAAGGCCTGTAGATCTTCCATTACATGTAGTTCACAAAGGGGTGTATATTTCGAAAGCTCTCTTCCAAAGCTGTTATTCTGCCACCTCCAAGTTACTAGTAAAGCCCTCAAACCAGGGTACTAATGCCCTTTCCCATTGTAGTTTTATTGCAGCTGATAGGATAGGCCCCACGCCATGTGGGTTAATGTTCAGGAAGTAATGCAGACCAGAACTGTAAGGGTAATGTGTCTGAATACATGAACATGTTAAATTGTTTTATGAAATGTTATGAGAAATGTGTCCTTATAGTACCGTCATTGCTAAAATGAAAAATATAGTAGTACTGTTATGACATATTTGTCTTACTGATGCATCAGCTTTTATTTTTATAGTATGCTGATAGAACATGCATGTATCTTTGTATAATGTCTTTACATAGATCTTTATAGTAAGTGTAGACTTGACACAGACGCAAAGTTTTTCCTGGCAGGGAAGAGTGTAACCCCCCTACAAACTGGGGTGCACTATAATGTTTCCCTGGGCTCTTTAATGCGTACTGTCAGGCTGCTGTCCTGTCTGCCGTACTTCTATTTGTCTGTGAGAGAGTGCCTTAGCGAGCCTCCATGCCTGTTTCTTTAAGAGCTTAACTAATCTGGTGTTTAGAAATTAGTCTGGGCTGGGTCCAAGTAAATAAGGCTTGCAACCAGCCAGACAGTCTGTCATTTGTTCCATTCTGTAGTTGCTACTTGTGCAGAGGGAGCCCTCTTAGGAACTGTGATTGTCTACTACTAAATTGTTGTTATAGTAAAGATAGGCAAACTTCTCTAACCTGCTTTTATTGCAGCTTGAACCTTTGGATGGGAGCCACCATGTTAGGTTCTGGACTTCCAGTATTTGGACTAATCGAACCACTGGGGACCTAAAATGAAGACTGTCCCCAGGGGTCTTGTGGGAAGGAATTATGTAGTTTTAGTAGTTTTAAGTGTTGCTGCCTAAACTGGCCTGGAGGGGGAGCCCATACTGTGACAGACAGTTCCCTCAGCCAACCAAACCTTTTGGATTACAGGGAAATCCCCAGAACTGACTGAAGCAGTGGATTAGTTAGAGTTGGAGGTTGAAGAGTGAACAGCTCAAGCTTTCGAGCAGCTGCTCCCAGAATGAGCATAGGGGAATCGGCAGGAAGGCTCTGCTGGCCTGTCTTCTACATTCTCCTGCAATTGAACTGCCAACTGCAGAAGTCAGACTGTTTCAATTGCCAGCTTGAATCTGCAGCAGAAGAAAAGAGGAGTTTGTTATTGTGACTTGGAATTTGGACTAAAGACTTGCTCCAAAAGTGATCAGCCTGCCTATTGACAGAATTTTCCTCGGATTGAAAGGTTTGCACAGTGAAGCTGTAATTTGCAACTGGACTGTATCTGAACTGTGGCTTAGTGAAATCATTGATTTAAGTGTGCTGGATGTGTGTTGTGGATCACAATTTGGTTCCCCATGCCAGAATCTCATATGCCAGTTGGAGGTTTCACCAGCAAAGAATCACGAACTGTTGCAGAACTGTTCATCCTACCTGGGCCCTGTCACCATGGCCTAGACCACTACTCCTGATTCAGAGACCATATCAGCGAAAGACCTGCTTGGGATTTGGCCCCCTGCTCAACACCATCAAACAGGTAGTGACCAGCCAGAGGTGAGTCATGTCGGCCCCGCTTCCCCTGGCCTTCCAGATCACCACCACAAGGTCTTCATCTCACCTGTCCTGCATCCTGGTCTGGGTAGCATGAGTACAATTCAGGGTAGCTCTCTGAAACAGCAACAATCATTGTGTACCATCTAATTGTTTGTTTGGGTTATTGCAAAGGACTAAGCCATCCAGCTCGAGATTACAAATATTTGGGTTGTGTGCATGTTAACTGTTTTCCTTTTCTTAAGGGCCCCAACAACAGCTGCAACACTGGCCACCCCGGGCAACGCTTCAGGCTAGCCTGCATGACATACTGGGTACCCAGTGTTGTTGAACTGTATAATTGGGATTTATAGTGCATGCTGAATAATTCTGATTCTAATCAGATCACTAATCATTCTATTAGATTCACACCCCTCACTTGTTCACTGCCCCTAAATAAATCTGATTGTCTGTTATAACATTTAACCTGGTTAGGGTGCATATTATTAGTTGTATTACAGTGGTAATATTGTATTGTTGCATTGCTGATCTTTTATTTTCCAGTGGGTTTCCAGGGTGATTGCAGTCAATCCAGTCCTGGTAGTAAGTGACAGGGGTGTGAGCACAGAGTTTTATTTAACTCTAAAAATTGATTAGCATTTTGCTCAAAAAAGTGCTAAAACATTGTGAAAATGCATAGCACCTGCCTCACTGTGTTTAGCAAATATAACACTTCTAGAAAACCTATATAAATACTTTCTGAACAGTTAGTATTGTCCCAAGAAAAAAACTGTTAATCAATTATTTAAAACCCTGGAGCACATTATTACTGCTAGTCATTGAATGTGAATTTACAATTGTGTTACTGTTTAGGCCACTAGAAGGGTTGGTGGGTGGTTATAGCATCATGGATGGCTATACCTGAGCAGTTAATCAATCCCAATACCATTCTTCCTGGTGGAGGCACCTGTTCACATAACTCTGGCCCCTCAATCTGTGTATTGCCATACAGGCAGGGGTAGCAGCCCTTAGAATAGCACTGCCTAGGGTTTTCATTAGGAAGACAAATTTGGAGTATGATAAAAACTCTGAGATGGATATATTGTATGGAGGAATAATACAAAATGTTAAACGTATGAAGAGTAGAGCTGTGGAGAATTTAAAAAATTCTGAATTCTAATGGAATTCTGGGAAATTCTGTGCAATTTGGTCAAAATTTTGTGGCATTTTAAAATTCCTTTTTTAGGCATAACTCAGCAATTTTAAAGCAAGAAACCAGAAATTGGACATAGTTACTTAGAGATACAGTATGTGACCAAAGGACATGTCAAATATCATGGCATATAGATGAATTGTCTCAGAAGTACTGTGTAGAGGTTTAAAACCTAGCAATTTGTTTTGGGGAGGGGAGCAATTTTATAATTTTTTTAATCTGCTTATAAAACAGCCACCTCTGGAACTATATGGTGGTGCCAGCTAGGATGCATTGTAAATACCTTGCAGTATTACTGCAAAATGCTACACGATGCTGAAGAGAACAGTGTACAGTAATTCAAAGGCAACTGACCCTTTTGTCATGCTGCATTGTATGACATGTCATTTAAAGCAAAGTACTAAATTGCATAATTACTGGCTCAACTGTATGTGAAATTAACATGTATAACCTTTTTATAAGTGTTATAGCATTGACTATGGATAGTTTGGGTTTAGAAATGTGCAAGTTACTCTACAGGGGTTCAAAATTTCATTATGTAATTACTTGTGATATTTGGTACAAAAACTTTCTAAAAATGTATTTGAAGTTGAACATCTCTCATTCAATAAGTGACATGTTCATGTCTTCAGGACTTGAATGTCATATCACAATGCACATATCAGTCAGCTACTCACTTTTCATGCAGTGCTTAACAACTGACCACACTCATTTGACCTGCACTACAGGAAAGCAAATCACCTTCCCTGCATTAGGCTTACAGTGCCCCTCCAACCATCTTACTACTTTTATGGTGCAGTCTCCATTCAATTCCAACCATATAACTACTCTCAGTAGCCTTTTCTCATTATTGCTAGCCGTACATTATAGTTTCTGATTAAGACAGAAACAGATGATAATCACACAACGATGAGGGTCATGGACTTTAGGGGTGGGCTTTAAAGAAATGGGGGACTGCCTCAGAAACTGCCTGGGGGGTGGAGGCACAAAGGACAAAAATAAGGGAGAGTACAAATAAAGCAGCTAACCTCTACATGAAGGAAGTGAGTAAAAGCAGAAGGAAAAGTAGATTGTTATAATTTTTAAGGAAGTGACAAAGGTGGTGAAAGAAAAAAAGAATAGCATTCAGGAAACACAGATGGAGAAGGTATACCTAGTAAAGTAGAAGGAAGTAGGCAAGGCAGTCAGGTGAGCAAAGGCAAAGACAGAGGAAAGGATCCCCCAAGAACATAGAAACAGACTTTGATGGCAGAGAAGGGCCGCTTGGCTCACCTAGTCTGCCCATTTCCTTACCTACTGGATAAGCTGCAGATCCTAGTTAACCAACAACCTATTTCTTCCTACACCCCACAAGAATTCCCTTATGTTTGTCCCATGCATTCTGGAATTCCCCCACTATTTGACCCCACAACCTTCTCAGAAAGGTCGTTCCATGCATCCACCACCCTCTCTGTCAAAAAATACTTCCTCACATTTCCCCTGAGCCGTCCCCCCTCTATCTTCAAATTGTTTCCCCTTGTTCTTGCACATCTCTTTTTCTGAATGATGCTACCCTCTCCTTTGTTGATTCCCTTGAGGTGCTTGAAGGCTTCTATCATGTCACCCCTCTTTCTCCTTTCCTCAAAGGTATACATATTAAGCTCTTTTAGTCTCTCTTTGTATGGCTTCTGTTGCAGACCATGAACCATTTTAGTTGCTCTCCTCTGGACTGCCTCCATCCTGTCTATGTTCTGGTGGAGATAAGGTCTTCAGAACTGGATGCAGTACTCCAGATGGAGTGTCACCAACTGTCTGTACAGAGTGATAACAACTTCCTGTTTTCTACTGGTGATACCTCTCCCTATACATCCCAGTATCCCCCCCAGCCATCCCTACTGCCTTCTCACATTGCTTGCTAACCTTTAGGTCAACTAATATTATTATTCCTAGGCCCTTTCCAACCCCCCAAGGGGTCACTAAGGGGATATGACTTTCTTCAGATAAATAAGTGACAAGAAAAAAGGAAGGAGGGAGGATCGTGAGGATTTGAAGAACAGATGAGGGAGACTGCACAGAAGTGGACCAAAAAAGCAGATATTCTGAACAGGTATTCCTGCTTAGTCTTTATAGTAGAAGAGTGCTGAAGGGACTTGCAGCTCTGAGGGTGGCCAAAGTTATGGGACCAGATAAGAAACGCCCAAGGGTACTAGAGGAGCTCAAGAAGGTGCTACCTGCTTCACTGACAGCCATATTCAACAGTTCACTGGGAACAGGCATGGTTCTGGAGCCTGGAGAAGAGCTCACATGATCACCGACTCAGTTGGTAGCAAATCCGCCTCTGGACCAGAAGGTCATGGGTTCTCGCCCCATACTGGGATTGAACTCATACCTAAAATGCCAGCATCCTAGTATAGTGTTAGTGGGGTGCTGTACTGTTGGGGTGTGCCATCCTTCAGATGAGATGTTAAACTGAGGTCCCTTCTACCCATCCTGGTGCTGTCCTGGTGGGTGTCCAGGTGGAAGTAAAAGAACCCAGGGCACTCTTTGCAAAGAGTAAGTGTGACCGGGTTATGTGGGTAGGGTAAATAAGTGAGTCAAGACTTCCAAAATAAGGTTAACACACCTTTGCTAGGTGTGATGTTTATTTTCCAGAAGGAGTATTTTGTTTTTGTAAAAAGGATATTTTATATACAAAAATAAAAATATACCACATTTGGCACAAGTCTTAAACTTCAGACTTAAATAACAACATAAAAACTGGAATAAACCAAAAGAAAATCGCTCTTCTGAGCTCTCATAACTACCCTTCCCTGGTAGCTCTTCCACAGAGTAGAAAACCTTCTTGTCACAGTTTCTAAAATCTTCTGTGTTTACGATAACCTCTCCTCACAAACTCTCAGGCCCATCTGATTTTTCTGTGATCAAGGGCTGCTTCTATACAAGTCCGTGCAGCATCATTAGGTCAGCTGATCTTCCCCTTTTTCTAATTAATGGTCAATCCTCCTCTAATACTAACATTTGGTTAGATCAGCATGACTTCACTTATAGCTTTAAGACATCAACCATTAATAAGCCATTCCTTTTCTTTAAATTCACTCTGTAGCAAAGGATATTCAGTAAAACATTTTAATTATCTCTCTCCTCCCCTTTTCATAGCCAGGGAGTTTCTATATAACAGCATCCACCTGGGGCTGCTAATTCGTAAGAGCCCATTTTGCAGAATTGCTGTGCTCAGGTAAGAGCTCTCTTCGATTTTAAAGTCAACAAGTTTATACCCAGTGCAGCCTTTCTGTTTATGCTGTTAAACTGTCTTTCTTACTGCTTGCACTGTTTCTATTGCCCAGAGCACCCAGTGCTCAATGTATGCAGCTCTAGGAGAAGTGTTATTAGGGCAACACTTCTTTACACTCTGCCCAGAAACAAACACGTGTACTCTTTATGTAGGCATAGACAGGGAATGAAAAGGAAATAAAAGAGGGTCATTATGGGTGGCCTTCCCATAAGGGTAGAGTTAGAAATATATAGTTTAGAAGAGAGAAAAGTTTGCTACTGCAGTAGACTTTATAGGGAAAGAAGTATGCCATAGCCTTCAAAATGGGGAGGGGGGGGAATCTGCCACAGTAGGGGACATTCCTAGTGTCTGGCCAACATTCCCCTTCCCATAAACTGGATCCTGCAGTTGTCTAGGCTGTGTGTGGGTGTTGACGTGTGATATGGCCACCACTAAACATTCAGTCACTTCACTACCAGTCTAGCATTGCTTATAAAGCGCTTTGGAATACAGTGTGTATGAAAAGTGCTATATACCGTAATTGCTGATTCTTCTTCTTCTTCTCTACATAAGACTGGCAGCAGAGAGGAGACTAGCAACTATATGCCTGTCAGTCTGACTTCAGTGATGGGGAAATTAATGAAAACCCTGCTAAAAGATTGACTGGTATAGTATTTTGAATCCAGTGTACATCCGGACCACAGGCAGCATTGATTCACAGGGTGCCATGCCAGATGAATCTGATTGATATCTTTGAGTAAGTGATCAGGGAAATAGATCAGGGGAGGACAGTGTACATGGCCTACCCTGACTTTAGCAAGTTGTTCAGCACTGTGCCACACAAGAAACTATTAAAGGAATTGGGCAGCTTAGGGTGGGATCCAAAGTGGTACATTGGGTTAGAAACTCTTGAATGGCTAAGTGACACAGGGTGGTGGTTAACGGCTCATGCTCTAATGATGGAATAGTAACCACCAGGGTGCCATATGGCTCAGTACTGGAACCAGTCCTCTTCAGTGTCATCAATCATTAGTGACATTGCATAAGAAATGGAAGGGAAGGCATGCCTTTTTGCAGATGATACTAAAATCTAAAATAGGGTTGACAGGAGGGAGTAGAGACAATTTGCAGAGATCTCCGGAAACTGCAGGATAGACAAGAACATAGAAGTTGAGGTCCAATGCCAAAAACTACTAAATCACACACTTAGGAAATAGGAATCCTTGTACTGTGTATAGGATGGGGAGTACAGACGGTCAAGAAAAAATGGGACATTGGGGGGTTATCATAACTGATGACCTCAAAGTGGCAGGGCAGTGTGACAAAGCATTGGGTTCCACAAGTGGGATGCTTGGGTGCTTAAGGGTAATTGCAGCAGGAGGAGGGAGGTGGTATTGCCTCTGTATTGCTAGTAGGTGAGACCCCAGATGGAGTACTGTGTCCAGTTTTGGAGGCCACAACTCATCTAGGACATATACAGGAAGGAGACAGTCCATGGAAGGGCAATTCAAATGGTGTAGGGTTTGCATGAGAATCTCCATGAGGAGAGGCTGAGGGATCTCAACATGTATGCTCTGGAAGAGAGGAGAGAGAGAGAGGGAACACGATGAAAACCTTCAAGCACTGTACCTTACAGGGGTGATCAGAGTGCAGGAAGGGAGTCTCTTTCAAATGAGTTAGAGTACCAGGACCAGGAGGCATGTGATGAAGCTGGAGTGGAGAAGTTTAAGAGGGATGTAAGGAAGTACTAGTTCAACACCAGGAACAGACTACCAGTGTAAGTGGTGGAGGCAAAAACAGTGGGGGGGGGGTGGATAAACATTTGCATATACAAGTAAATAGACAGGGAACAGAAAGGTCACCTGAGACCAGTGAAGGTCTGCAAAGACATACGAGGCAGAGAACATTTGAATAGATTGGGTGGGCCAAGTAGTCCTTTTCTGATGATCACCTCTATGTTTCTTTGTTTTTCTTCCTGTTGCAGGTGTATGGCTGGGAAATATTTATGGATATGTCTTGCACATAATTATCATGAAATTCTACAATTTTCACAAAGGCTTATGAAATCTGACATTAAATACTGATAGTACTTTGCTGTTTGTAACAGCTTATAACAAGGACATCCTTTAAGCAAGTGATTAATAAATTTGCTACACACAGTCTCCATTTAAAGTCTATGAATCAACTAAATGTAATGTCATTGCATTCTCTACTTTAAAGTTGTAGTGGGTTATAATTTTGAAGTTTACTTACTTTCAAAACTTAATTAAAAATGTTCTGAAAGTTTGGCTACTTATAACAAATCACAAAGGCATTAGGGAAGTCTGGAGGGTATTGGAATATATTAACAGGGGTATCACAAGCCTTAAGAGGGTTGTAATGATTCCTATTTGGAAGACACTTGTTAGGCCCTATCTGGAGTACTGCGTACAGTACTGGAGGCCACACTTGCAAAAAGACATTGACGGGATGGAGTCAGTCCAGAGAAGGGCAAACAAAATGGTGCATGGACTGCAAAAGAAATCATATGAGGACAGATTAAAGGAGCTCAACATGTATACCCTGTAGCAGAGGAGGGAGAGGGGTGATATGGTCAAAACTTTTAAATACCATAAGGGCATTAACAAGATGAAGAGTCTAACATGTTTCAGTATAAGAAAATAGCAGGAAAAGAGGATGCAATTTGAGTTTGGAGGGAGGTTGATTAAGGGGTAATCTGAGGAAGTTCTTTTTCATAGAAAGGGTGGTAGATGCATGGAACAGCCTACCCCAGGAGGTGATGGAAATGAGTACTGTGCAAGGCTTCAAAAACATGGGATAGGCACAAGGGAGCACGTTAAGATGAGAGGGTATAAATAGGTCAATGACAGAGAAGAGCCTTATGGCTCATTCAACAGCTAGATAAAAACTAATGGGCAGACTGGATGGGCCTGGTGGTCCTAATCTGCCATCAACTTCTATGTTTCTATAATTTGGTGCCCTTAAAAGTTAAAAATGTGAAGTATAGAATGCATAACCAGCAAAAGTAAATAAATGTTTCAAATTTGGTGACAATTGGATAAGCTATTTCAAAATTAGTTGAAAATAAATAACATGTAAATATTGGCAAAATGTTTAGCTATAATAAACACAACCTCTTTTTAAGTTTGAGACATAAAACTTGGTACAATTACCCATGATGTAGATTTCCATTGTGAAAGGTCACCTCCTCTGTATGTGCTTGTGGATCGTGGCACTTAAAGGGCAGGTGCCATGGCAGTGCCCACCTAGGAACAGAATCATTTCCCTCCCTGACAACTCTCCAAAGATTTCCAGTCCATCCACTGCATGGCATTGCACAATGCACCCCAGGTAGGTGTCAAATTCCCACCATGAACTTTCTGCATCTCCCTCATGACCACTACCATGCTCCATCTGCCCCAGTCCACTCCTAGCATGCAGAGTCACACTTCCCATCTTCACAGACACTGTACTGTTGCACCTGGCAGGGGGATCAGATCCCACAATCCATTCCTGCAGGTGTGCTAAATGCATGATGCAAGACTGTGGCTGTGGCAACTTCTGAGTTTTGGGCACAAGGATCCGTTTTTATAAAACTGGGCACAGGGTGCAGCAGAACTTGTGTAGCTCTAATGGCTCTGAAAATTGGACCATAGGAGCCAGTACAATAGATTTTAGCAGGAGAGAAAGAAATAGGAGTGCAACACTTATGCTGCATCAGTCTCCACTATGGCTGAGCAAAACGGACCCACATATATCTGCAAAGGATTTTGAAAAATGTCCTTTTTCTCAGAAAAGAACAGTGCAAAAGCAGAAAAAAAAATATTGTAGATTTTTTCTTTTTTTGAAACTCATAAAGTTTACTCAAAGTTTGGGTTTAAGAAATGTTATTGTTGAACTTTCAAGATCTTTACAATATAGTACGAAATGCAAAGCACTGATAAATACAAAAAAGTACATATTAAAAAAAATGTTTCCATCATATACAAAATTATTAAGGCATCCCAAAAATTAGCAATTAAAACTCTAATACAACAGAAAACACGTTCCCTGAGCCATTAGATATGATAAAAAAAAATCCATACAATGAATTATTTAGTAAACTGCAGCATATTTTATTATAGTTCTACAGAAATGTTAGGAGCTGTAAGCCAATATTGTACTACAGTGGTAAAAATAAATATACATTTCTAGTAACCAATTCCATAACTTTGCAAACAACAGTTATGGCACTTACTACTCAATAGTATTAAATAAGGTAGTCCATACTTTGTGTACTTTTTACCTCATTTTATTTTAAGATGTATAGAAGATAAAATGAGGTAAAAAGTATTCAAAGCATGGACTACCTCATTTAATACAACTGAGTGATGAATGCCATGATTTTTTCTTGCTGAGCACTCTTAATTGTCACAGGCACCCAGTTCCCTGAGTGGCTCTTAGTGAGAATAAACCATTCCTTAATGCATCATGCAGTAAGTACATCATAACTTGTGTAAATAATGCATATTTTTGGAAAGATGAGTGAGAAAATACAGCAATCCTTTAGTAATTCTTGAATTACAAAATTTTAAAAAGGCACCAGAGGGTTTGGGTCTAGCTGCTTAAATGGCTTTATGGCATTTTGTTGCCTATAATCTCAAAAAAACTAAAGATATTCATATATTTGACTTTAAAAAGTTATGTCTTGGGCAGCCCGATGACTCAGTTGAAGCATTTTGCATTTCTATATTGGCAACTTAGGTTCAGAAGTGAGCCTAGGTAAGATGGCTAAGCTGGAGAGTGCTCCCAAAAGGAACGTGAGCCAGCCCAGCCAGGGAGGGAGACGGCCAAGTCCTGGTGCAGCAGCAGCCCTCATAATGAGCTGGAGAGCTTGGTCACTTATGGGGATTGGTGCATACCCAATATGTGCTGCTGTGTTCAAGACTGACAGAGGCTAAGATGGATGTCTGTCCTAGAGGGAGGAACCAAACCAGGGAGAAAATTGAAATAATCCATGTGCTGCAGCCACCGAGTTTGACAGTCCTGTTGTCCTTGGGCTTTGTTCCATGCAAATCATTGCCAGTTATGATGGCAGGCAGAGCTGCAGTCAAGGCTGGGGGCAGCATGAGACACGAAGAAAGGAGCAGGTGGTGGTCCAGGCTAAATGGCTATATAACAATAAATTAATAAAGGCTATATCTTGTATTCTCTTTCTTTCATTTTTCCAAGAACAACGTGCATGATTTTGTAATGTATTCATAACTTTAAAAAGTTATGTCAGAAACTCAAAACCATCTAAATTTATCCATGACATTATTAGATCATTTCACAATTAAGACTTTTGCACAGACTGAATATAACTCACAGCTAGTATGAATCTACTTTTTTGGCCTTTACTAAATTTTTATTGCTAAGAGAAAAGGCATCATTTTTTTAATCATGTTGGATTGTTCGTAAAATGCATGAATTACAGTATAAATTCTGTTGGGCATGCATTTCCTTCATTATGTCCGCTAACAAGATGTTGTTTGATTTTTTTATAAAACAGGCAATGGAACATCACATGTTCAATATCATCAAGCTCTCCTAACCACACCCACAGTATGGTGATATAGCCTCGGGTCTATGGTGATTATGCTGTCATATAAAAGATACATTTTTTAATTTTTATTGCTCCAAAATATCCTGAGCCATTGCGAATTAGCTATATTTAGTTCTTATTCTTTCTAGTAACTCTATCCTCTGTACTCTGGAAACATCTGTGATAATCTCACCTAGGTGAAGTGGAAAAATTTAATGAATCTCAAGTCTGTCATAATCTCACCTAGGCAAAATGGAAAAATCTAATGAATCTCAAGTCTGTCATAATCTCACCTAGGTGAAATGGAAAAAGCTAATGAATTTCAAGTCTGTCATAATCTCACCTAGGCGAAATGGGAAAAGGTAATGAATCTCAATTCTGTCATAATCTCACCTAGGCAAAATGGGAAAAGGTAATGAATCTCAAGTCTGTCATAATCTCACCTAGGTGAAATGGAAAAAGCTAATGAATCTCAAGTAAGGAAATTGAAAATTTTTACTGGAATAAGAAATCTGCTCTTTAAAGCAAATTCTTGGAGCCAGCCCAGTGGCACTGAGGGTTGAGGCACTGGACACCACACCTTGCTCCACACCGGCAAACTGGGTTCGAATAAAGGCTTGGGACACCAAGTGTCAGCCGGGGGAAGGTGAGGAGCTGATTGAGCTGCCAGCTGGCAGCTCTCATCCACAGGAGGGATCTCAGTGGCTCCTCAGGGTTTGTCTGCCTTCTGGTAGAGGCTGGGTGGCAGCAACATGTTCAAGGGAGCCCTGGCACTAGGCCAGGGGAGGGTGGATGAGGCTGTGGACCAGAGCTGTGTTGTGCATGTGAGCCTTCATGTGCATGCACTACCACTTCTGGGACCTCGGGATAATGGGCCACAAGCAGAAAACATCTCAGAGGCTATGGGGAGGTAAAGGAGGTCCCAGGAGCCAAAGCCCACATCCCAAGGCTAGATCATCCTTCCAGCAGACTCTCCCAAGCCCTCAAACTGACTTAGAACCAACCTTTTAATTTCAGACAGGCCACAAGCTAGGTGAGGCGGGCCCTCCCCTGGGGTGGTGATCCTTGGGGCTGGAAGGCTCCTTGGGTTCAGAGAGAGGGTGCTCGGTAACTGTGCTCCCCAGAGGAGGGTGATTTCAGGCCAAGAGTAGAGGCCACAGGTGCGTGGGCACTCCTGAAAGATGCCCCAATCTCCCTCATGCATAAACAAAATCCACACAAAAAAAGCAAATTCTTGAAAGTCTTGTCTTTTGGCTGTAGTTGAATATCCATTAGTAATGCAATTATCCTTTCTATGACTATATTTTGTGTTGAAAATTGGCCTAATTCTAAACAAAGCATTGATACAGGGACATAAGAAAGTACTCCATGAAGAAATCTACTGTATATAACTTGTTTAAAACACTTTCAGCTAGCTGAGTGTCCAAAACACCCCATGATTCACTGGTGTATGATATAGCTGTCTTAACTTTTGAGTTTATCATAAGAGAACACTTTTTATATTTACCCGCAACAGTTTTGCATAAAATTAATTACTCTGCTTATTGATAGTGTAAGCTTAGATTTTAAATATGCTACATGTGTATTCCATTTTAAATTGCTAGCATATCTGAGACCAACATAGCCAATTGTATTTACTAATTGTAATTTAGTGTATTTAACATATAATCTACATATTTTATTTGAATTATTCTGGCCAAAGACCAAAGCTGAGGTTTAATGGTGTTTATGGTTAAACATTTTGTCACAATAGTATACACAATTATTTAATTTCCTCTGGAGGCCCAGTAAAGATGTTGCAAGAAGTATTATATCATTCATGTATGCAAGTAAAGAAATAGTGATTTGGTTTACCTTGGGTGAGTGAAAATCATCACCATGTTGTCTACTATTAATGACATCTATGTGTAAATTAAAAAACTGTGGGGCCATGATGCACCCGTGGCATACACAAAGATTTATCTTAATTCTATTTGTTAAAGCACCAGACATGTTTTACTGTACCTTAGACCAAGTGTCCTCAAGTAATTTAGCTATGATGTTTAGCAACTATTCATGGATCCCTAATGTTTATAAGCTGGACCAGAGTCTTCAACTACTACTGTTGAATTTCATCTTTATATTAATGAAGCAGGCAAAACATTTACTTTTATGATTGTTACATATTTGTGTGTCAAATAGTTTAATGCTATACAGAGATGTATGGTGGATCTGTTCTTTCTTAAACCATTCTGATATTCATCCAATAAATGATTATCATCCCGCCAAGTCTGTAATGTAGCTAATATTATTCTTGCAAATAGGTTTTTGTTTGTGTAGTATCAATTAAACTTATTGGATGATACATTTTGGGGTCTTTAAGTTCACCTCTTTTTCTGCAGAGGGAAGGTTATGTTTCCTTGCCAGGAATCCGGGATTACATTATTTTGTATTATTATAAGGGGCGTGGTAGCACCCTTATAGTTAGGGTTGAGAAAGAGGGTCTTTGTTAACTCCCTAACTTTGCAACTAAATAGCTTTGGCATCATTTGACAAAATTGGCTGACATTATGCATGTGTTGTCTATGAAGCAGGGTCTAAAGCTGTTGAAAATTTCATGATGGTAGCTTACACGGTTTCTGAGATCCACAAATCTCATTGTCCCCTGATCCCCCGCCAGAAATTATTCGGGCCACCACCATTTCACTTTGGATGCTCACTGGCACTGTTTATTAAATAATTAGGCACAGCCATTTTGTACATCCCAAATCATCACATATTTACAATTCACATTTACAAATTTAGACATAACAGTCCCCTTGGTCTTGGACGTAACAGTCCCATCTTCTTCTTTTTTCTCTTCCTCCTGCTCACCTCCTGTTTGTCATGCTTCTCAGGGCCCGGACACTGTGATCCGGCCCCCCTCTTTTCACTCACCACCATATGGTACCACGTTACCCGGACCACTCCCCCCCTGCCAGGTGTGGACACTGCGATCCCCCACCTAGCTTTGTGTTCCTCCCCTTTACTGTCAAGCCTGGGTTCCTATTGCCCCAGACTGTGATCTCTACCCCTCTTCCTCCTATCTGCCCACCCAGTTTCCCTTGCTCCCCCAACTCCTTTCCTTCCAATTTCCCTTCCTTCCTTAATCTGCTATCCACCAGCAGGGCTCTGTCTAGCCCCTGGCTCCAGCCATCATCTCAGGCCTGGCTCATGCAGGGTCTCGCGAATCAAGTACATCTTGTACAAAATTCTACATCTTGTAACTTGTGCTTCTTACTATTCCTGTGTTCGACCTTAGGGAGGGGAGAGTTGGAATTTTATAGCAGAAAAGAGGGCTAACAGTGGTTACCAGACCTTCAGTAACCCTGATTCCCTTTGTTCTGGGGCCCTCCCCCAGACCCTTCCCCCGACCAACAGCCCAGGAGCTCCCTCTGCTCTGCACTCGCCCCTGCGGTGAGGTCACTGTCCCCTCCTTTAGGCCCCCCCCCCGGCTCTATATTCCTGGCTGGGTCCCAGGACAAATTGGCCTGCCTTTTATTGGCAAATCTCACTGTCCCCTGATCCCCCTCCAGAAATTACTCAGGCCACCACCATTTCACTTTGGATGCTCACTGGCACTGTTTATTAAATCATTAGGCACAGCCATTTTGTACATCCCAAATCATCACATATTTACAATTCACATTTACAAATTTAGACAAAACAGTCCCCCTTGACCTTGAATGTAACAGTCCCATCTTCTTCCCTGTGTCTCTTCCTCCTGCTCGCCTCCTGTTCATCATTCTTCTCGGGGCCCAGACACTGTGATCTGCCCCCCCCTTTTCACTCACCACCATCGGGTACCACGTTACCCGGACCTTCCCTCCCACCAGGTGCGAACACTGCAATCCCCACCTAACTCTATGTCCCTCCCCACCCCCAATTACTCCCATGCCTGGGTTACTTTGCCACCAGCCCGTGGTCTCTACCCTCTCCTCCCTCTATCTGCCTCCCTAGTTTCCCCTTGCTTCCCCCAACTCTTTCCACTGACCCATCTCCAACTTGCAATGGAAGTTAGGGCCCCCCCCTTGCAGACTAGCCCTTCAACTCCCTCCTATTTAGGCTGTCCACTGTCTTTCCGAATGGGTGCAGAAATAAACCCATGCCAAACTCGGAGAGATGGACGCTGTCTGAACTGTACACTGCCTTATGGTCAAATGATATCTCCCTATGCCATATGTGAATCCCACCCATTTCGATCACTGCCCTGGCCACTTTTCTGTTGAGACATTTCCTTGCCATCTCCACTGCCTGAGGTTTCTTCACCCCCTCCATACCCTCCGGGATGTGATCTCAGACCACCCTATCACCACCCTGGGCCACCAGCTCTTTATGTTTTCTAGGTCTGCTATAACATCTCTCATCAACGATCCCCTGGGCATGTCCCCCCAGGTCATTGGCCCCTAGATGGATGATGATACAGTCCGGGCTGGCCCTCCATACCCTTAGTTCCTCCAATAGTGGCAGCAGCTGTGGCCATCTTATGTCCCTCAGGCCCCTCCATCTCACTTTTGTGTGGTCGATCCATGGTCGATGTTGTGTGCCCATCCTAGTGGCCACTGCAAATCCTTCTGCCCAGTAGATAAATGAGTGCCCAGTTATCCACACTTGCCTCCTGTAGCCTGCTGAGGGGGAGAAAAGGGGACACCAATTAGACTCTGTCAACACCTTGTGTATCTCTTATGACAGTTTGAAGTCCATCTGCCTACCCTCTTGACCTCCTTCTGCCCTGCCTCTAAGTTGGCTGCCTCTGAAGCTGCCCAATCTGAATGGAGTGGGGAGTGAACTCATTGGGGTTCTTGCCTACAAATGCTAATGCCTCTTTTAGGACTACCCCCACTTGGAAACCCATCACTGGGGAACCGTCCCCGTGCACAAACTAAAGGCCCCCCATCCACCCTCTGACTCTTGTGTAGGCCTCCATTGCCTGGACTGCGCAAGTGTCTGACATCCCATCCCTCAGCAGCTCCACGGCTGTATCTTTTCCTTGCTGATCTGTCTTAGACCTTTTAAGCAAAATTGTGACCTTCACACCCCCCCAACCCAGATCACACACTGCTCCTGTAATCCCGCCTTGGTTGCTCCCTTTCTGGGTGCCACCATTTCCCCAACTCGTAAAGCCCCCTTTGCCATGACTGTGAAAAGGGCCCTGAATAGGCAGGCCTCATTTGCTGAATAGCATACTTGCCTCACCGCCTGCACTACCTTTACGAGGAGAGGCCCCATCAGGGGCCGTCTACCATCCTGACGCTTCCCTTGTCCCCTCTGCAAGCCTGCCATCATCCTCTTAATGTCCCAGCCACTCATCACATCTACCCACCCCCTATCCATTGAAACCCACCTAATTCCTGACAACTGCACTGCAGTGGTGGTGTGTGCTACACCTTCATCCCATTTTTTAACCATGTATTGCATTACCTCTCCTTCCTGGGCTGGCTCCTCTGTCTCCCATCCCATTCCTGTTCTGAACAACTGGAAGGCCACCCATGCCCTCTCATAAGCCCTTAATATACCTACTGCCCATGATCCCCTATACAAGGCCCTGGCCTTCTCTCTCCAATCTCCCACAGCCGCCCCGGTACCCTGGTCTGGGTGAGCGTGGCTTGTGGTGCCAACTCTTGGAACCATTCCATCTGAAAACGAGAAAGACAGTCAGCTACCTTGTTCTGAGCCACCCTGAATGTGCCTTGCCCCGAAGGACAGGTTAAGCTGCAGCCCCAACAGTATAATACCCCTCAACACTATGCCTATTGATTCCATCCGGCCGGTCTGTCTGTTGATCACATCGACCACACACTTATTGTCGCACCAAAAAACTATGCGCCTCCCTGCCATCCGTGCTCCCCACACTTCCAAGGCTACCCGTATTGGAAAGATCTTGAGGAATGTGATGTCCTTCATCCAACCTCATTCCCATCATCAGTCTGGCCATGCCTCCGATATCCATTCCCCCTGGAAATAAGCCCCCATCCCCATGCTCCCGGCTGCGTCCGTGTACAGCTCGAGGTCCATGCTGGAATCCCACTCCTTCTGCCAAAAAGTCACCCCATTATAGGATTCCAGGAATGTCTCCCAAACCAGTAAATCCTCTTTCACCCCTCTACTGATGTCCACCCAGTGATGTGGCAGCTTTGCTTTCCCAGTGACCCTCCCCAACCTCCTAGTGAATGCCCTTCCTGGGCTTAAGGCCTTGCAGGTGAAATTAAGGTACCCCAGTAGTTGCTGTACCTGCACCAGAGGCACCCTCCTCCTTCCCCCAACCAGGGCAAGTAGCCCCTTGTGCCACTCAACTTTGTCCCCTGGGAGGCAAAAACATTCCTCCTCCATGTCCACCTCAATCCCCAGAAATTCCAGCGTGCACACCGGGCCCTCAGATTTCTTGGTTGCCAGTGGGATGCCTATGGCCCCGCACATGTCCTGAAAATCGGCCAACATTTTTTTTGCCTCCACCCTACTAGTCCCTATAAATAGGAAGTCGTCCAAGTAATGGATTACCCTACCGTGTCCATATCGCCACCCGAACACCCACTGCATCCATAAGCAGAACGCTTCAAAGGTTGCGCAGGCCACTGAACAGCCCATGGGCATCACTTTGTCAAAGTAAAACCTGCCCTCGAACCAGAAACTAAGATGGTCCCAGTCCTCCGGCCTCACTGGCAGGAGTTGGAATGCAGCCTCAATATCCATCTTTGCTAACCAAGTCCCCTTTGCCACCCATATCAACTCTACAGCTTGTTCCAGTGATGCATAGGAGACCATGCTGAGCATGTCAGGAATCCCTTCATTCACTGACCCCTCTTTCAGGTAGGACAGGTGGTGTATGAGCCAGAACTCACTTGCCTGCTTCTTGGGCACCAAGCCCAGGGGTGATACCTGGAACTCCACACATGGGGGTGCAGTCAACGGCCCCTCCACCCACCCTGCTCTCACCTCTTTCTGTATCTTCTTCTGTACAATGTCCTCTTTCCCCACCACCTACCCCAAGTTCTTGAACCTGCATCCCCACCCGCCTCCCCTTAAACCCCAGTGCAAACTCCCCCTCAAAACTACTTCTTAGTAGCTCCGCCTCTTCCTGTTGGGGTAGTCCCTGGTCCAAGCCTCTGCCACCCCCAGTTGTATGGGTGTGTGGGCCAGGGGGTATCACCACCTATGACCTGACTGATCAGGCCTCCATCCATAATTGGATGTATAACCCCCCCTACTAGTGCCTCCTCAGCTCCCCCTCTACTGCCCTGAAAGGGCTGCATGGAGGTCTGGCCTCCGTCCGGGCCCACTTTTTTGCCACCGACCCTGCAAATTGTGGCTGGGTGAGACCCCTCGCACCATGAGCAGATGTGCCTAAACTTACAGCTGGGTCAAGTACACGCTGCCCTGTTATAAGCCCAGCAGGCCTTGGCCGCCTGTGCTGGTGCTGCCTTTTTTACCATCTCCGTCGCCTGGCCCTCTGCTTCCCCTGACAATTTCCTGACCCAAAGCTCTGCGTGGGTGCAATCCCACCTCAGGTCACCCTTTACGGCCATGAGTCTCTGAAACGCCTCATCATACTTGAGCCAACCAAAACCCAGCTTCACCCAATTCGCATCCCTAATAATTGCCATATATGTTATCAGCAGGATTGTCAGTTCCAGCTGTTTTTCCAGTACCAAAGCACTGTAAATCAAAAACTCCACTTGCCACGTGTCGATGTTCTTCCCTTTATACCATGCCTCCTCTGCCTTGTGCCCTACCACCGCCAGTGCCACTGCCATCTCCGATTTCCCTACCGATTCTTTCTGTTCATACCTTTTTGCTGTTTTCTCATCCACAAGCCCAAAGATATCGACATACCCTCCCTTCCAAACCTTTTTTTTAATAGACACTGGCATGTGGTCATCCTAGCGTGAAACCCGGCGGGCCATCATATAACTTCCGTGTCCCTCCTACCATGCCCGCCACCCCCTTCTCCCCTTTTCTCTTTTCTTTGATGGCCTGCCATGCTGTCTCCATCTTTTCCACACCTTCCTCCCCCATATCACCTACCAACCCCCTCCATATACTCTCTTAAATTCTCATCATTGCTCATATCCACCTTATCCTTAACCCCTCCTGGTTGTTTGTCCGGGGTCCGGTCCTTGTTTCCTCTCACTCTCTGTGATGCCGGGGCATTGGTACCCACCCTCTTCACTCATTTTCTGCCCCTCCATGGGCCAGTTCCCTTGTCCCACTCCTTTTGCTTCCTCTGCACCTCTTCCTCAGCTTCCCTTCTCTTCATTGCCTCCATCAACTTGGTCATCTAGGAAATCAGTTTTGCGGTCTCTGCTACCATGGTAGCACTGGATGTAGCAGCTCTCTTTGGCACCATCTCTTCCTTAGCTGCATAACAAGACATAGGTGAATACTGTCCCCCTCTACCAGGATTAGGCCCCCCACACAGCTCCCATCATTTTTCCCCCACCTATTGAACGCCGAGTCTAACTGGCCTCCTGCAGTACCCCCCCGCCTTGGTCCGAGTGTGCCTCAGCTAAGGCCCCAATTCTAGGCCCATTACCACTGGGAGGGGGCTTACCTGGTGTTAAGCTGCCAGCTACATAATAAGACCTTCATGGATACTGTCACCCCCTACAGTGATTCGGCCTCCCTCACATACCTCCCTCTCATTAAATAACCCTTTTATGCTGTACCAATGGCCAACCAGCCACCTGTAGCAGCCTGAGCATTGCCCCTCCATGCCTGCTGGCTCTGAGAGTGTTTCTGGTTGTTCTTCCAAAAACCTGCCATCGAGGTGATGCCCACCATGCTGCCTGATCGCTGTCCCCAGGACTTACTGCCCCCCACCCCCCCGTTTCTATACCAGCTTGGATAATTTGCAAGCCATTGGTTCCCCACCCCGGGTGAGGGCATAGTATTTGGCTGTGATAACCTCTTATACAGAATTGTTCTGCAAGCCTCTGATTCATCTCCCAATGCGATTCCTGATACATCTGAAAAGGCCTCCACCTGCCGAGCATCCGTGACGCCAGCTACCCACTATTGGTGACTACAGGTCAACCATGTCTGCAAGCTCATGCCGTTTTGAAGCAGCAAGCAGTACCAAGTAAATCACATTGTTAATTATCCAGCTCTTTTGCTGTGCTCGTTCACAACTGTGTCCAGACTCGAGCCCCAAGTGGTAGCCTTTTTTTTTTTGTCACCATGCTCCAGCTCACAACCCCCCTCACCCAATCGTGGCGCCCTAACTCTCAGCAGCCCTCCATGGCCCTAGGTTTATGAAAGCTTCCTTGTATCAATGTTTCAGCCTATTGGATGGACAGGTGCCTAATCAGCCTCCCCTTTATCCTTGAATCCCCCACAAATGCATTCACAAGCCCACTTGATAGTGTACGGTTATTAACACACATACTGTAGAATGGAATACATTTTTTATTGCAATCTATGTCACTACAAATTATTTTAACTCTCACCATCCTGTGAAATGCCGGTATGCTTGTATCCTCGCACCAGTTGAAACAAAGCCCTGCCCGTACCCCACCCAACGCATGGCCATCTGTGCACTATGACTCGCTCAAAGCCCCCCATCAGGCCAAAGTGCCCTCACTCCCCATGGCATAGCATTGCAGGCATGAAAATGCCAAAGCAACTACACTCTCAGCCTATTATGGAGTAAAATTTTAAAACCCGCCTTCATGACCACTCGCACATGGCACTCTAGGCCTACAGCCACTCGCACAGCTCCTCTCTTGTCACCGCTGTGAGCTCCCTCCATGTGATTTCCCAAAATGGGTGGCTCGCCCTGCCCTCCCCCCCCGCTGCCATGTGGTGGTCTCACTGGTGGGGGCCTCTCCGCCTCTCACAATGGACCGTCGGTCCCTGTACAACCTACACGCTATCCAATCTCCCTGTCCCTCCACCCAAGCTACAGGCCAGCCAACACAGCAAGCTACTTTTCTCATTGACTCCCCCCCACATGGTTCCCTGTCCTGCACCTCGCCTTCACAGGCATCTTTCTGCTTCTGGCAGTTGCCCAGAGTTGCAACCCGACCCATGCACTGGCCTGCCAGCCGAAAAACACTGCTCACTCATTGCTCCCATCTCTTGAGCACTTGCCCTGGTTCTATCTACCGGGACACCACGGCACCAGCTCCTTCCGAAAACCACAGTTGTACCCTCTCCAGGACTGCAGCCAACCACTACCTGATCTCTCTGCACCCAAACAACGCTGCTCAGCCTGCCACCCCAACACAAACTAAACTGATTGAATAAAAAGCCTAGCAAACATTTTGATTTCCCAAACGATGTTGCCCCAAACCGCGAAATACATCATAACTGCTGTGCTTTGCCAGCAACGTGACCTGCCCTTTCTGGGCCCAAACCATGCTGCACAGCCTACCATCCAACAAATGAAATCCGGCTCCTTCCAAGACAACAGTTCCACCCTCTCTAAGACTGCAGCCAACTGCAACCTGATCTCTCTAGACCTAAACATGTTGCCCAGCCTGCTGCCCCAAAACAAACTAAACTGATCCAATAAGAGGCCTAGCAAACATTTTGCTTTCACAAGCGATGCTGCTCCAAACCGCGTAATCTTTTTAACTGCTGTGCTTTGCCAGCAATGCAACCTTCCCTTCCTGGGCCCAAACCATGCTGCACAGCCTGCCACCCACCAAATTAAATTGCTCAAACCAATGGCCTATCAAGGATTTTTGTATCCCGAACTGGTGTTGCCCTAAAACAGCCTAATGCTCAACCAACAGCCTATCAAACATTTTTACATACCCAAACATATTAGAAATTGCTGTGCCTTACCTATGCCAAGTGATTGTGCTGTAACCTTGAATTTTACAGCAGAAAAGAGGGCGACAGTGGTTAACAGACCTTAAGTAACCCTGCTGCCCTTTGTTCTGGGGCCCTCCCCAGCCCCTCCCCCCTACCAATAGCCCAGGAGCTCCCTCTGCTCTGTACTCGCCCCTGCAGTGAGGTCACTGTCCCCTCCCGTAGGCCCCCCCGGCTCTATATTCCTGGCTGGGTCCCAGGACAAATTGGCCTGCCTTTTATTGGCAAACCTCATTTTCCTGTAGACGTCTAATTTTTTCCTACACTTTACATGTGATTTGGGTTTGCTCTGACATACAGCCTACACAGAATGGATTTTTTTCCAGAAACTTTCATGGTACACACCTGCTGTGGCAAGGTAGTGCCTTTGGAAGGCTTTGTGAAAAAATATTAAATGGTTCCAGAGTTATAAGGATTTAAAGTTTTGTTCTTTTTTTGTGCTGAGCATGCTTAGTCGTTTTTTTTAGAAAAATGCTCTTGTATGACAACAGAAAATCCGTGTTGTAAGACCGTTTCTGGTTTCTCATCACTTTCTTCTCATAGCCCTTTGTTTTGTGCTGTGAGAGCTGCCATCTCATTTTTCCCCCTCAAACTAAAAAAACAAAACAAAACAAAAACTAACATGGAAAATACATAAAAACTGTAATTTAAAAATAGCAAAACCTGAACCTAGCTAAACAGAAGCTGTGTAGCTAGATTCTAGTGTTTGGGTGCTTAACAAATATCCAGAAATACCTTTTCTGGGCACCACAAAACCATAAAATCTAGGCTGACCAGCTTAGTTAAAGGAGCCATTCACTCATGTTCTCTGTATGAGAACATCAGGACTTTCCTTAATTTTAAAGATACAGCTGGAGTTATGCTGCCAGTGTAAGCTGATGCAGTGATCCATTCTTCTGACATGCTTTCCTTGGTGGTTTTTGGTGGAGTGAGCCTGAGGGTTCAGAGTTACAACAGTTGCAGTGAAGGAGTGAAGCTGCACCTTAGATTTGTACAGAAAAAAGTAAACTACAAATCAATTGTTTTTAGGACTTGAGTGGGAAGTGGTTATGTATGCCTCTCATGGTGGCATTCAGAGACAAGATATGAAAAAAAAAAGACTCTGGATCTCCATAGCATTGAAGGAATGGACAGTTGCCAAGGAGGGGGTAGAAGATGGGCAGACAAAACCATAAGAAACCTGCATCCCCCCGACAGTGTTCCTGAAGCTGAAGCTGAAGCTGCAGTTTACACTCCCATACATTGTCCATGGGCAGTGTGCACATCCCCCCAACCCTAACAAATTTCAGGTCCATAAATTGCTGAGGCAAGAAACTACACTACCAGCCTTTGATCAGAAGCCTAAATAAAAAGAACATACCCTGCAGGAGTGATGACCACATTGTGGGCAATGATGACAGAGACCACACTGCTTCTTGTGGGGATCTTCTCTGCCCCAGAGAAATCAGCATTCTCCCCCTGGAAATCAGTCCAACCATTGCAGGGGGACAGGGCTGAACAACCCTGTGATTGTCTGTACATACTGTAATTGTTTCAATGCCAGCTGCTTTACTGACAGGTTCAATGCTGAAGCCAAGGGAGCTCCTTGCAGAAGGCTCATGGCAGTGCTGAGTCTCAGTTGTTTTTACACCAGCACATGGTTTCCAGTGCAATGCTCAACAAACTTTCAATATTTTACTTCCTTGTCCTAAATTTCTGTGGGACTAGGCTGTTGTTTCAGCAGAGTATGACTTTCGTGAACTGTCAATACTACACCACAGTCTTCCAATTTCTGCCTGTGTTGCACTGAATTGATGATCTGTAAGGGGCTTTTGCAGAACTAAAACTGTAAAGCATGTTAGCTAAATGGACTCGGAATTGTGAGATGACATGGCCTATCCTTCTACTGTGGCAGCTCAACCTGATAGCCTTTGGTTTTAGACTGCTTCTCTCAAGTCCAGGGTTTACTGTCTTTCTGTCTATCATATAAGCAGATCAGAGTGATCAGTCCTGGTACCACTTCTTTCTCTCCCTCCATTCTAGGTCACCTGTCCACCCTTCTCAATGTTTATATATATTTTATACATAAGCAGACTGTGGCGTTCACCCCTGGTACCGCTTGTCTTGACCCCCCTCTCCACTCCATGTCATCCATAACTGGTTCCCAGTATATATTGCCAATATATGCAGAGCAGCACTGGGGTGCCAACCCCCAGTGCCTCTAAATACTAGCCCAAAAATGAGGTACCCAATCCCCAGTGTTGGAATGGCCCCTTGAAATAAAGAAAACTGTACCTTGATGTATTTTTTCATGTAAAAAAAAAACAGTTCCTCTTGGTTCTCACCCCTCCACAGACCCCCACCCACCTCACCTCGACCTCCCAATCAGCACCTACCACCCCACCACCCCACAACCCCAATTACCTAAACATGTCCCATGGTATTGATCCACTCTTCACTCAAAGAAACATCTTGCAACTGGAACTGGTGACTGCATTAAAAGAAAATCAAATAAGTCCAGTTTAATGTATCTCAATGGAGTTTTGAACTTTGATTAATAATTTTGACATTTTTATATATTCCAACCACAAATTTTGAACTTGGCCTTCATGAGACCCCACCTCATGACCAATGATGATGGAATTTTGCAAATCTGGCCTGGATGGTGATTTCATGGTTGTTTTTCAAAATAAACTTTTGGCCAGGATTTGCAAATTTGCACCACCCTTGTTCATGAGGTGGGGTCATAAGAAGAATATGTTGAACAATTTGTGTCAAAATATGTAAAAATGACAAAGCTATGCACATTCTTTGAAATTTTTCTATGCTCATTCATAAATTTGGTTTTATTTTAAATATTTTTACCACAAATGTTCAACATAACCATTTTTTCATACCACCTCATGGATGTGACACCTGTCATTTTTCTAATTCTAACCAAAATGTGTTTTCAAACCTCTTGTGTAAAATGACATTTCAGTGTCACAGAATAACATTTCAGTGGGGATTTGAACATTTTCAACTAGCGGTTTCATGAGGTGGGGTAATAAGAAGAGCATGCTGAATGTTTGGTTTACAAATATGATAAAATGCTCAGGTTATGAGTGAACATTGCAGTATTGCAATGTTCACTCATAATTTCAAAACTGTCAATATTTTGACTACAAACTTTCTAAATACTGTAGCCTTTTTTCCACAACACCTCTTAACTGTGACAGGTGTTCTTCTTATAATCCTGGATGAGATGTGTTTTTGCACTGCTGGTGCGAAATGACATTTTGGCCAATATACTATAAATCCTGCATGTCATGTTTATAAGGGAAGTAATAAAATTACTACCTTGAAACTTTTGGCCAAATTAAAATATATACATATATATATATATATATATATATATGTATGTATGTATGTATGTATGTATGTCTGTATGTATATATATATATATATATATATATATATATATATATATATATATATATGTCTGTATGTATATAGATGAGGCATGATGGGATATAAATATTCCTCACTCCTGCAGAGTGAGGGCATGGATATCTCATGTTTGCTGCACCAGCGATATTCATGCCTCACCCATGTAGGCGAGAATATTTTACATATCCCACCATGCCCATCATGTGTTCTGATTGATACAATAGGGTATTTGTTGGTAATTTGTGTGTAGAAGGTACGAAAATGTGTGTTATTTTGTTTCTAAGTGTTGCTGCGCTTGCATGAGGCTGTGTTGGTAATGGGATGCCGTTTTTATGAATGAGTCTGTTGTCTGTTGTTGGATTGGCTATCGTTGCATGGTAGTGGTTTTTCATTGGTATTCGTGGTGATTTTGTGTAGAAATGTATCATATTGGTTGCTATTTATGTTGTACCATTGGTCGGTAGTAGTGATTGATAGTGGAGTTGTGTTTTGATTGGTTTGTGAGTGAGACTGGGCGTCTTTTTTTGAAGAAGACTTCGTGTTTCAGCGTCCTCGGTTACCATAAAGAGATTGTAAATAAGTTTATTTAATTTTACGCCTTATGTATGCATTGTGCGACTTTTATTTTTAAAATGGGTGCTTGTGTGAGTTTCTTTTCAGTTTGTGAATGGACTTGTTCACGGCTTCGGAGTTCGGAGTTTTGCCACGGCTGCTGCATTTCAGGTATTTGTTATTATTTTGCATTGCTATCAGAGAAAATGTGATTTGCTTTCTTGTGAGGAGGGCTTTTGTTTTCATGTTCGATAAACCTGTCCTGCATTCACGGTTGTATTTTTGTAACTGAGCACCACGCAGTGCTTTTTTACTGTTAAATGTGTGTAATTAGAAACAGCAGTGAAGTTAGTAGCATGGGAAACTCGAGCTGCTTTAACATTTTAACTATTGTAACAGGTGAATGTGATTTGCTTCAGTTGCTAGGATACTGTAATGCCTGCACATCTTTTCCTAATGACATAGCTACTGTGAGACTATCACTTGCTGGCGATAGGAACTGTGTGTGTAATCTGCATATCTACCACAGTTCCTACGTCAGCAACATTTATCTCACTCTAGTGAGAGATACATGTTTTTATCTGCAACGCTTATCAGCCACCCTTATTGTATAAATATATATATGTTCTGTATGTGTATACATATATATATATATATATATATATATATATGTCTGTATGTGTGTGTATATATATATATATATATATATATGTCTGTATATATATATGTCTGTATGTATATATATATATATATATATGTATATATG